>VZRH01004244.1:390389-414083 GCA_013397555.1 Urocynchramus pylzowi | reverse complement strand
AAAAAAAAAAAAAAAAAAAAGGAAGCAGGCCCTCAGGTTTTTGGGTTTGGGTTATGGGTTTTTTTGGGTTTTTTTGGTTGTTTTCTCTTTTCTTCTTCCCTGTAATTTGTAATATTGTCTCTACTTTATCAATGCAGATGTCAAAATCCAGGTGTTTGTCATTTTGCTATCCATGGGCCAGTCTTGACAACTCTCAGAAAGGTGAGTCTGCCTTCAATACAGTGAAATTTGGTACTTCTTTTTAGTAAAAAAACCCTAAAAATTAAATACAGAATGTGACTTTATATTGTGTTTGCTGCTTTGGTTTTTTTTTTTTTTTTAAACTCATTCAGTCCATGGGAATAAAGACAATGTGCACCACAGAGAAAGATAAACTGGTAGTATAATTCCCTACAGTAAACAGTAGCAATACACTGTGTTTTAGACACATATTTTGCAAAATGGTTACACTTGAGTAGAAGTTGAAAGGGAGGGGCTAGACCAAATGGTTCAGATCAGAACTTATTTCTGCTTCAGAAATAATAATAAATTCAGAAATTATTTCTTCCAGCAGTTAAAGAGGAAGGGGGAAAGGGGAAATAGGAAGTTCAAGTCTGTTGTTCTAAATACTTAGGTGCAAAACTCCTTGCAGGGTTATGGGAGTTGCTGTACATTTGCAGCTCAAATTTATGCCTCAGTCTGGAAAAGCACTAATGTGAAATGTATGGGCTGTGAACCAAAACCAGTGTTACCATCAGCAAACTGAAGTGCAAAAGGAGCACTGTTAAACTAAGTCAGTAGAGTTGTGGCAATGTCCTAGATCTTACTGTTTACTCAGTGTTTTTTCCTCCAAAACCAAATGTGCATATCTGAAGTGTGAAGATGCCGATGTCTTTGAGAGGGTCACGAGGAAGAAAGTAAATGGTTGGATGCTGCTGCTTTTCACTTTCCCTTAATTGGATAGTGTTCATCTGCAGAGCCAATGGTAGCCAACCTGAGCTTTAACATACTTCAGGTAACAAACTTCAGGTGGGTGAACAGATTGGAGATGTGCTTTCCTTGAGCTTGGGCTGAGCAGAGCTCCAGGCTCAGATTCTCGGCTGCTGCAAACTGGCACCATTTCAATTTAATCAATGGTGCAGCACCAATTTGCAGCAGCTGATGGCCTGACCCCTTCATTCTCTCACCCTCTCAGCTGCTAAGGAGTGAGATGGCCATTAGTCCAGTTGTTAGTGAATCATCTGGACAAGACAGTTGGAAGAGGATACTGCATAAATAGATAAAATGAGAATTAGCAAAATTCAGGGCAGAAAAAAAAAAAGAAAAAGAAAAAAGGCATAGAAGACATCATTCAGAGGAAAATTGAAGATAATAAAATAGTTCTGATTTACCGATATGCTTATACCACTTTAAAAGAAAAATAAAAATCTCTATGAAGAATTAAACTAGCAATGTTCTGAAGACTGGAATACTGGCAAGCTAGCAAAAAATATAGAAGACTTTAATCTACTGTTTCAGCTATAGAGAGGATATGAAAACTCTTTTTGTCTATTTTAATTTGAAACACAAATGAAAGCTTCATGTCATTTTTCCCTTGGTCTCTCAGACCTAGGCTGGATCTGAAGGGAGGATTTATGCTAGCCCTCCTTCCAGTGCCTGTTCCACAAGGCCATATTCTGGGTGTCCATTATCCTGCTCATTTCCATCTAGCCCAGTAAAGTGGGCTTATGGGACATCTGTGCTGCAGAAATCTTCCCAGGCCTTCACTACCCATTCTGAAGGTCTGACTGACTCTTTTTGCAGATCATGTGCACAGTATGTATTTTCTCTTTTTTTTTTTTTTTTTTTTTTTTTTTTTTTTTTTTTTTTCCACATCCATCCACACAGGAAAACTCTCACCTCTCCTCTCAACACCTTGTGTCTCAATTTCTATAATATCCCTTTTATCTGGGTGTGAATGCTGCAGACAACTTTTCCTTTGACGTAAAACCTGGGATTGTCTCTTTTTTTACCTTCATGCCTTCACTCTTTCTGTGCTTTCAAGAAGTGCAAAAGACAGTCATAGCTCAGGATTGTTTCTGCACATAATTGCTCACTGCACTCAAGAGGTTAATTCTGACCTCCATCTGGCACGTGGTGTTTAACCTGCATGATCAGCTTGTGAAATTTTCAATCATTTTGTTCTTTCCACTGTACTTATCCCCATGGGGTTTCACTGGCTTTTCCTGTGAAGGAGAGCCATAACATCTTTGCAGTCTTCTTCAAATTCCTTCTTAAAGCTCTTACTTGCTGTAACACCTTTGCAGAAAGCCTGTCAATACATTAACAACAGCAACAATAACCAGTAGTGTTCTGTTGTTCCCAGTATTCCTGAGGGGCTCTTTGGATTTTGCCTTTGTCTTGCCCAGTATTTTGGGGGCAGGGACCATTTTTATGTTCCATGCCTGGAAAGTACCTGACACAATAACATGGTTCTGTAATTAGTGTGCTCAAGTCTTTCAGTAAAAGAAATAATAATGAACATCTGAGCACTGATGAACTTGTTCAAATGAGGCCTTTGCTTTCTATCAATATTGGATAAACTTGATATAGCTTGAGACGAAGTTCACAGACATGAGCACAGTGTATGATCATGGAAATCACAAGGCTTCCCTGTAGGAATGGAAGTAAAACTGACTGAGGTGTTGCACAACCAAAGTTATTGCTTGGACCCCTTTGATTAGTGAGTAAACGGAGAGAAGCAGTGATCTTCCTTGGAGTTTCAGTCCTGAGACCAGATAATCAGGGCAGATCCACCTGGGGGATACAGCTATAAATATTCAATTCATTCACCATTTTCTTTTTCTTGCTGAAAATCGGAGCATCGCAAATCACAACAGAGAAAATACTTTTTTCTGCACTGACTACAGCACTGGAAATTTTTATCATAATAAGGAATGTGAAGAATAATGCTTGTTAACAAAATTCTGAATCTAAATCAAACTAAATACAGCCTATGTTTAAAGAAGAACAGGATTCATTGCACTAGGTAGGAATTTCACTAACCTAGAACTACAGTTAAACCATGAGCAATGCAGAAAAGTGATGAGGTTATTCTTATCTGACTGACTGCTGAGTCAAACCCCAGCACAGTGCTAGATAGCACTCTGACATGGGAATTAAAATCTTTGGGATTAGACAAAGCTTGGAGCTCTTGGTTTTAGACAGTTAATAGGACTTTTCTCTCAAGAATTTGAAACATCAGCTGTTTTAATTTGACCACTTCAGGAAATATTCTTTCTGGGATGTGGTACAGGTGACATTGCTGTGGACTCTGTTTTGGTTGAACACTGGTTTTATACTGCTGCTCACACTGCATCAAAACTGCTGGGGAAAGGAGCAATTCAGCATCATCAGCTTTTAGGACTGACTGTTGGTTGTGGTCCTACCATGATGGAGATGATTTATCCTATTTCCCAGCATATCCTTTTGGAGGGTGGGGTAGAGGGGATAGAATCACAGCAGAAGCAGTTTCAGCTCAGGCAGAAAGATCTGTCTACTAAGGAAAGACTGGATTATGGATCCAGCTATTCATTTTGAGTACAAGGTTTGTCCTAAGTTCCACTTCTCAAATCACAGAATTTCTGTATTTTCATGGGGGTAGGGAGACAAAAAGAAAAAGGGGTGATAATGGTGGATGTTTGTCTTCTGACCCACACCAAGAACAAGGTTCTGAGCTCCTCAGCTGTCAGACACATAACCCAAAAGAGAGGAGATTCTTTTTGTTCCTTTTTTAAAAAGTAGAAACATACAGAAAACCGCTTGGTCACTCAGAGATGGATCCTCAAGGGTGACAGTCCTGTGACAATATGTGTCCTTTTGAAATGATGCCGTGTCTGTGTTACTGCCAAAGATATTTTTGTGTTACTCTCTGAACTATGCTGGGCTTGGCTCTTGAGTGAGCTGCAGTCAGTATCAGATATGTTATACATGGGTTATACATACATATGTCCACCTATATATGTTTAAGTTATTGCTATTTCTGCATTACCACAATGAACAGTTACTCTCTGGGTTGTTTTTTTCCTCTTCTTCTTCCTTAACAGCTGAGATTTTTTAGCATATATGACACACAATTTGGCAAAAGTCAAAGCAGGACAGCATTGCTGAGGCAAAGTGATAGCAGTATGTGTTGAGCCTAAGGCTACAGCCAGAAAGCAGCTGTCAGTGGACAAGTAATGGATACACTGGAAGACAGAAAGCCCACACAGTTACAAAAAGTGGCACATTCCTTGAATAGAGTAACAAATAAAAATGGCCAGGAACTGCGAAGCTTTGTTCCCTAACCCCCTGGCTTTTAATTCACAGATTTCATCCAGTTCTTTTCCAAACCCTAATTGCTTCTTATTAGTAAAATTGAATTTATATCTGTCTTCAGCAACATTTCTTTAGGCTATTATACTACACTTTCATGTTTCTACCTGAAAATAAGATGCAAGTTTGGATGGAATCTTCATATTCAAGGTCAAGTTCTGTGCCAAAATGGAACTTTTAGAAGTGAGAAAAATTTCTCACTCTTAACTATTAATTTTTTTAATATGTCTTATTCATAGCTTTTAGCTGAGAGCTGAGGAAAAATAATCTGCATAGCTAGGTAACAATGAATGCACATCTCTATGCCAAGTTTGTGGAAACTGGGGTGGGATGGCACTCTACCCCTCCGAGCTTCACCTCCTGCAAATGCTACAGTGCTTCCAATTTTGATGTTGGTCTGGCAGGTGGAAAGGTAGAAGCACTGTGAGAACACACACAGTTTAATGAGCAGTCTTTTCTCTGTGAGGGGAACATTACCATTTCTAATCCTGTGTAGTATCACACCAGTTCCAAAGCTGTGTGTTCACAGGATGGCACAAAGTCAATTTACCCAAGCCGGTTATTTGATTCAATAAATTTCCTTCTGACCACAACTGGAGATATGCTTGTGCTGTGAAACATGTCTCTTTTCTTGTCAATGTGGGAAAGATAGGAGCAGTCAGTTCGAAGCTAGGGGCTGGGTATTCTGGGGACAGACACAGAGGAGCCCCGAGGCTGCAGCTCAGTGTGTGCAGGAACAACACCGGACCCCCACTCATTCCTGAGCACCTGAAAACACCATGAGAGAGAATGGAGCTGCTGGAGTGTGGGAACAACCATCCTCCCTCCTTTGTGATAGTGTAGCTGGACAGTGTAAATATTTTTCTGGACTCTTGGAACATTCTCAAAGTACTAAACCCATAGTCCATCTGCCAGAGACCAATATTTGCCTGAAAATATACTACAGGCCAAGATGATACAATCTTCCTGAAAGCCAGATCTACGCCCTCTATACCCTTCCCTTTTTACTGGCTAGTCTATATTGAGCAGCCTTTCAGACTATTTAGAAAGAATGGAAAATGTTCTGAAATGGCTACATAATTTGAAGGGCAGTAATAAATGAAGCTTGTTGTCCTTATGTACTGTACAATAGTCAGCATATTTCCTAAAAAATTCTGCCTTCTACAGTTGTTTTCAAGTGGAATGTGAGTTTTCTCAAATATGAGATAATTTTATTGAGATTCATTGTTTCCTTTATTATGAATTCTTTTTTTCCCATCAGTAACTATTTATATTTTCCTTTTCCCCAGTGATGAAGAAGTTGTTGTTTGATTGCTTGAATTTCAACATTATGAGGTCAATGCCTTTACTCTCCACTTATGAAAGCAGGTAGGAGAACACTTCCCTGTATATTATATCTAATGAGGTGAGCATGAAAAATATGCCTAGGGCTACAGAAGGGCTCTCTATTAAAGCAGTTGTCATGAAATTCTTAGTAAAGAGAAAAATGAGAACAGTTGCCTTGATCAGCAGATGCAAAAAGATAACTTCTTCTTGTGGCAGTGGAAAGGCCTCTCATTTTTCCAGGCCCTACAAACTAATGAGGAATCTCACATAAAGTCAACAAAAAAAGTTCCATGGACATTGCAGCAGGAAAGAATGGGCATGTACTGCCTCATTGAACAAAGGTGATCACCCAGATGATGTCAGCACAGAAGGACAGCTTCCCTTTCATCTGCAGCTCAGAAGAAGACACGTGCCCTGAAATATTTAATATGTGCAATCACTGTGGATGGAAATAAATGATACTTCTCATCTTTCTCTCTCTTCTGCCCCTAGTCATCTAGCAGCTCTCATAACTGGCATATGCTATGGCTCAATGACCTGGCTTCATTCACAACTAAATCAGTACTAAAACAGTCAGAATGATAGATAGCAGCTTATCAATAATTGAGAAGAAAGGCTTAGAGATGTCCCATTATCTAAATAATTAATGCTGCACATGGGCTTTGTAATTCCTTAATAAAACTGACTGATTGATTTGCTTAATTAATTCCTTCTTTGACAGGCTTATTGCTTTTTTTTTTTTGGAGACGGGGCTGGACAAAAAATTTGAAAAAATAAAAGCAAAAATAAGAAAAAAAACATTAAAAGGAAGACTCAAAATTCAGAAGGAAAAGAAAGATTTAAAATCTTTCATAAAGTTTAACCCTGCACCGGAGAATAGAAGAGATGTTTGACAGTTAATTCTGCCTTGCATCCCAGACTGTCCCAACCTCCTCTATCTCTTGTCAACCACCAAAATTGCTCCAGAAATGGAAATATCGACAACAGAAAAAACACCCAACAGATTTTTTCCGCCTCCTTTGCATTTCTCCTTGTTTCATGTCCCTCTGCAACTGATCAAACATTATGATAAACCATAAAGTGTCCCATGACCACACCAGTAGTAAACTTGGCTGAGCCTTAAACACTTTTGAATAAATCGATCTGAATGAAATGTTTAAAGCCCTCTTCAGTTCAACAGCAATAATTGCTTTGAAAGTTGGCTGCTGCTACCACTGCACTGCTCTGTCATAAATGAAATGTTTCCTCAAGTTGGAGGGTTTATCTTGGGGGAAAAAAAAGTAACTGCTGGCTCAAAATCAGCAGGCGCAGTCAGCTTGTTGTCTTTACATTTTTACTTTATTGTGTTAAACTTCCTTAAACTGCTATGGAACTCACGTTGTTATCTAGTGTGAACCTCTCCAAGGACCAGTGGGTTTGCCCTTGCAGCATCTCCTAATCTGGGTAAAAACAATGTGAACATGATAAGGGCATCCACTGGAACCTGCCCATAAGGGTCATCTAATCAATTCCTACATGGTGAACACACCCAGACCATGATTCAATTTATGTGTCTGAGCAACAGTTTTGATTCAGACACACATTGTTATGCCACTTAGTGGCATGGCAACGCTTGCTGCATATTTGGCTCCATGCAATGCTGAATTTATATCTAAAATCTGGAGACATGTTGCCCTAAAATAAGGCTGTGTAGACCTGAACTAGAGATGAAGCAACTTTCTATTTCTAGAAAGCTCCTCTGTTTCTGGAAGCTTCTCTTTAACCTAGACAACACTAACCCAGACCTCAGTCAGCACCTGCTGCTAAAATGCTATTTTGCTTTCAAATATTTTGCCTGGAAAACTCATTTATTTATAGTTGCCTTAGGGAGATTACCCCATTATCTTCCTCTTTACTAGACAGGGAAAAAAAAGGCAAAGAGTGAACTGAACCTGCTGAAAAGTGAGCAAAGTTAACAGATAGTGTGTCCTGTGCAGGACATCATGGCATACTGCTTGAATGCAGTCTGCAGGGAAAGTGCAGATTACTGTGCAGACTTGGTTTCTGGTTTAATTTCTGTTATATGCTAATTCAGAGACCCTTACAGCATAGTGAAATCTGCAGTGCAGACATTCTTGTAGGTTTTAACTGTGGAGAAGAGATCATTATCATGCTCTTGACAAGCAAGGGAAAAGGAATGTGTGGACAAGATGACTCAGATCAATATTCATCACTAACTGTGTTGGAAAATAAAAAAAAAAAAGGGCAATAATTTGACTAAAAAAAATTATCCTGAATTTTTCAAGTGATAACTAAATGAAGGATTCCTGGTTTTTCTAGAGGATCTGGACTATGGTTGGTTAGTTGGGGTTTTTTGGGGTTTTTTAGTCAGAAAAACCAAAAATTGTTAGGACAACATCAGCCTTTTCCTTGGAGCTTGATCTCTTTTAGATTAAAGATACTAGAAGAATGAAAAACATGAAAGTGGAGAAGGTTAATGAGATTTGTTGTTAAAAGTTAACACAAACTTTAATTACTTTAAGGTTAGTTGAGACAGGCAGCTTTAGGTTAAACATTGTACCTCTTTCTCAAGCTGTTGAGAATGAAGTAGAAGAAAATTGTATAGGCTGTCTTAGATGGAAGGGTAGTTCTTTCAGATAGAGGGAGTTTCGGATATGTCTCATATTGGCAGTGGTGCACCATTTTCTTTCATGATGATTTCACAAAACAGTCAAAAAAAGTTTTTTTCCTGAGGACCAGGTCTGTATGATCCAGTGTTTATATTCAATCAGTTATTCAACTCTTATGTATGTGTGGAGGATCTGTATCTCAAATGACACATTAAATTGAATGCACAGTTGAGGGAAATAATTAGCAAAAGAAATAGCTTTCTTGAGACTCATGATGAGGTTTCCAGGCTCATCATAGGGGAGATTTTGACACAACCAAGACATCTCGTTTTCAGCAGTTCTTCAGCTACATAATCCACTATCCCTCTACTCAGCATTTCAAACCACAAAATCACCGAGACTTACAATTTCAGCATCTTTCCTGCCAGTGTCTGACATCAGCATTACTCACTGCCTGACATGATCAAGCCAGTTATTTCCTTCTGCCTCATTTGTTCAGGATGGCAGCACCCCTAGAAAAAAGGATGGACTTTTTAAGCTAGAGAGTTCTCATGCAGAAGGCGGAGCCTGAAAATTTAACACTCCGTTTAAATAAGACTGCTTCTCTATCCTGTTAAAAATGCTGTGACAGGAGAATTTGCACATTATCTAAGTCACATGGTTTAAAAACAGCTATAGTGTCTTTTATTTATAATAGATTATTTGCCAGTATCTTTTTTCCCCCATGGACACAAGGGTCTGCTTGTAACAGGTCCAGGCAGTACTGAGATATTCTGCTTGCACTTCTCTTCCTCATGCTCCTGTGTTAATCCTATATTGAAGAACAGGAAAGGGCGTTGTCTTCCCAGACTGGATTTCAAAGTCTAGCCCTAACATACTGTAAAATCCTAGATAAGTATTTCCAAATAGTTTTCACTTAGTTTTCAAGTGGAAACTGGAAAGCAGTGTATAATACTCAGAAAAGGTTTGTAAATAGTGTAAGACAATGAACAACATTTGAAATGCCAATCTAAATGGAAAACATAAGCTACTTGTACTGCATGTCCCCCATAGCATTCCACCATAACAGCTTATATGTGTGTGTGCAAAGTATTTTCCTTGTGATCTAAGATATTTTCTCAGAGCATGAAGATGCTCCAGATCTCTCTCCAAAAGCCTGGAGTTGTTTGCTGTGGCCCCCAGCTCAGCTGTGGCAATGGATTGCACAAACTCCCTGACTTTGTCTTGTTCTTCTGGGTTATTTTTTGGCTCATGGAATTTGTTTACATGGGCACATAGAAAATTGGGCTCCTTGCCAGTCTCACAGGAGGCTCTCCTTGGAAATTATCTAGAACAGTTGCTGTTACCCGAAGAAGTTCATGCTGGAAGCCCAACTGCAGAGCAGAAAGATTTCTGAAGCCATTTCTGATGTCCGTATTCAGTCTCCCAAGGGACTGGCTTTGCTGGGTCAGGCAGATGGTCCAAGACAAATGACAGAGCAAAACCTATGCTGTTTCCCCCAGGGCTCCCTGTTCTTCTCATTTCAACTGAGCTGCCTAGTCTTACTCTCCACTTTCTCCTCACTGCTTGTATCTTTGGGTCAAATGAGAATTTCTGCAGCACAACTCCTGTGTATTTTATATTGCTGGAGTGGACTGTGATGCCTCATGGTGCTGTGTGTTTTGCCTATTACCTCTGCACAGGCTGAGAAAAAAAAAAAAAAAAAAAAAAAATTGGCAGTGCCTGTCAAGTAAGCTGCTGTCTCAAAGACTCAGCCCTCAGCACAATATTTTGGGAGAAACTCGTCATCTGTCTAGTCCACTGGTCTGATACTGCTTTCACTGAGCTGAATATGAATATGAAGCTGAATACCTGCCAGTGGAATTGCAATCATTAAGAGGGGGAGAAAATAATGAACTCTAATTTTCAATTTACTGATTAGGATATTTGTTTATGTTCTGCCTCTAAGGCATCTTGTAAAAGCAAACTATCATATTTTAGTTCTCACAAAGCTCTGCAGTACCGAACAAAGATGAAGTGTTTACAATTTTTTCTTAATGAAAAAGAACATCATTACATTAACTTTCACTTTGACTGTATTGAAATCTTTATTTCAAATTAAAAATCAACCCTTTCATTTTAGTGTAGGCATGGGTATGCATGTATATGTATGTGTATATCAGAATTTCAGCATGACTTGTAAATATGCACTTATATATACATATATATACTTACCCATATTTTAATGAGATGTATGTATATGTGATTATGTATTTTCATACTTATTCCGTCTCATCCTTCTTTTTTCTCAGTGTTTAATACCATATTCAAAATAAATTAATTCATGCAATGAAGACTAGTGTTTCAAAAAAGTTTATCATGCTAAAACCTGGATTTTCCTAAAAATGTAGCCTTTATACTTGCCAAAATAATGAAAATTAAACCTTTCAAATTTTTTAGAGGTAGAAAGACATATAGAAAATGAAAAAAAAGCATTGTGGTTTTTTACTCAACCATTAGGCAACTTACAGTTGTGTGTGACTAGAAATTGTTGCTTCTTTTTCTTTTACAGAAATTGGATTTAGAGAAAAAGTTTCCTAGTTTTCCCATGTAGCAGTATCTTGATTATTTTTAGTACAGGAAAATAATCCTCAAGAACTTATAAATAATGTAAATATATGGATTGTGGTTTTCATTTATATACATATATATATATATATAATTTTTTTAAAATTTGTTTCCTGGGGGAAATAATAATGTAGTTCAGTGATGCTAGTGATGATAGAGATTTTATGGGTACCACTGTATGAAACAAATGCTTGCTTAATTGTTTTTGGCATACAAACATGAGCTGAAAAATGCAAGATCATAGCAGCTGTAAAGAGACTGATCCTAAGGAGATGGAACTGGGATCCATCAGCATAGCTAAAGCTTGAGCTTTAGCTATGGGATAAGCCTTTGATCCCAAAGGAACATCTGACCATGTTAGTGCATAGGGCAAAAATAACTTTGTGCAACAGAAACAAGTGGTGCACACAGTTACTTCAAAATTATTTGAAGGATTGAGAAATACCAGGTCTGCCTAAATCTTCTGTGGAGTTGAAGCAAATTGGGACTTAAGGAACAAGAAGCTGCACAACAGGATAAGGGGCAAGTCATCTCCAACCCATGAGAAGGATTGCCTCTTATACCTAGAGACACTACCTATAAGTAGATCCTTGCATGCATGGCTTTACTTAGTTATAAAGGATATCACATAACCAAAATGTGATCTGGAAAATGGTCAAATGTAGCATTTATGGATTTTTTATTTAATAGCTAAAGCAGGTGCCTAATAATGATGAGAGTCTGAAAATGTGCTTGGTGCATAGATGACATCCTCTTGCATCAATAATCTTTAATGGACACATATCAGAAGATAACCAACACAAGCACAGTTAATAATGCCCAGACATCTGTATATAAACAGTACTGAGATGATGCCCATTGCTAAGTTTACAAAACCAGAGCCATCAGGACCAGCCTGTCTGATGGGCTTTGGACACATATGCAAACTTCTATATTTATCTGAACCCAACCCTTTTCATTTTGACCATTGCCAAGAAGAGCATTGATCCATATCTTATTTCAAAGCAGAACCACAATAAACATTCAACTGAAAATTAATAAAGTTTGTTAAGCCATCAGTTGCTCTCCAGCAACACTGAAGAATTTCTGAACTGGCGTTTATTGAAATGCAAATCACTGATCCTAAGTCCCACAGCCTTCATAACTATCATTTAAAAATTAATTGCACAGACCAAATCATCTCAGTGCTTGAGTATCTGCCAGTTGAGAGTTCTTTAACTTCTGGTGTTGATAAATTGCTCCAGTCCCTTCCTGTAACACGTTCCGTGCTGACTGCAGACAGTAAAGAGGAATTAACTGGTTTCAAGGGAATAAGTTTCCTTGTCTTACTGCATATGTTCACTCATAATATAAGGCATGGAACAACAGCAAACCAACAGGTTGCACTGCCCATGACTTTTCCAATACTGAACTTCTTATGTTATTACAGCCTGAGGCAGTTATGTGTTTCCCTTGTGGTTTACTGTGGAAGAAAGCAGGTTCAGGACAGCTCAAATAAATTTCTCATTCCCTGTGTCACTTTAGAGGGCAGAAAACAGCCATAACATACTTTGTTGTGGCCAGCCCTCCTCTCCACTTCCTGTCTTCTCCATAAACTGAGACTGAGAGGGAGCTTAATCTCTTCATCTAAGTTTTCACTGATTGGAAAGGCCCACAAAAGAAGTGGACCAATCCTTGGGACTTTTACCTTTTCTGTCCTCTATGAGAAGAACAAAAGCAGTTTTATATGAGTTAAATATTAACCTGGTTTATATATATATCTTTTCCTACCTTAATCTGGCTGCTGACTGTACATTCTCCTAAATCTGTTTGCTGTATTGTTGGAAGCCTCGTCCTTGTGCCTTTGGGAAATATCTTTCATCTTAACTCCTCTAGTTTTATTCCATTTAATGTTTCTCCTCTTGACTTGCAAACATCCTCGTGGCAGATGAGTGAAGGAAGTGTCATGTTAAGCTAAATGATGCCACTGCAGCACTAAAAACAACACAGCCCATTACAGGAGAGGCCAAAAGCCCCGTAGGGAATCCTGAGACTTGGAGTCTGTAGAGTCCGTGTATTGATTGCTTTCTCCTAAGTTATTGAACAAAGAATATATTATATTATGACTCTGGCAAATAGAATGTCCATTAATGTTCAGGGACTCTGCATGGATTATGTTTTAGGTCTCTTTAAAGACTGTAAATCTCTAGAAAAACAGTGCATTTCTAGCTGATTTGGAGTTGTAATTTTTTTTTTTTTTTTTTTTTTTTTTTTTTTTTTTTTTTTTTTTTTTTTTGTTTAGGTTTGTTTGGCTTAGTTTTTTGGTTTTTTTTCCAATAGTTTTCCACAGGAAGTAAAAGCTCTAATAAGACACATCATGCAGTGACTAATTATTTTGAGCAAACATATCATCAGAGTCTAATTATAATCCGAGCTGGCCAGGCTTGCATTTTATGTTTTTCTTTACTTCATATATAAGTTGCTAGCTAAAAGCAAATAAAATGTTATCATCCTTATCATTGCCATCATTAGGAGTTTTGCTTATTGTTTACATCTATGGGCTCTATTCTCACATTGCAGTTCCACTACAGCAAAGGTACAATAGGGAAAAATAGGCTGTCCTGCCTCAAATAGCTTAGATAATTAATTTAATGGGTAGCAGCCTGACAGGCAAATACAAGAAAATTACAAGATAACATTTATGGAACAAGAATGCTGTTATAGCCTCCAAGTAAAGATTCAATTCAGTTTTCAGTAAAAGCTGTAATGAAATGTATTCATTTCTTTCGTTAAAAGCATAATCAAACTTAAATCTAAATTTTCAAATGGGCTACTAATTTTGACTGGTTTTATTTTCAGGTAAAGCCCATTTAAATGAATGTACTTTTCAGCACATGGGAATATAGGCTATGTTTAAAATTAGATATTTTGAGTTAGTAATAATTTTTCAAAATTCAAGCTATACTTGTTAATGAAAATCAAATCACTTAATTTTAAAAGGAAAATTTAACTATCTGGAAAGTTTTAAGTGAGTCCTCTAAAGAGTTCAAATGAGTTCAAAATTATTCCTTTGGGATATTTTATGGATAGCTCAATTTCTTTCCTGCCTTTCTCACAAATGAGTTTACCTTAACATTGGTCACTTTGGGTATATATCAGATGCTTGACTTTTTGTATCTTGCAGCTTAATAAAACGACAACAACAATAACAATGAAACTTTAATCCAAACTAGTTTATTATAATTTTCTTTATTGGTGATCTCATTTATGCTAGAAATGTTGATGAAAGCATGCTTATCTTTTGCAGCATGCAGACAGCTTTTTAAACTTTGATCCCCTAAGTGGAGAATTTTCATTCCTGGGAAGTGAAGGGCTTGCCACTTCTCCAGAGTAACAAATCACCCAAAATCCAGAATATAAGTCAGACCTCCTCCACAGTTCATGCTTCATTTTGAGATTCTGATAGATTTAATCCAAATATGGACCTCTTTCCCCCCCACCCACCCCAGTTTGCTCTGTACTAGTCTCAGTCTCCTCTGAACCCTCCCCTGTCCTGCACAGAACTGCTGTGCTGTTCCCTTGGTCTCTCCATTGAGTGCAGACAATCTCCAAAATTTAATTTCTAGTGATCCAAGATGGACATTTAAGCAGTTGTCTTAGAACTTGGAACCTCAGAACCATGAATAGATCATCAAGTACAATTGTTAACTTTACACTGCCAGCTCCATCAACAAACCATGTCCCTAAGCATGAAGAAGGTCTTTGCCTTTATGTGTTGATTCTTTTTTTTTTCCCCTCAGAGAAACAAAACAAAACAAAAAACAAAACAAAACTAAACTAAACTAAACTAAACTAAACTAAACTAAACTAAACTAAACTAAACTAAACTAAACTAAACTAAACTAAACTAAACTAAACTAAACTAAACTAAACTAAACTAAACTAAACTAAACTAAACTAAACTAAACTAAACTAAACTAAACTAAACTAAACTAAACTAAACTAAACTAAAATAAAACAAATCAAAACAAAGCAAAACTGTACAGACTTATGTTACTGAACAGGCAATTTTCTAACACAAAACCAAAGAGTCAGCCACACATATCTTGGAGAACTGTACAAGTCCTCTGATAAAGTGGGTCAAGATTTCTTTATCAACAGTAGTTAGTGGCCTTGTTTCCTTGCTTCTTTTAATAGACAAGGACTTCTTGTGAAGCACCCCATAAACTCTCTGATTGTATCCAAAGAGCATTGCACCTGGTTTCAGTTCAGTAAGGTGTTTCTGTCAGTGCTTTTTCTTGATTTCCAGAGTCATTGTGCTGGGCCTCAGCCCATGTGCAGAAAAGATGTGACAAGACTGCAGTGGCTTTTTGATTTTCCCTTCCTGGGCTGTTGGTGAGTAGAGTACTAATGGACACTGGTGCAAGCAAAGGGATGAAAAATCTTAGGATCTGTTGGCCAGGCAGAATTGTGTCACCCGTACAGGCAACTTGTGGCTTGATATAAGACATTTAATCTCCCTGTAGTTAAACTCCATCTGTAAAATGGATGTTAGGACACTGCTATGGCAGGAGCTGTTGTGAGAGGGAAAGGGTGCATAATTAATAGATGACTAAAGGCTGGATGGCAAAATTCATTTGATGGTGGGGAGGTTCATAATGAATTTCTGACCTGGGGGACAAACATCAGTGGTACTTCATTACTTCAGTACTGGGATGAAGAAAAGGCCCTGTATCATTAAGCAGCTGAGAAGGAAGTGTAAATTGGGAGAAAAGAGGGAAGTGGAGAATCATCTTTTTCAGTGCATTGAAAGGAAGTGGCCACACTCTGCAGGCAAGGGCACTAAAACATTTAAAGGCAAGTTTAAACCACAGTTTAATCTACTTTCTTTACTTTCTTTCAGGATTCTTGATATTAAATCTAGTAAAATCTGTTTTGCCCATCTCCTCCTTTTACCCTCCCTTTCTGGTCATCATTTTCATTAAAAACTCCATATGACCTCTCTTCAGAAAGCTCACCTAGGTTTCTCTAAACTCTGGGTTCAAAGAGTCTCACCTGTCCAGTCTTTTCCATATTCTCCTTTTGTAATTGTCTCTAGTTTACAGGGCCCCTAATAATGAATTTATTTACTTTTCCTTGCAAAGGTTTCTATCACCTTTGTATAAATGAATCTTTTTTTGGTCTTGGGACTTACAGGTTAAGGCAACTTTCTCAGCTCTGTGATTCAGAACTAAAAGAATTTTGTTTCTAAGCACCTAATGCTCTCTGTCATCCTGTAAACAATAAATTTTGAAAAACAGAATGGCAACCTGTGTTAAATTAATTTGGTAGCTACCATCTGATTCTTAAAAGAACATCGTAAAAAAAAATTCTTCTCTACTTTGAAAAAAAAAGTTAAAAACTACAAACCAAAGAAAATTGTCCACTGCTGTTTCATATGCAAGAATAGGTCAGTTGCAAGCAGCACTAGGTTAATCAAAGCATTTATTTGAAGTAGGCAGTGTTTAATATAGCTTAAATTTACAACTCATGTGGACAGTCTCTGTCTTCTGTCTCTTTAGCTGACATTTAGAAAATATGTAGGGTTATGTTTTAAAACATAAAATTCTGAAGGGAATGTCAGATGAATACACACATTTTCAGCAAAGGTCTCTCCAAATAGAGACTAGATATCTAATAGATACCGAAAAATCCCATGAGAAAAAAAAAGAAAAAAAGAAAAAAAAGAAAAAAGCCTTTCAGGTTAGCAGAACACAATATTTACCCAGAGAAAACAAAACTTTTCAACCCTCAGTCTTGCATATTTTAGATGCTTTCCTAAGTTCAGTATTCTCCTTTGTAAAAGAGGTGTTTTTCAGAGTGGAACAATCCTGAGGGCTTGAGGAAGATGTACACATAGGCAGACACATGGGCACAGCACTGGAGATATTTTTAAATAGTGAAAAATGTCATTCCCCAGCATTTTTTTTTTTTTTTAACTTTTTTTGAACCTTTGGTAGATTTTTTAGTCACTTTCACAAACTGGATTGTGCATAGGAGTGTACAGATTTTTCCTCATTGGAGCCATGGAAGAGATAGAATGGTGAATTTTCATCCCCAGGTCTCAAGTGTATGAAGTTCTGGTTCATCCCTTGGCAGAACACAAACATTGTACAGGGGTTATATTAAGTAAAAATCAATGGTTCTAACTAAACCAGCATTAGTTCTATGGAATGCAATAACACTCCAGCAATGGCCTTTTTTGGCTATTCTTCATCTTAACCTCTGTAGGAAGTAATTACCCACATCATTACTGAAACTAGTTTTAAGGCTTAACTTCAGGAGGATAAAGCAACTTTTTCAAGTTATTCCTCTACTGAAATGAGAAAATGGAATAGTTTCAGGCAAAAGAATGTATTGTAAGGTGAATGAGGAAGGATATCAGCAAGATATTTTGGTAGACAGTACAATGGTAGCAGTATTATTTATTTTCCTTTTTGTAACTTTTTGTTTTAATTGAAATATTGAAATAACTCCTGTCACTAATCTCAGCCTTCTCCTATCCAATTTTCCATGTGATACACTTTCATAGTCAGCATAGTTGAGCACTCTTATCAGCCCTGTTTTATATGTTTGTTGTCTTTGTGTTATTGTGGAAACTCCACAGATTTCCATAGTATTCTTTTTTCCTTTTGTAAATACTGCCTTGTTCACAATTTCTTTATCTCATTCCAGATATGTGAATGGAAGAAAACAACTGCAAATGGTTGTAGTATAAGTTAAAACTGCTAAATAAATTATATAGAAAAATTAAAAGCTGCAAGTATACAGTATAATGCATATTTTATTATTTCCTCCTTACAATGTTGTTTAAAAATACATAACCTCTTGATGTATGTATATTTCCTTGAGGAAGGTGCTCTGTAGCTCTGAGGCAGGATAAGTAGCATGTGATGTGGCAGCTGTAACGTAACAGCATATTTTCCCATAAAAAGCAGAGTAAATGGGCACATAAATTCCATATAAACTGTCAGTGTGTCAGCTATGCTAACACTGGGTAAGCTACTGCCCTTGAGCCTCACAAACTTATGCACCATCATTTTTCAGACAATTCTCTCCAAGAAGTGGAACTGCTGCTGTGGAAGCAGCACTCTGAGCACCCTTCGTTTGGCCACTTCAGTTGACTTTCATTCCTGTGCAAGACACAAAAAGGGACGAAAACCAGCCTTCATCTGCTATAGGTGATGTTTTCTCTGGTGTCTGAAACTCTGCAGGGATTTTAACTATATTTTCTGATAGATTATCCCAGTCCAGGTTTCATCTCATCTGGCTTCAGGTATCAGCAGAGCTCTGCATTTGAGCAAGCCACCCCAGGCTCTGCAGACACTTGTGGCAGTCAGCTGGGGTGCTGAGCTCTTTTAGGGAGCAATTCATCTCATCTGCTTTAGCTGTGTACTTTAGCTGACAGGCATCACACCTCGACAGAGCCTAGGAAATTCAACAGACACCAACACCTGCATTATGAGTGTCTAAACTAGAAGGCATAAATCCGCTCCTGAATACCACCAGACCTCTAAAATAAAATGAAAAAGTTCTGCTAGATTATATTTTTTTGTCTTTTTTCTTGTTTTGAAGTCTATTTGACTACCCTACATCTTTGGAAGGATATGTGTAAGTCGAAGTACCTCTTACCTTGGCCCATCTTAGTAGCCCCTGTTAAGTTACCCATCTCATATTTCTTGTTTATGGAAAGGAAATCTGCAGACTGCTTGTGTCTCCCCATATAGGGTGAACTGTGGAACATGGAAAAGTTGTAGAAAGAAGGAATTATGATACAATTTTGATGAACTACATGCAACATTTAAATGCAATTATATTCCAAATACCACACACATGTCAGGAAAAAGACGCAACTGTGCATGAGTTGGAAACTTTCTAGGCCAAAAAGTTTGTAATTGTGTTTTATCAAGTTCATTATTTGTACCACCTATTTCAAAAAACTATTACTAATGTAGGGGGAAAAAACATGTTGATAATTTTGCAATGGAAATTTCTGTATATTAAAAATTCTTCCTTGAATGAAACATAACAATTTATAGATAAAGAAAGAAGACAGGAAGAAGAATCCCTTTGACAAATTCGAAAAAATCCTTTTTCCCTTCATACTTTTCAAATGTGTTTTAGGACAGGAAAGCCATTACCCAGAAAACTTACATAGGCATTTATACTGACCACCTTCAATTAACTTCACATGTTCTGGACCGTGACACAATGGTCATGAAAGACAAGCAATGTCAGCTTGAAGCAGTTAAAATTGTTGCATCAACAAAGAAAATGAAACTCTCCCACAGTCACCCTTCCTCTTGAAGGTCAAGCGTTCTCTTTCGACCTCTTGAAACATGCACACCACTAAATTATACAGGCATATCATTGTTATCATAAATACATTATGTACGCCTATTTTCATAGTTAATGTAAGAGGGTCAGAGAAAATTTTTACTTGATAAGGCGGGTCAGTAACCTGAAAATGCTGAAGAACACTGCTTTAGATAGATGGACAAGGAAAGTCTTTATGACCTGATTTCCATGAACTTTAGATGAGTTTCAAGTGCTGAGGAAGTATTTTAGTCTACAGTAGAAAGCAAGCCAATCTCAAGATGTTTCCTAGGTTGCTGTCAATGAGCTACTCAGCATTTCTCCATGTCATGTTTTCCATGTGACTCAGGAGTCCAAAAATATTTCACTTTTAATTTTAATCCTTCAAGTAAGCATTGTGAATTGCTGTTAGCAACTAATGAAGCAACATAGTCTGAAATTTTAATAAAATCAAGAAAATTCATCTGATGCCTTGACTATAAAGGATCTTTCTGAATTCATTTAGCTGAAATAGAGAGAAAAGGAGATGATTTTTCTCTGAGCTAGGTACGTTCTGCTTGTTCATTTTAAATAATTTATTGTGCAACAGATCTGGCCTTTGATAAAGGATTTTAGGCAGTCTTGCAATTAAATAAAGTCATCAAGTGAGGAAGAGGAAGCCAAAATCATCAGAGTGAATATCTACAGTTTTACTACATCCAGTCTACTCATTAGTCAATATTTGAGGAAGTGTCCTTATTACAATTTTCTCTCACTTTTAAAAGTACTTAATCTTATATTCGGCTATACTAAGAGTTTTGTCTTTGTGGTTTTTTGCTAGTTTTTGATTTTTGTTTTGCTTGTTCATTTCTTTTTTTGAAGTTTTTTTTTTTTTTTTTTTTTTTTTTTTAAACCTCCTAAATTCCTACTTATAAACAAAAATTTNTTTTTTTGAAGTTTTTTTTTTTTTTTTTTTTTCATTTGAAACCTCCTAGATTCCTAGCTATACACTAACATTTGAATACTGAAATCTCTTGTCAACTTGTTTTCGAATATCAGAAAACATAAAAGGGAAAAAGCTGTGTTTATTTACTCCAAATTATAAATGTGGAGTTATGTGATATTCACATTCAAAAACTCACATTTCAGACCCTCATGATCATGTTCTGAGAAGCAAACCAAATTTATGACCACAAAGATGGCCTGAAAGGCATAAGAAAGAAAGGTAAATATATTTCATTAGATTTCATTGCACTTTCTAGGCATCCAATAAAACATTATACACATACAATGATACTAATTGAAAAACAGGGAGAATCACTGTTATGACAAAAAAGTGGCAGTCACTTTTGATACTCTTACCAGGATTGAGTGGAGGTGAAATTTATCTGATGTTTTGGCAAAGGTTGGTTTGACCTCACACCCTCCAAATGGATCTACTAAACGATAAAGAAATTCTGACAGCTGGCTAGACTGCCAGTAAACTTCAAGCATCTCTTGTGCCCTTAGGTTTGGTGGCTTGGATAGTAATCCTCATGAGAATTCTTTAATCTGTTTGCAGGTTGATTTTTATGTCTTATGAAGTGCATACAGACAGTAAGAAAGGAAATTAAAAAAAAAAAAAAGAGAAAGAATTTTTTTTTTCCTTAAAGCTGAGGAAAATATTTCATTTTAGGATGTGTTTTAAGATTAATGCAAACTTTGTATCAATGTATATATGCTGTTTCTCTAGCTAAGCCTCAAGCTGTGATCCCATCAGATCTCCTGGGGCACTTCCAGCTGTGATCCTGTCAGATCCCATAAGCTAAATAGGTTGGGCCAAGTCAAGCTGTGATGCTGTCAGATTTCATCAGCTAAGCAGATTTGGGATGAGTCAGTGCTTGAACAGGAGACTTGCAATGAACAGGTTGGCTTCAAAGGAGTTTGTGGCTGTGATAACTCCACAAAGGTGGGAGATGTTCCCTGTTCCTTCATTGATCTCAGGCAGAAACTCTGCACTCCCAATACTTCACACTGCTGAAAGACAGTGCTTAGGAAAACGAGGGGCATGAAACTGAGGCACTTCACCAAATCTCACCATAAACAATCAGACTGGAAAAGATATTTCCTTTTTTTTTTTTTTTTTAGTTTTGGATGTTTTGCNAAATTTTTTTTTTTTTTTTTTTTTTTTTTTTTTTTTTTTTTTTTTGTGCCTATAATATGTGTTTCCCAGAAAGAAACATGGAGAGAAACATATGACACTGGGTGAGTGTGGTCCAAATCTTTTTTGGAAAGCTATCTGTATATTGTTTTCACTTTGGAAACTGCATCATCACCCGTGCTGACAAGACTTTGCAAGACTTCTGCAGATGCAAAAAGAGGGGGCTTTCATTATGTTTCTCAGGTAGTTTCCACTGCAATGTGTTAGGGTAAGACCTCTGAAGGACCAGCTTTTCCTTCTCCCTAACAAAGAAAACTGCATATTCTGCTGGTGGTATTATTCCCTACAGAAACCTTCAGAAGCTCATGTTTTTATGTTAAAGTTCATGTTGTTATTACACCAATGCAGTGAAGAAAACTAAATAGGTGAGGTTTATGAGGTTTCATGTGTAAAATACCTTTCTTAATTTTTTTTTTTAATTCATTCTCCTTCATTTCATTGTGAAACTTAAACAAAAAGACAAAGAAGGTTGTGAAAAAATTTTAAAAATTTTTGGAAGAAAAGGAAACTGTTTTGAAGTTGTATTCATTTTTCAGGGTTGATATTGGATTTTTTTAATGTGTTTATATTTGTGGCCTTTTCAATAGATATTTGTAACAAAATAATTTCTCTATGAAATAATTTGTATCACAAGTAGTCACATTTCCTTGTTATATGGTTTACTTCATTAAATAGATAAGGCAAAAGCTGTGTCATAAAAATGAACTTGATAAAAAGATGTGCACAATTTCAAAGAAAACATTAATTAAAATAAAACATTGCAACAATAATGATGTAAAATTTTTCACTACACATTTCTTTTGTTAAGTAAAATAAAAGGTATTTTTAACAAGGAAAACTGCTGTTGTGGAGTATTTTCTGAGCAGTTTTTAGGAACAGGATCTTGTGCTGTGAAACAACCCATCTCCGTAATGATAACTTCATTAAGACAGGAATCTCCTTTCTGCAGAATAAATCTTGAGAGATCCTGTTGTCTTAATATAGTAAAAGGCAAAGATCTCTAAAGTACTAAGTGTGCATTCAGTCAGCTCCTTGTTCCTTTGCTTGTAATGAATTGTGGGACATAATATGGGTTTTTTTCCAGCACTTTTCAGGAACTCTTGTCCTGATTTAAAACTTACAACTATTGTGTGTGATGACCAGTTGATCATGTACCCCAGAGTAACTTAAAAAATAACCTTCAGGCTCATGAGGATGAGACTCACCTCAGCATACTAGGCCAGTAAGGTCCAGCAAAGTGAAAATCTGCAGTCAGCTGGGACTCCTCTGAGAGTCAGAGGATGGGAAGAGGAAACCCAGAAATCACTTTTTTTTTGGGCAGTTTTTGACAAATGCACACCAAAACTTTTGCTTTCTTTCTGTGGACTTGAAAGGGAGAATTGGGGGCTGATAGGGATATCCATGCAGATGTCTCTATTAGTCAGATAAATGCATCCCATGTTTTCCCACAAAAATGTACACCACAGTATTGGACTACCTTTTCCTTTTCATTTGACTGAACCCAAGAGCTGTTATTTCTCCTCAACACAAGCACTTGGCTTGGTCCCCTGCCAGGGAGGGAAAGCACACCTTATTTGCAGTAAAATATCTGAGATGTGGTTTTAAAGCATTAGGTCCTGACCGCTTTGCTTCTCCTCCCAAGTGCCTACAAGCTAAAAGACAGCCACCTTCACAATTCAGATGGTCTCAGTCACCATCCAGTTTAGAATGAAAAGATATGGACTGCATCCTGGCTGTGCCTCATCCTGCCTGCACGCTCAGACTGCTCCTACCACCGCGGCAAGGCTTGTTTCATCTTCTCATTGTCATCCTGACAGTCACACAGAGGAGAAGCTTTGCTTCTCCTCCCAAGTGCCTACAAGCTAAAAGACAGCCACCTTCACAATTCAGATGGTCTCAGTCACCATCCAGTTTAGAATGAAAAGATATGGACTGCATCCTGGCTGTGCCTCATCCTGCCTGCACGCTCAGACTGCTCCTACCACCGCGGCAAGGCTTGTTTCATCTTCTCATTGTCATCCTGACAGTCACACAGAGGAGAAGCTGCTGGGTCTGCCATCACTGTCTGGGCTTCTTTTACTTTGACATGATTGCTGGGTTGTGGTGTGGTCACCCAGGAGCATGCAAGCTCATCATGGCAGTCTGTGCTCCAACCCATCTTGCACAGGGGACTGATGCCTGGAAGAATCTGGATTCTCTGCCCTGGACCTCAGGGCTGATAAAGTTTTCTGTTTGCTTGTCTCTGCTTAGAGGAACAAGGATGTTTTCCCCTCCTCTCTCACCACCCCCACCCACTTTTTTTTTTTT
>VZRH01004244.1:371379-390317 GCA_013397555.1 Urocynchramus pylzowi | reverse complement strand
TCCTTCTGGATGCTTAGAAATTCCCATTTGAAATGTTAAACTGCAGATGAAGGTTCTGATGTTTGTGTCAAGATTAGCATGGTGGGTGGGAGGGAGAGTGAGATGTTTTCCTCAGGAGCAAAGCCCTCAGCGCAAGAGAGTACGTCAATAGAGACGAGGGGAATCTAAAGCATAAAGGTTGGCTTTTTAAACAGCTGAAGTTAGAAAGAGTGCTCTTTGTGAAACTGGTCACAAAGGGAGCAAGGTGTCTGCACCAAGAAGACTGAGTGACCTTTTCAAAGCGTTACGCATTGTTTATTTTCACTGAATTAAGTGTGTATGTACATGTGAGTGTGTTGTGTGCTGAGCAATTG
Organism: Urocynchramus pylzowi; assembly: GCA_013397555.1. Lineage (NCBI taxonomy): Eukaryota > Metazoa > Chordata > Aves > Passeriformes > Fringillidae > Urocynchramus > Urocynchramus pylzowi. The sequence goes on along the minus strand of VZRH01004244.1, from coordinate 389,964 downwards.
ACAAATGCTGCAATTTTTTTTCATAAACTTGCTGAGTCTCTACTAATTAGAACTGGGGTGGAGCTGCATTTTGTAATTCACAGTTAAGTTCTTAATTTTGAAATACTTCCCAAGCCAAAATGGACACAAATAGGCAATGGTTCCTTCCTTAAATCTGTTACCAAGCAGGTTCTGGAGGAAGTTTAATTCAGCACTTCATTCACATTTCAATATACTTTTTTACACAGTATTCACTTCAACCATCTCGATGTTGATAGGAGGGACAAAACAACAGAGCAGGGGCAACCCAGGAGGTTCCTGGAATGTGCTGATGATGACTTCCTTCTTGAAGTGACAGGGAAACAACAATGAGGGGGGTTGCTGTGCTGGACCTTATGCTCAACACCAAGCAGGGGGTGGTGGGGAATGTGAAGCAACAAGGACATTTCCTGCCCTGGGCTTCAGGAAAGAAGACTTTTGTCTCTTCAAGGAGCTATTTGGTAGGCTGCTATGGGAAATGGTCCTGGAGGGAAATGAAGCCCAAGAAAGCTGATTAAAAATTGAAGATTACCTCCTCGAAGCTCAACAGTGATGTGTCCCAACAGAGAAAAGGTCAGGCAAAACCACCAGAAATCCTGCTTGGATAATGGGGTGATTGACCAAGACTTCAAAGTGAAAAAGGGTAGGTTTAGGTTAAGATATATAGGAGAAATTTACTTGGAGTGTAGAGAAATATTGGAGCAGGTTGTCTAAAAAATTTGTGGCTGCCCTATCCCCATAAATATTCAGGACAGGCTGGATGGGGCTCTGAGCAACCTGGTTTAGGGAAGGTGTCCCTGCCCCATGGTAGGGTGGTGGAACAAGGTGAACTTTAAGGTCTCCCAACCCAAACCATTCCAGGCTTTTACAACTCAATGTCGTGCTCTGTGATGTTACATAATACAAAATGTGAAAACAAAACCACATCTCTACTAGTAAATTATACGTGCTCAGAACTGGGTTTGGATGCAGAAGCCAGCTGGCATGGATCAGTCCAGCTCCTTACTGGGAAGTTCTTCTGGGTGGCCACATCCAAAATGCCTGTTGAGAGTCATCTCCTGAACTGTTCCCAGAAAATGTCTGGGGGAATGCTGGCTACCAGATGCCAGAACTGTGCTAGGGACAAGTTTAACAATTAAACTTTATAGGCAATTTTATTCCAGAGCACAGGAATATTTTCTGGCACTGATTAGCTTACAAGTGCTAGTACATCATTAAATCCTTTGGACTGTGCTGTTCTTAATTTGGTCAAAAACCAAAAGAAGAAGCAGATCTTATTGTGTTGCACTCTGAGGAATATCTCTCTGGCTTTATCCTTAGATTAGCCTAAAGACTGTATTCACTCCCTTGGCTGACAGCTCCAGGTGATAGGAAAATTATCCTTCATGTGTCTCTTACATGCTTTTCTGTAAACAAAGCTTTAGGTTTGAACAGAAAAGACTATATAACAAAAAACACAAGTCAAAGGTAGCTGTGCATTTGTGACACTTTGTATGTAGCTAAATATGTATTAAATTCCTTTGACCTGATGTTATGCACATGCAAAGCTACTTTCCCTTTGCTTTCATTATCAAAGAAAAAAAATTTGGATTAACTAGATTATTCTTTACATTCATTTTAATTTTAATTTTTTAAATTTACCTTTTTAATTTTTAACTTGTTTTAGTAGCAGAGAAAATGCAATATTATGGTAGTTCAACCCAGATGTAGTTGAATAAAAAGATACATAAATGGGGAGAAAGAAGTTGCAAATTATGGGGGGTTTTTTCTGTTGAATAATTTTATTTTAGGATGTAATATCCTAATTTTATTTTCTTTTTGGCTAAATTTTTCAAATATTTTTATTTCTTCCTTCAGCTAGTGAATACTGTTTCAACTGAAGATGTGTCAAAATACATTAAAAAAATTACTTATGTTGTCTCATCACACTATTGGTAATACAGAAAAACTGGTGTACAGAATAACAAAATGCTCAGAGTAACTGCAGAAACAAAGAAGATTTCAACAGGATCTAGTTGAAGGTATCCCTTCTAATTGCAGTGGGGTTGGACTTGGTGGCTTTTAGAGGCCCCTTCCAATCCAAATTGTCCTGTGATTCTATGATTCCCTCAGTGACCTGAGTGGCTGGACAATTCCACTCATGATTCTTAAGCACAGTCCCAAAACCTCACTCTGCAATGGGCTTTAGATGTAGGCACTCACAGATCAGTTTATATGAACCTGTTCAAATGTCTCAGCATCTATTGAAATATTAAGTATCTATGTAAACAAAAGTTGTATTTCTAAAAGCACTAACTTGTGAAATGCTTTTAAAGAGGCAAGCTTTTTTATGTTTTGTTTTGGTTTGCTCTTTTGTTTATTTCTCTGTGTGTAGGACCTGAGTTGCTTTGAAATCCAGCAATAAATCTACTGGAAAAGAGTTAGAATCACACTGAGAATGATATTTAGAGCTACACTTTCAAAACTAGTGAATAATTTCTATTGATCATCCTGGAAAACAAAATCCATAGATGTCAGTCATTCCCACATATCTCGGAAATCTAGGCAGCTGTCTTTTATGGTGAAGCACAAATTTTTACTGCTGTTTCTGGTGGAATGCCAAGTTTGGAAGAAAGTTTGTACCCTTCTTATCCCCTTCCCCTCCCCCTAAATAGACAGAAAAGCCACAGTGAGTCCATTTTAACTCATAATTGAAATCGTCATCTCTCTAAACAGAAGCACCCCTTAAAATAAAATAAAATGCCACATAAAATGCAATTCCTACTACAATATAAAATGTGCTTTCACTCAGGCTCCTTGTAGCATTATCTCTAACTGCAGTGTAACTAAAAACTAATAACCTCATTTTTAATTAGCTAGGTTTGTGGCATTTTGCACCCATCTCACAGTTCTTTCTGCAGTGTATATCATTATTAACTCTGGATGTCTTCAAGGAGGTCTTAAATATACTTTACTTGCTTTCTCCTTTTTCTCCTTTCTAAAAATTGTTCTCAAAACTCTCATATTCATTAAAAAGAGAAAAAAAAAGCACAACATTTTAACAGTGATCTTAAGCACAGTATGAATGATTCTGATTTTATGTAGCTATTCTCTTTGTTCTTCCATTATCTAAATTCTTTCCTCTTCTTTTAGTCAATAGAGTGAGAGTATATTTTAAAAAAAAAATATTATGGTGTTTCAGTCTGACTGCTCTAAAAATCATTAAGGTGTGAATTTAGAGGGGAAGATCACAAATATTGGTTCCTTTGATGTCAAAATAGTACTGAGTAATTACAGAGGGTACATAATATGTTGTGGCTTTCAGTTCTTTTAGAGACACTACTTATACTGAGGGCTGATACAAAAAGACACTTTTATATGAAAGTGTTGACTGCAGAGCAGTGGTGTAAACAGGAAGCTCTCTCAGTGTACAGCCCTTCATCACAGCTGTCATAGAAGACAAGACACCCTGTACATGTGTAGAAAAAACTTGTAAACCATTGAAAATCTGACCCAAAGCAGACCCTAAACCCAGCTGGGTCACATCAGTCACCCCTACTGTGTCTTACCAACAAGAGGTGCAGATTGTGGCCACTGCACCTCCAGCTGTTACCCCATCACCTCTCAGGGGCCTCTTGGACCTGAACAGAGCTGTGAAGGGAAGCATGGTCAAGCCATGGAGGGCAGAATTCCCTGTCCACAGCACAGGTTTTGGAATTAGTTGGTCTGTAAGCATCCCTTTCAACCCAAACCATTCTATGACTGTGATTCTAAGAATAAAAAGGAATAATATATAAGTCTGTATATAATGACTTGCGCCACAGGAACAAAATACATATATTTTTCCTTTTGTCACATTTAGGCCATTTGAATTATTTCCAACTGAAATGATCCCTGCTTCTTCACAAAAGATGAACCTATTTTTAAATGCATATAAGGTGGACTGTTCACACCCCTGCTTCTTTAGAAGGACTTTGTTAGTAATCAGTTAAATTTCCTTGCATCTTTAGCATGCAGTTATCTAGATTTAGAATCACTGAACTTTTTAGATTAGAAAAGACCTCTAAGATCGAGTCCAACTGTTAATCCAGCACTGTCAAGCCCACCACTAAACCATGTCCCCAGGTGCCACACCTACATGGCTTTCAAGTTCCTCCACTGATGGGAACACCAACGCTGTCCTTGTCTGACTGTTATGCCTTGTCAGCCCTTACTGTGGATAAATTTCTCCTGTTGTCCAATCTAAACTTTCTCTGATGCAACTTGAGGCCGTTCCCTCTCCTCCTGTCCCTGTTCCCTGGGAGCAGAGCCCGACCCTTCTGGCTGTCCCCTCCTGTCAGGAGCTGTGCAGAGCCACAGGGTCCCCCCTGAGCCTCCTTTTCTCCAGGCTGAGCCCCTTTCCAGCTCCCTCAGCTGCTCCTGATGCTCCAGACTCTTCCCCAGCTCCATTCCCTTCTCTGGACAAGCTCCAGCCCATTAATGACCAGCCCATTCAAGGTGCAGCCTCACCAATGCCCAACACAGAGAGGTGGTCACTGCTCAGGTCCTGCTGGTCCACTGTTGTTATCCTGTGCTCTGCTGTGAAGCCACATCCTTAACAAACATACACCTTGATATTTTAGAAGTTTGGGCAAAGATCACAATGCAGAAAACACAGAGACAAGAACCGCCTCTTTGCGAAAAGCTGATGCCCAGTGCTGGACACAACCTGCACACATGAAATTTTTTTCCTTCCACATGTTTACATAGATAATAAGTAAAATAAAGCAGAAGCTTAAAAAGGAAGTGGGAATTATTAATTTGACTGATTTAAAGCATCTATCTAAAGTATCTACAATTTAATCCATATTGACTCATTATACAAATTTTCAGTTTCTTACCTAAACTGCTCTCTCACCTAATCTCACACCAGATTAGGAATTTATTTTGAATGTCTATCATTCAGCCACATCTGCATGCTCTTCATAACTTCATAACTCTCATAGCTAGAGAAAATCTTCTAAAAGAGACATAGGTTGTTGAATTTGAACCTTAAATGCAGGGAACACGTAATTTTCTTTCTATAAGTTTTTTCTTGCAGGAGTTTATTCTTTGGATCATCATCTGTACAATTGTACCTAGATCCATTTGGTCAACAAACTTCTACATAGATACAAGATCCCTGCTACAAAGATAATGAAACACTGAAGAACAATGGGAATGTATTTGAAGAACATTTGGTTTTGTAAGAAGCTGAAGAAAATATGTTGCTTTGTATTCTGCTTTCTTTCTTTCTTAGTTCTCACTGACTGTCTCCTTTTTCTGCCTCTATGTTCTTATGGTTTTGGGAGTTTTTATTAGCTGGATTTGTAATCCTGTTTTTAGGGTGTCCTTGAATAGATTTCTATAATTAGCAATTATAAATAGAGATATAGTCTTGGTTTATGAAGTTTACTTTTATTGACTACAACAGAAGGTTTAAGTTCAACTTCCCCTTATCTGATTATATTCACCAGAACTGTGGGAATTCACTGTGCTATAAAAATGGACCTTGCTGCTAGCTGGCATACCCAAGAACATTTAAATAAAAATAGCAATGAAAACCCAAGCAAATATTATTTATGTCAGTTAGATACCAATGAAATCTAAGGCTTTCAGGAGTAGACAGGATCGATTTTTAAATTTTTTTCTCTTTCTCTCTCTCTTTTTTTTTTTTTTATATGACAGAATGACACACTCTTCACTCAGCCACTCAAGCTGAAGAATGACTCAAGAACCCTGTGAAGGTCAAATGCATTTTCACCCAACTGATGCTCTTGTAAAACTGACTTAACCCTCCTTGTGCATTTCTGCACAGCATGGAAGTTAGCTGTGCAGCTCCAAATCAGATGAAATTGCGGCGAGACCTTCCTTTTGTAGAGCTCTTTTGTTTTAAGCAGAACAAATTCCCTATAAGCAGAACTGTAATTTGCACATTGGAATGCCTTCTGCCCATCATGATCTCGCCGGCAGAAAGCACTGTCATTTCACAAATGGCCCCACAGTGCTCCCCAAAGCTGTGCAAAAGTGTACAGGCACAAACTGAGAAAGAAACTAATACAGGCCCTGATCCTGCAATGGACATCTAGGGTACAATGAGGATGGCACTATCAAGTTGGAGAGATAACACTTTGCTCGCAGTATGCCACAGCAGACAAGGCAGTGTGAGAGAGAAGGGAAAGGAAGCTTGGATCCACTGCAGGTGGGCAGAAAAACATGTTAGATTAATATCTAAACGTGTTTCAGTAAGTGAATTTAAGACACAGAATACCATTTGTGTGGAGGGGAAAAAAAAAAAAAAAAAAGGCAAGACCACCTGGATACAGTATATTCGCCCTGACAAGTCCACAAATCACAGAATCGCAGAACTTGCTGAGTTGGAAGGGCCTCATCAGGATCATTGAGTCCAATTCCTGCTGCTTCACAGGACACCCCAAGAATCACACCATGTGCCTGAGAGCATTGTCCAAACACTCCTGGAACTCTGTCCAGTTTGGTGCTGTGCCCATTCCCTGGGGAGCCTGTTCCAGTGCCCAAACACCCTTTGGGTGAAGAACCTTTCCTGAACTCCAACCTAAATGTCCCCTGACATGACTTTTGGCCACTTCCTCAGGTCCTGTCTGTCCCTGGTCACCCCAGAGCAGAGATCAGTGCCTGCCCCTCTTCTTCCCATCTGACTTCTTTATGATTTTTGACAAGAACAGAGATGACATAACCTGCTGACACTCACAGGTCACCTGCTGAGTGACCTGTGCACTCTTTGCAGTGCACACCACCAATTCCCTGGGCAGGGAAATCGAGGTGTCAGGGGGACCAGCAGCCTTAATGAGCCTCACACTGAAAGAAACCTCACTAGAAGAGGGATGCTGCTTTTCCAGGCTCTCCTGCACATCTCATCTTGTTCCACAACTTTCAGGTTGCAGATTTTTCCTCATAATACCAATCAGAACCTTGAAGAAGTAGCTGTGTTATACAGCCATGTTCTCAAACAGCAGGTGACAGTGAGCGCTGTAGTGCCAAGGGGACTGGTGACAGAACATGGCCCTGTAACTCACAGTTCCGTGCAACACAAGTTTTTCTTGGCTATTAGGACAATATTCAGTTTGAGCACACATTGAAGAAACTTTCCTTCAAGTTAGGACAGTGAAAAGAGAGAATAAAAATGACTTATGCTGAACTTCCTGGTTGGGTCTGGACATTTATACTATATTTCTGATGATCCCTCTCTTGCAACAGTCAAAGATATCTGTGAAGAGGATGTAGAAGGAGAAAGAGATGAGGAATAAAACTAAAAAATACAGATACAAAAAACAGTCAAAAAGGACTAAACCTGGTTCTCAGAAAAAGGAAACATGAACGGAAGGTAGAAGAAAGGTCAGTGCTAAAAAACTGTACTTAACAAGTTGTCCATTCTTATAAGGGTATTCTGTGCTTCATACTGAATTTAGTCCTATGAAAAAAGCCTTTCTTTTAACCTCTAAGTACATGAGTAACAATAAAGAAAAGAAGATTATTTTCCATAATTGGGAGAATATATGCAAAATACAAATTTTGAAAAATGGGGGAAAAAATCAGATATGAGTTTTATAAAAGCTTAGATTTGCTTTAACTACAAGGTTAGGGTTGTTCTAGAATCCACCACACCAAAGGCAAGGATCTGCAAAGGAGGTGGAAGTTCTGTTCTGCATACCTTTTGTATCATAAAATATGAGAGGTTTCAGCTCACATCTCCTGGTCTAACAGGCTAGATTGTGATTTTCTTGTACACGAGACCTTTGTTTCAATGATGGTTCTGTTTCAAAATGCCTGGGAATATCCCAAATAAATTTGGACACTTAATTGCAATGCCAAATGCAGAAGTTTAGTGACTATTGTTGTAGCAAGTAGAGACACAGAAATAATTCAATCCTTTTAAGACCCTACTTATTGAATGCTTTTCAGTAACCTGTTGAAAATTTTTTGGATGATGTCTATTTCTACTAAGCTTACTAAATTCACAAACGGTGGCCCTAATATCTATATTGTTAAATATTCCCTTGCCTCTTACATCTTTTCCTTTAGGAAAAAGAAGGACACTTATATGTTTCCACACTGCCCAGCATGTAAATCATTCCATGGTCACCGCCTTGTTTCCCTCAGAGCCCTCATCCTTCTCATGTTTGTGTCTTTCCACAGTACCTGGCACGAGAAAATGTTCTGAAAGTTAGAACCTTGTCAGCTCTAAGCCTTGCAAAGCTGAGGACCTTCCTCCTGTGCCTACTTTTCACTTGCCATGCAGTAGCCTTTTATCAAACTACCCAAGACTTCTGCCTCGTTGCCATTAACATGGCACCCCAAGTGCTCTTATGCACCTTGCACTGTGGGATTCTCACCAGAATCCAATGCCCAGTTTCTATTCAAAACAGGTCTTTTTGTGATGTTTAAATAATGTTGTTCTTCCTCTGTCTCTTCACATTTCACCTTGTAGCTACTAATCTTTGCCTGTATGTGCAGATCCATCCACTCTTCATCCTGTGGGTTTTAGTTCGCAGTTTCATATTAAAACAAACACAGCTTAGGAGAAAACGAATGATACTAATTTTAAAAAGCAGAAAATGTTATCAAGAATATACACACCAAAACTTAATGGCCAATTAGTGTGCAACACCTGCACCTAATCAGGCATGCTCCAACCAGCACCGGCAGTGACATAAACAGCAACTACCAATGGGGAGATCTGAGTAAGTCTTAATGAGAAGTATAATTGTACTCTTCTTTCTGAGAAGAAAACAGGAAGAAAACACTTTTTTTAAAATCGTTTTCAGCTTAATCATTGCCACACCTGCTGCCCTGCAGAGGATGCCCTGAAGAGAAGGCTTGTTAGCTCATCATTTTACTTTCCACCTGGACTTGGGGGAGAGGGTTAATTTTTTCTCTTTTCTCCTTATTTCATTCCCCACCCTAAGGCAGCTCTGAAGGCTATCTATACTGTCAGCTGAGGCCCCCAATAATAATTGTATACATGTAAACCTATTTGAAGTTTCACAGTGCAGCAAAGTAAGGCACAAAAGGCAGGGCCAAGTAGAAAACAGGAAGCAGAGAAGGCAGGACTGGATTTCTCTGCAGACCGATTCATGTCCTTGGCTTGACTTGGGTCATTAAAATTGTGCCAGAGTCAGGTTTCTACCAGGGGAATGGCAGACATAAACCAAACAGTTTATCTAAAAATTAGAAACTTTCTTTCCCCTTTCTTCCCCTCAATCTGAATCAGTAATGTGAACATCAGGGAGCCGTCACATCTCCGGTCAAATTGTTTTGCTGATGATACTTTCCCAGCATTTTATGTTCTTAAACTCCTAGTCACCTCTTGGAAGAAGCATTTTAGAGTCATTAAGCTGGAAGTCCAGGGGTAATTTTATCTCTAGAAGGTAAAAAGGGTGCCACTGACAAGTATTTCAAAAATACACCAGGGACATACGCAAAGGCAGAGCACCTTTTATGTGGAACTTGTTTAGACACAGGACTGGGGAAGCCATTTCAAGACTCATTTCAAATACTACAAGAGGACATGTTTTCCACTATGAAACACTGATATCTGCAATTCATTTCCATGAGAATGTGTTATGTATGATAAAAATTCATTTTGTTTAAAAAAAACACGAGCCAGAAAGTGTAATCAAATGGAAACTCTTTCTACCTTGGAGGATTTTGCTTGTTTGTTTGTTTTGTTTAAGAAGTTATTAACTTACAAATAGATTTTTTATATTTAATCATAATATTTAAAGGTAGAAATAGATTATAAATCAATATTTATGGGTGCTGGCCATCATTCAAGGGTCTAACTGTGCTCATGAAAATTTATAAAGGGAAAAAGCAGAGTGATTTGAACAGGGGTAGCACATCTGGTGTTCACATCGCAGCACCATGCATAGTAGAAAACTGAAGAGTTCCTCATATTCACTGTATGATCCTAAGGTTGTAAATAATAAATAAATAAACTCATTTCAGGGGTTTAAAAATGTTCTGCCCCTCAGCCAGCTGCTGCCTCCCTTCAGATGTAGCATGACAACCACTAACAGGATATCTTCTGGACTGTGCAAAGTTAACAACTAACTTAAAACACCATCATTCTTGGTAATCTGAAACCTCTCAGCAAAGCAGCTCTTTGATAGTACTCCTTCAACTATATCTCATATTGACACTAGAAAACAGTGGCTGAAATGAGGACAGCCCCATGACAAGATCAGAGTTTATATTTTCTCCTTTTCTCTCAGGGTTGTGGTGAAGAATGAGGAAATGATGGATGCAAACAATATTCAGGTAAACATATTTTATATTTACAGTTCCAGAAAGGCCTCTGAAAGGGAAGGGAATGTGTGCTTTACAGGAATTCAATCTTATGCAATACAATTTACTCAGAGGAAAAGGGTTCAGCTGAAAAGAAGAAATTATAAATTTGTAGAGCAAAACTCATACCTATGTTGTAAAGCTCTTTACAAATACGTATGAGACTGGTTTTGCTTACTAATGTGCAGAGGAAACTGAAGTCTGACATTATTTTAGGGACAAGTACAATTTCAGGTTAAATTTTAGCTCCATGCATAGAAGGAGTGGCAACCAATACTGGAGAAGGATTTCTGGGTTTCCAATTGATCAGAGGAGGGATCAGATTATTAAGTTACTGGACAAAAACTTGACTTTCATCAGTTTTATTGCTTCTCCATGAGAAAGTACAAACCTAGCTCAGTCTCTCAATAGCTGAAGAAGATCCTTAAGTGTTCCAGAAACACCCAATTTTCCTCTCTAGGGGAAGGCAGCATCTATGCTTCACTTTTTCCCCACCTTTTTATGATATTAAGGAGCAAGCTTAACTACCTCTCCCTCTTGCTAAGTCAGAGAAGTGTCACCTCAAATGTGTGTCTGTCATGTTCTAGGTTATGTGCTGAGCATTACACATGCTTGTCTGCTTCCAAGAGGGGATTGGTGAGCAAAAATACTTGAGGTGAGGAGGAGGCTGTGCAAGCAGCAGGGTAACCTGCTCAGCTCACCATTGACTGAAGTAGAGGTGTACAGAAGACAGACTTTCCTGAAACCCCACATGCAGGGCTTCCTGCTGAGCCAGGACAAAGTTTTAAGAAGGTTGTTTTTATGTTCTTTCATTTTGTTCAGTTTCATCCTGTTTTTGGTCAGATCTGTGGATTTGTACTGAAGCTTTCCAATGAGAGGTGCAATGAACCATGAATATGTGTATATATATATATCTATATTGTGATATGTAAATATATAATATTTAATGGTTTAGATGTATCTCTTGAGGAGTTCAGGAGTTGTCTGCAAGGCAGGATTATATAATATGAGTAGTTGTGGTGTTATGGTGGTAAGATTTACTGGTCAGCTTGACTCCGTAGCTGAAAGTGATCCCAAATTTCCTGGTTTCAGATGATGAAATCTTATTGCAATCCCAGCAGTTAAGGGGGAAAGAAACCTTGGATTAACAAAGTAAAAACGATTTCTTTATACAATACTATGAAAGAAGATAAACCTGTGAATTAGTATTATCAATTAATTCTCTTAAGAAAAGGCTCAGGAGATTTCTGGTAAGTTTTGTTTTAAATTGTGTCTAAAATACTGTAAGAAAACGTCATCTTTTCACACAGCTGTTTTTACACTTATTCTTCAAATCCCAGCTGATACCAAGGATTGCAGATGAGAGTGAAAATGGGAATGTGTATCAGAAGTACATTACAGAACAGTAATGAGGTTTTATCAGCATGAATTTGGAGAAGCTGGAGTGCTTAAGATGTAGCAGAGCTGTGGGGATAGGACAACATGTGTTTCTGTTCCAGTGACATTAAAGCCATGATCTCTGAACAAAAACCCATGTGGTGAATTGAACTCTATATACAAATTATGTTCATTACACAAGAAACCACTGAAGTCACTAGTTTGGTCTTTAGGGAATCTGGGTTTAAAAACTTATTTGTCATTTCAGGTTAGATCACAATGGGGACATCCAAATTGCTTAGTTTAAGAACACCAGAAATATTTTCTTAACAGTGAAATTTAATTAATTACATCATTAAATTAGTAGAAAGTTCTCTGTCTTGGTTGAGACACGGTTTAATGTCACCCTATGTACACTGTGCAGCCAAAAGCTAGCAAAGGAATGTCAGTGCCAGATTTTTGGGACTGTATTCAATTACTCAGTGCCTATTTTTCTTTATTTCTTTGCTAACTTTTCATGTCATTTATGATCTTGCCTCTTAAAGCTCAGATTTTGCTTTCTCTCATGATGCATCTGCCTGAACCTTTTCTAGTCTTGTTCCAAGGTTTTTATGGACTCTGTCAGCTTCCATGACTTTTCTGGCTTCTCGGTTTGTTTTTAACTTGGGTTCTGTCTTGTTCCTAAAGAATTTACACTGGCTGTCTCTGTGACCTCTATCCATGCCTTTGTGTAGTTGCTGAGAATTAAATTCCCCCTTTCTTTCTCTTCTCCTCTTTGGTTTTAGGGAAAGAAAAGTCACTCTGGGCTTGACAGTTCTATATTTACCTGTACTTTTACCCCACTCCCTTCTAGCTATTAATTAATGAACATACTGAACTCTATCCTGTTTTTCTCTTGCACTGTGGTATTTGCAGCACTTTCTTGCAGGCCTCTAGTTCTAAATAACTTTGGTATTTAATGCATATATTTACCTGATCAGGATTTAAGGCACTCAAAATATTCATGTCACATGAAGAGCCTCATCTGGTTGGCAGCCACATATCACCACAAAAACTGGTTGGCTGACCATACCACCACAAAAACTGTGTTATCAGGAGTCTCCCTTTCATCATCATGCTGCCAGGACAGAGATAGATGTTCATGACTGATTGCCTCTTGAAAACTGGTCTAATGATGAGACACTTCCTCTAGGACAGAGAAAACTTCTTCTGAGTCTGTGTAATGCATAAACTTCCCACCCTCCAGCCCCTGTTGTCCTGAATATGTCCTAACCCTCAGGTTTATGAGACGTGAAGGAGAGATGAAATCCCTTCTGCTGGAGATGGGCCACTGCAAGGAAGGGCATGGAAGATTCAGGAGGTAAGAAAAAAAGGAGTCCCAAATGTAACTCGGCAATTAAAGGCAGCCTGTGGATAAGAGAGGCTCTTAATCTGGATCTCTAGCTCCTGTTCCTCAGCTAGCCTCACTTTAGAAGGGAAAAATTAGCCCTTCTAAATACATAAAAGTGGTTTTACTCATGGGAGCTTTCTGGGATGAGGATTTTGAGAAGATAGAGAGAGTGACCCCTCCTACAAGGTCTTCAAGTCCCTGTCTCCTGAGCCCAGATACTCAACAGACAAAAATGACTGAAATGTCAGCCCTGCCTGTGAGAGCACACACCCAACCTAAGCACACAGTCCAAGGGAGCAGGATGAGACTGCAAGCTGACAGGGGGGAGGGATGCACACTGCAACAGCAAGACAATTATGATTAGTGCGGACAATTATGATTATGATTTAGCCGTAGGATCCCCAATAGCCATTAACATGATACCACATTTTCCTGACAAAAAAAATTAAAAAGGAAAATTCAGTGGCTGAGCAGCAGCACTGAAACCCAGGGGTAAATGTTTGCCTTGAACAGGGCTGTAAGCCACACAAGAGAGACTAATTAAATGAGTCTCTGGCCCTTAGTTATGACAGAAATGAGAGAAAGGGGGGATTGTTTGGGGGTTTTTAATTCCCCAACTGAGGAAGAGCGATGTGGGGAGAGGCATGGGGAAAAGAGGGGAAGGAATAAAAGATATTCCAGGGCAAAACAGGATTTCCAAGGTTTCTTTTGTTTGAAAAGCCAGCTAAAGGAAAGGAACGCTTCCCCTCCTCTCTCCCAAAGATGGAGCTGTTGGAACAGGAGAGGAGAGGCTTTTCAAGCTCACAGGCAGGCACACAAAGTTCTGCATTCTGCAGCAGGACTTCCAGGCTCCTCTGAAAACACGACCGCTTCCTTTCTGGAAGGAGAAATAAAAATCCGTATTATTATAGCAGCTGCGTTATTGCAAAATTCTACCCAAACACAACGACTGATATTAAGTATCTAACCCCTCTTAATTGTCTATTTCATGGGCTTTAGATTTCTGGATTGCTAAAATAACCATCTGAAGACAAGACTTCAATTCATTTTGTTTTATTAGTATTATTATTTCCTTACAATAATAATAACACTTTACACTTATACAGCACTCTTCATCTGCAGATACAGACAATAAGGACTGGATTGCTGCTATTATCCTATCATACCCCACAGATGAGAGGGGATGGGAAATTCTTGGGATGAAGATGGGGCTGGGGGAGAAATTTCCTGAAAGCCTGAGGCCCAGGAGTGATTGAGAGGGAAGGGTAACTAACTCTGTGACTGAAGGGTCAGATACTTTGGTGAAATTCTTTGATGATAAATATTTCCAAAAGATTTAGGCATTAAAATTTTCATTGAAATGTTAATTAATAATAGAAATGGTTCAGTGGTGTCATCTGAGCAGTCTTGAAGCAAAGAATTTGGGGGTCTGATTTGATTTCTTTGGAAATATAAGCTCTACTTGAAGGAGAGTTGGACAAAAGCAAAGGAAGGCAAATCATTGTATACAGGACACTAGCCTTGACATACAAAATGCACTGTTTACTTTTAAAGTCTGTGAACAAACAAATGATCTGGTGATACTAAATAAATAAATTCACTTATAAATTTGTGGGGGCTTTATGGAAGTTAATGACTTTTGAAACAAAATTTTTTCAATTCTTTTTCTGTTCAGAAACACATACATTTTGTTGTGAGTATTGCCAGGGAGTGTAGCAAGTTCAGTCCCATCTCCTTTTGCCTTGCAGCCTAGACAGAGACAGGAAGTTTAAAGAAAAAGGAAAGAGGCAGCAGAAAACAAGGGGCTGATGTTTCCAAAAGGACTATATGTTGATGTGGGTTCTCTTCCCCAGGCAGGATAAAACACCCTCATATAAAAAAGAAGGTAACAGTGAGACAATTAGGAATGTTATAATTAATTGTTGTCCCATTATCTCCGTTTATACACGGGCAAACTTTGGCCTGGTTTAATGCTCTCTAACACTAGATTTCTATAGTGTGGATGGACATCTGAGCTCTTCACCTCTGGCTTCTTTTAACATAAGGATTAAAACATCAGGCTCTTTTAGCTCATGGTTTATTTACAGTGTTAGCCAAGAGGTGCCTGTTCCTCTCCACTGACAAGTGGGGAAAACAAGAGGAACCAGGAGAACCCCTCGTGTGGCACATTTGGGTTGTGAGACACAGAGGGAACACGGCTGCAAGCTCTGGCATGAGAGGCACACACAGCTGTGAGTGCCACCACTCACAAGGTGAAAGCCAAGTTCAGTTTGTGCAGACAAGAACAGTCAACAAAAAGCTCCTCTCTGGAGGACACAGTCATCGTTGTGCAAAGCATAAGACATGCACCTGCTCCAAGGAAATGGAGCAGCATCACATAGCTCATGATGATGATGATCACAGATCCATGGTGGAGGCAGGGAGGGAAGCCAGAACTTGACTCCCAAGCCTCATCTCACCCTCAGTCACATTCCCCTTCTTCAGGGTCTTGACTCAGTAGCTCCACGTGCTCTCTGCTGCCCCTGACACAAAGGGAGCAAAACTTATGGCAGGGATGGAATCACATAATGCAAACCACTCTGCTTATTTTTAAAAATAGATACAAAAGAAAAAGCATGCTCATTTGACCTGGCACATGGCTCTCCCCTTCGGTGCTGCTATTATTCCCATCTTAGACTTTTTCACTTTCTCTTTTGCCAGCAGGAAAGAAGTAACACAGAGATGTTTTATGCCACTGAGACAAAGAGGTATTGATCCTTTTTGCCTCTGGAAAAGGTTTCTAATAATTTCCAGATATATCGTAGATTGTGGTGCTGCTATCTTTAATTAAAACATGACACAGAATAGAAAGCAATTATTTGGGGTATTTTTCTTTTCTATTTTTTTTAAGATGATGTTGGTTTCTTTTATTTTAATGGGCTGTGGTACCAGACCAAATGACTTGCAAGTTGAGAGCACAGAAAGTGGAAAGTGAGAGGAAGAATACTTGCTCTTGTTTTTCTTATTCCCGACATTTAAATGCGACATTTAATTTGTCCTTCATATTCAAACAATTTCATAATCTGTGGCTTGCCAACCCCCTTGGCCAGAGAAAAAAAGTATCCTCTGTCCAAAGGGAGTCTGTGCTTGGATCAACAAAACATTCCTCTGTCAGCACTGGCCCTTTGCAGTGACTGCAGCAACAGCTCTGTGCACAGGCTTTGGCCCTGTGGAGTTGGGAGATAGCTGTTGGCACAACAAAAAGGATAACATGAACTCAGAGTGACCCTCTTTCTACACAAACCTCTTCAGGCAGAAGCAGAAGTGAAGAATTGACTTCCCTGTTGGCTGCACTCAAATCAGAGCTCCATTCCAGTCAAAATGGTGGGTAGGATGCTCAGGATAAGTAACATTGGTAATATTATATTATAATTGTTGGTAATAGCTACATGCTGGGGGAATTTGTCCATGGACATTAACTTCTTCATTGTTTTATTTTCTTACAATTGTGGCAATTATTGTTTCATCAATGAATTCTAAGGATTCACCCAGTCCACCAAGGAGAGATAGTTAAAACAAGGATCTATTAACACCTCTCATTAAATTAACTTTTCTAGAAACTCACACAGATATTGTGCTGGGTTTTCATATGCTGAATTCAGGTGGTTTAAGGATTTTAACCTGGGAAAAGACAGGGCAAGGGTTCAAGGTACTTAGGGTACATGTAGGGTTTATTATTGTTCCCTGTTTACAGAATAGACATTTCCTGTTAAATGCATCAGGCCTGAGATTTCGCTTTGTCCGGAACATCAATTACACTCCTTTCCATAACTCCAGCCTCACAGGCATTTAAATTTATGATTAATCTTTTCGGGAACACATAGAAATTGAATCAAAGCAGCACTTTGCAAAACAAGCCTGTACAAAACACACGGTTCTCTCATTAGCAGTACAAATGAAATGCACTGAGTGTTTAGGAAGGAGCAGATATCTCCGTGCTGTCCTGCTTCTTTAGAAGTCCATGGGGACCCTTTGACTGGCTATAACCTGCCACAGATTTCACAGGACCCACAGGGCCTCCTTCCCCCTGACATCCACACAGGTTTGGGGTCAGCCTAGTGGGAGAGAGGAAGACCCTGCTGGTTTTCTGTGTGGAGTACTTACCCCTGATTCCAGATTCTCTTTCACAGGGCATCTTCGCTCCCTGCCAAATGATCTTCTACAAATCTGTATATGTGGAAAGAAGAGTCAGGGTTTTTTTGTAGTTGTTTTTTTTTTTTTTTTTTTGGTTGAAGCTCCCCTATTAGCATAAAGATGCAGAAGATGCAGGAATTTATTGACACAGACGCTCTCATTGTAGCAGCTACAGAAATGCTGTGCAGAAATCAAAATGGAGGTAAATAGCCTCCAAACTATTTTTGTCCTAAACTTTCCCAAAGCATAAATGCAAAGCAGTTAAGTAATTTTACTGATATTCATGGGGAGCTGGTGACTTCAAAAGCTGATGTTTGAGTGTAGGAGTTGCTGTTTATTAGCCCAAGATCACTTCATTGCAGCATGTTGGTTGCCATTTTTCAAAACAGCAGCTCTTGTGGGACCTGAAAAGGATTTTCTTTTTTATGATGGTAGTGATAAGAAAAAAAAAATAAAATTATTGGTTCCTATATTTACTTATATGTAAAACATCTACTTGAATATTCTTCTGGAACTCTTGCTGTATATATTTCCTTCTCACATAAACATGTCTCTTTTTTTTTTTTTTGTGCCCTATTACTCTGTATATTTTATACAATAATAAAATTAAATGCAGCAAGAGGTTTTTAGTGATGTCTTTCTCTAGCCTGTGAAAAGGATGCTGATTTCATATGCCATAAAGGTTAGCTAAGTGATGAGGGAACTTTCATATGCTTCTGGTTCAGATAAATATTGATAAACATACAATGGATGTTTATTCAGCGTTTACCTGAGCTAATAGAATCTCTTGAATCTGAAATTTTGGTCTGAAAATGTCTCAGGAGCAGAACTGTTTCTTGAGAATTCCATTATTACCTCCTGTTCCCTTAAATCAACAGGAAATTGAGAACAAAGGTAATAAAGAGTAGAATTTTTGTGAAACTCTGTGAATTATCAGTTTGGGTCAATGCCATGTCCTGCATACACGTTAGAGTGGAATAAGTTCTTATTTTACTTGAATTCATTCAGCCTTATTTTACTTGAATTCACTTCTTGTGTCAAACAAAACAGTGAAACACAGACAAAGAAATTCTGCCACTATCCCAAAGAAGTGGCAGCAATATATAAGCAAATAAATAAAGCATTTGCAAATGACTAAACAAAGCAAAAACAAAAACAAACCCCAAACCCCCCAAAAAAATCAAAAGAAATAAACAAAAAAACCAACCAACCAACCCCAATAACAAACAAAACCCAAACCAAACAAAAAACAACAACAAAAAAACCTCCAAATAAACAAACACATTTTCAATGCCCAAAAAAAA
>VZRH01004244.1:342524-371352 GCA_013397555.1 Urocynchramus pylzowi | reverse complement strand
AAAAATAAAAAAAAAAAAAAAAAAAAAAAAAAAAAAGAAAACCAAGCTGAAAAAATTTCTTGATCTGTGGCAAAGAAGAAGGGAAAGCAGAGTTGAATGACAAACCATGAGTGCTAAACTAATATGCCAGGGGATGAGCTACAGGAATGAGAGCAAACCATACCATTGAACTTGTGAAAGAGAAACTTATTGCATTCAGTATTGACTCATTTGTGTGTGCTGGAAGAGATTTCAAGAATGTCCCTGTACCCCATGAGCCACAGAGGAGTAGACCTGATGTGTTCTGAAGCAAAAAATAATTCAGCAAAACCAAAGAGGACCTTCTGAGGACACTTTACTCTTTCTGCTGCTGGTAACACAAAAACTCTGACTCCTCCCTAATGGGGAAGAGCTTTGCTTTAAATCTTGATACTTTAGGGAAGGAAGGAAATTCCAGACCTTATATAAATCATCTATCAATTGATTTAAAACTCCTGTTTCTTGTCATTACACTCAGAAAAAAAAAAAAACAAAAAACAAAAAACCCCCAATCTCAGTATTAAGAAGATATAAAATATAATCTCCTTCCTTGAATACTTTTTCTTCTTGTCTATGCTGTAAAAAGTAGCCCATATTACTAAAGCCCTCATCTGCCATAACCTAGCAGTCTTTCAAAATCCAACTGGAAATGAAACTAATTTACTAGAAGAAAGTAATTCTCTTTGCATTTTCAAAATCTTATTTACAAATCCTCCAGAGCAATAAATCTCCTGTGCATTTGCACATTGGTACTGGTTGGGATGCTCAGCACTATCTCCTAAGATCATATTTGGCTTGAGTGATGATGGCAAGTGCTGGAGTCATTGTCATGTCCAGTGTGATTTGAGGTGAGTGTTCAGAGAGTAAAGGGATTTTGGAAGATTCAGGGGTGGAACAGCAATACCCATGAAGAAGATTAAAAGGAAAAAAGGAGCAAAAAAAATGTAATCTGGTCATTATATGCTCTGAAAATTCTGACTTTAAAAGAATTGATAAGAAACTTCTGAAGTGGGTAGCCCGGAGTCTAATGGCTCCTAAAAATTCATAAAAAGACATTGAAAAGAAAGGAATTAATTATCTGTAAAAAAAATCATAACATATGTTACTGATACGGCATCAGATGCAAATGTAATTTATGGGTAGAAGATAAAATGGAGGAGTTTGGTAAGACTAAAGATGCTTTTTCAAGTTTTATAGAGAAACATTCCTAATTGTGAAATTTTAGTGAATTGATTACTTGAATTGAATCTACATTTCTTTAAAAGAAAGCCAAATACTGATATTGCAGATCAGACAGCAATGTGGGGAAGAAAGTTAAATTTGTTACTTTTTATGGAGGATTCTTTTATATATACATATATATATATATATATATATATATATGTATATATAAAAGNTATATATATATGTATATTTAATTATTTTAATGACTATCTAATATTTTTCTCCTTGTGATTCTGAGATTATGAATGCATAACATATAACAGTGCATACACTTACACAGACACACACAGAGAAAATGCAAAGGATAGCTTCTACCTGGGATATGGCATTCCATGTTGGTAGTTGAAATATTCACTAAACTAAAAGCTGTTGAAAGAATCACCTCAAAGAAATACTCCTGGTTCCTAACACTTCTGCAGGTTAAGTGCCCTCTAAATCCTCTAAGAAGATGCAGATGTACCTCTGAGGAAATCCACAAGTCAGTGCAGAGTTTTAAAAGGTCATTCCATCTGCTTTAATCTCTCCTTGTAACTATTTTAGCTGCTTTAGATATTCCACATTGGAAAGAAGCACGTATGAGGCTGAGGCAACATTTGCTTAATGAAAAGAAAATATTTTTTACTGACTCTGATGATCTATTTTGTACCAAATAAGAAGTTTTTCAAAACTTCTGGCCCCAGCCTGGGTCTGAGTTCTGTCTTACCTGAGTTCTGTCAGGTGTCTTACCTGAATCTTCATAAACATTTTCAAGAGTACTTGTATGTATTTATGATAAAATGCATGTAAGCATGTAAGGTAAGTTTAGGATATTAGTATTGCCAGGATTGTTAGTAGCATAAAAACAATAGATGATATTGAAGGGTGGAGAAGAGAAGGGAAAAAAACTTAGAAAATTAATAAATCTTGGTCAGAGAAGAGAAGGGTTAAGCATACTGTACTCAAAAAAAGCACATTATAGCTCTAAACATTGAAGCAAGATGCACCATGAGGTGGGAAACACCCTGGTTGTATTTAAGAAGCTGCAGCATTTTGCTGATGGGTAAGATCATATGGAAGCATGAGCTTTTGACTTCTTTATATGTGTGTCCTTCTGGAGGTGAAATGGTTAAGCCAGTGGAGCCAAAAAGAATAGATGAGGTCAAAGTGCTGGGGAAAGGAAATAAAGCATTCCCTGTTGCTGATGATAAGCTGTACAGAAAATTCTTTCCTTGACTATTTATCTTGCACCTAAAACCTTCAAAAAACACTTTTAGCTATAAAGAGCTTTAAGTCGATGGACAAGGCTTAACTTGGTCCATGAGTCTAGTGGGTAATTCAACACCTCCCCATTGATCAGGAAGCACAAATGTCACCACCTGGCTTAATAGTGACCTGTGTTCTTTTGCTGCCAAGATCTGCTGAGCAGAGACAGCAGAATCAAGGTTGTTCCTCTCACAATAGATGAAATCAGGAGCTGATATTCTTATTCTTATATATGAACTCGGTTTTCTATGGCTGATAATACAGTTGTCCTCCAGCACTCACCCAAATTGATCAACAAGGATCAGAAGACCTTTATTTTCAGGGGGAATTATTTGACTTTGGAGATCTGTCTGAAAATTATCTGCTTCTAATTAATCTCTGAGGGTTCAAAATTACTGATAGACTGTAAATGAAACGGCAGTCCATTGACTAAAAGACATAATTATGGGAAAGTTTCCATCACACTAATTGAACCACACACCTTATTGATGAAACTGAGACTTTTCCTGCTTTGGACACTGTGGACTTTGGCCCTGAAGAAGACAGCAGAGCTCTGTTGTCTGCCCCACAGCTGTGCATTGTGTGACCACACAGGAGCAAGCAGAGCAGGCGTGACAGATAAAGAACTCAGGTAGGAAAACACCTTGTGTGCTTCTTGGACCAACCACATTGAAAAGGGAAAAGATTTCCATCTATTTTAATATCTCTGTAACAAAGCAAGTGAAACACCTACAGTGTATAACAGATGCACAAATTTACCTTGGGTGATTAATGTATTTTGAACAGGGAACTGTCATATCAGGTTCTATATGTTTTTATCTGCTTTAGTGCTGTACACCTGTGGTTTGTTGATAAAGCATTTACTTTGCAATGGAGACACTGCCAGGTTTAGTGCTTTTGTCCCTTAATTACCACCTGACTTCACTTCATACACGTGTGCACATGTGTACATATCATGATATGCTCGGGTAAAATTACAAAAATTAACAAATTGTGACAAGAAAAAATAATAATAACATACAGGGTGACACAAGTGCACCATTTGTGAATGGTGTGAGATCTTTAAACTTGTGTATCTGTGAGAAGCCCAGAGGGCTGTAACAGAGGACCCACTGCTTTGCAATATTTTCATATGCCTTCCTTTACTCACAGCTTGGACTGGGGTACATATTAAGCTTCAGAAAAAAAAACCCTTAATAAAAACTTGTTATCTCCATGAAGGAGGACAACTTCTCCTGTTTTGGTAAGCACAAAAAGACTTATAACAACATAACTGAAAGCCAGGTGTGGGACCAAAACAATAGGTTGTAATAATACAAAAAATTTCAAGTGTCAATCTGTCTTTTTATCACCCAGATGGTGATACGCTTTTAAAGTCACAAATTGTCCCATCTAACTTAAGAAATCAATTTTTACTTTAAGTATGAAACTTTTATTGATTTTCACTTCAGAGGAGTACATATTTCTGGTATAACTATTACCACAGCATTGCAATTAAAAAGATAAAATAGCACCTTTTTGTGAAGGTATTAAAATTGAAGAGCTGGACATTTAAGCTTGAAATGTAGTTTGCACTGGCCTAGAAAACAACATTGCTCACTGACAAATGACTGTGCAGTTCTTGTGAGTTTATCTCCATGGAACAATAATTCTGCTATAGATCATAGTCATAAGGTCCAAAATATTGGCCACTGCATTTATGCGACATGATGTCTCATGACCTATCAAACCAGATCACTGTCATAACCAGCCACAGATAAAAATGCATGTCTGCAATTTCTGGAAATTATTTCAATAGACAATTTATCTTCCTTAAGGCTTTCTGGTAAAATACTCATATTACAGTTGATGTTTATTAAACTATATGTATACAACTGTACATTTCATGTGTATTTACATACCTGAATGTTGTCATCACAACATTCAGGTATGGGAGACATACAAGCTTATTTTCTTCACTATTTGATTATTATATGGATTCTTTCTCTTTTTCAGAATGGCTCAATTTAACCCACATTACAATCTTAAATCACTAGCTGAGGTCTCAGCTGCCATGGCTGTATTGTTTAAGGTTCATATGAAGATAGACAGCAACAGAAAAGTGAAAAATTAAGAAAAAAATCCACTTAAAACAAGACAAAATATGCCAGGGAAAATTCACTCACCTCTCTTGGAAAACTTAGCTCTTTTATGTGTGTATGTGAGTGCATGCTCGTTCTCCAATTTCCATTGAACTACACTTTCCTGCCTAGGTTGTTGGAAAGGCAAGAGATGGCAGTATTGACACATCTATGAAAGGCAGTAGTTCATTGAGCAAACTAGAATATTAGGATTCTTCCTCACATTTATTTTTATAGTTTCTTCTTTTGTGCTCTTTTTCCACACTTTCAACACATACTTTCTAAAAAAAAAAACCCAAAACCCAAAAGTAAACCAACCCAAAAGTCACAAACCGAAATCACCCCAACACTCTCCTCACCACCCCTGTTGAAAAATTCTCTCCTTCCACTCCTGCTAAACCAAGGGAAATATACAGAGAGGACAATCTGGAAGATTTTCTGTTATGTTGAAATAAAGAATAAAAACCAAACAAAAGCACAGGGAGAAGGAAAAAGGGGTGGGAGGAAGCAAGCATGATAAATTACTGATTACTAAATGGATTGTTTCAATCAGGAGCTTAAAGAAAAAGGATGGGGGGAGAGAGGGAAGAATGAACTTGCTTCTTTCCTTGATTCTAGCTTTTTGCAAGATCAAAGAGATTTATGACCTGTGTCTATTTGAGTCTGATGCCAGAAAAGAACATGTTCTCATTAATAGTCATTTTCTCATCAAAACAGAGCTTTTAGGCAGACAATGTGCAAAGCTTTTATAAAGCTGATTGTTGACAAAATTTTCAATAAGTTTCAGTGCAATGAGTGGCACACAGAGAGGAAAACTATAAAGGTGGCTGATAACTGCAGCACATTCTGCAGGAAAAAATCAAATCTGTTCTAAAACCAAACCCCACTAGTGAATCTTGTGAGAATCACAACTGTTTGAGCTTACAAGGAGAGAACCTCACTGTTTTTTGGATGATTTTTGGAGCAAAAGTAAAAGCAGTCAATTTTTTGTTCTGTTTCTTTGAACTTCGGTAAAACTTCTTAAAACTGGAAATCTAGAGAGAATAAAGTTTCCTCTTGAGATTTCGTGTTCATCCAGGTTTCAGATGAGTTAGTAATACAGGCAGCTGGGGACAATCTCCCATGGTATATTACTGCATAATTAGTTACAATATGGGGATTTTATGCCTCCTACTTCAGACTCCAGAGACCAGATATTGGGTAGAACGGGCCATTTGTTTGTTCTGGTATACTGGTCCTTGTTGCCAAAGAGCCAGTCTCACTCTGCTCAGACAGAATTTTCCAATCTTAAGAAATAACAAAGTGATCTGCAATTATAAAGTGAATATGCAAGAACATTTTCACAATTAGAGGAATGTAGCACTTGTGTGTGAGGTTGGGTTGAGGACCTGGTCTGAGCCTTAGCTCCAGTGTCATCCCTATTCCAGAAGTAAGTCCATCTGAGAAGGTTCCTACTCCTGCCTTCCCCCAGAAACATGTTCCTTCATTCTGCTGATTGACATATGTTGGGTGTTTTTCTACTCTCTAATCTGGTGCTGTGATGAGGTCTGGTTTAAGAAAATGTATCAACCTCCCCTCAAAACTAAGTTTTTGCTGATCTTGTTTTCAAAACAGCATATTTTACAGAAGTATTTTAAAGAAATGTAATGAAGTGACAACTTTTGAAAACAGAAGTAGGCTGAAACAGAGACATGAGCAGAAACTTAATGAATCCTCATTTATACATTGATGCTGAAGTATTTGGTGGGGTTTTTTTTGGTTTTTTTTCTTTGTTTTTATGTGGGTTTGTTTGGTTTGGGTTTTTTGGTTTTTTGGTTGGTTTGGTTTGGGTGGGGTTTTTTGTTGTTGTTGTTTTTAATCCGTTAATACAGAGAAACTACTCAATGTGTTGTTTAACTCCCCTCAAATTTATGTAATGCTGGAGGACTGGAGGAACTGCTAAAGGAAAGATCCAAAATGGACACAGCACAGTATAAGGTCTGTAATATAAGATTTACAGAACTATAAGTGCAACCCATTTGATGCAAAAAAAATAATCATAAGGTATTTCTGCATGATGCAGTTGTTCTTACATGGGTTGGAAGCAAGTCCTGGTCTAAGGCTAAGGAAACAATAAAAGCATTTTGTGTTTCTTAGTAATTTTTTTCTGGCAGAAAAGTATCTTTGATGCATTCACTCTCTCTGCAGTGCAATTACAAGGCCTTGCTATATACATGTAGATATGCACATGCATTCATTAATATAAAAATATTACAGATCACAGCAATCCCAGGATATTCTGAGTTGGAAGGGACACAGAAGGGCCACTGAGTTCACCTCTTAAGTAAATGGCCTGTACAGGGATCAAACCCACAACTCTGGAGTTATTAGCACTGTTCTCCAGCCAACTGAGCTAATATATACCCATATTCAGACTTGTGAGGCAATATACAGATTGTGGGTTTATACTGTGGGTTTAGAAATTTACTGTACACCAGGCCAGTGAAAAGGAAAATTATTGTTGAAGGCCATATTTTTTTATGATTCTCTCTCTCTCTCTCTCTTTTGCTTCACAGCTCTTCCTATTGTCACATCTTGACCTTTTGTGCAAAGGCAGAAGCAAATAAGCATTCATGAAAAAGAGCAGGAAAGCTGTCTGTTAATTTTCTGTGTCATGGGAAGAAATGTAACATCAGATTACATCCTTAGGAAGCCCCACTGGTGCAGTACTCCCACAGCACTCCTACTTCACTAACTACATGATACCATAATTTGCCATATTTTTGTTCCATGGCATCTTAGGTCTGCATGCATCTGGTCTCTGCTACTCCTTTGGAAGGCAGAGAACTGTGTCTGGTTCTCTGCCTTCCATTCTCTTCCTGCTGTCTCCCACCCCAGAGACCCTCTGCCACTCTGCTTTAGAGTCCAGGTAATCATTCCCTGGAGGAGGCACTTGCCTACATCACCAGCTGCTGTAGGTTACAGCAGAAAAAACAGTGAAATTTGAAATTTCTGCTGCACACAGCACATAACCACAGAACCTGGGTAGATAAGATGTTTCCTGCCTGTTTAGGTGGTAGGTGTACATTTGTCAGCCTTCAGTACAGACTGGGCTGCCACACTAGCTTGTATGGAAGCACACTGAAGGAAACAATTGAAATACCTAACTCCAAAGCTTGTTTTCTTTGTCTGCAAGCAGTAAGTGTTAAGACACGGCAGAGCATTCAGTAATGAACTGAGGAAAAACATTGTTATCATTCCTGGCCCTTAAGGAAATTTCTAGGACAAGGAAATACTTGTCTGTGGATTTGAAGAAAGAGAATGTGACACATGTTTAAGCTAAGTGCCTTTTTTTCAGACTGTTGTTCAGTGTATCTTCAGCGTTCTCATTTCAGTACCACAGAAAGCACTTGGCTGACAAGAACTTGAAGGACAGTAAAAAATTCGGCCTGCACCACTGTCCTAATTTAGAAATCGTTGCAAGTATAATAGGTTTGTCATAATAATTCCTAGTGTTCAACATTTTTCTACACCATCAGAAACTCCTGACTTCATCACATTCTAATTTCATCATCTGGCACAGGTGACATCAGTAAACAGCAGCCAGGAAAGACGTGGAATAACAAGCAGAGACGGTTCTTGGGATCAAATTAATGGCTGAAGCAATCAACCAAGTCTTGTGCAGCTATGGAAAGAGCAAGTAGAAAGTTTTGTGACTGCTGACAAATACTTAGTGCCAATGAGCTCTCCTTTCTTTTTTTTCCCCTCAGTGCACTGCAGCAGAATTCTGTTTTCACAAACTTAATGCACCAGGATCCACCAAGAGATGAGTTTTCTGTAAGAATGATGCATCTCAGCTCACTGAGTGGTGACTGGTATAAGGATGTTAGGATTTAAGAAATGTTGTGAGCGCTTTCAAATTCAGGGCCTTTATGTAGCTCGTGGAAATTAACTTTATGCATCATTATATGTATCACCAGAAAAATGCTTTTGTACCTTCTTCGTGTTATAGCAGCACATCTGTGAGCGTGTTGTCACCAGATGAAAATCCACACATGTTAACTTCATAAAGCAAAGTCATTGTCACAAAAAGTGAAAGAAATATTAATTTTAACTTTTTTGTTTGTTTGTTTTTTACAAGTGGATGCTGAGTTTAATTTTCAAATCACAGTGAATGTTGTGAGTCTTTGTTAGAATTCCCACTAACATTTCAAAGCAAAACTACATTTCTTCACCCTTAGAAGTACTTTTTAGAAGGTAGAGATGTATTATCTAGATAATTAAATGTCACTAAAAGTTGTTAGATTCAGTAGTAAAAAACTGCATGTGAAGTCTAATGATAGATGAACCCTTATTGAAGTATATGTTGATGCATTTATTGAAAAATATGCCTTCAAAGTAGGTATGTAGCTTACAATGCCTCCAACTGTAGTCAGGGGCATAGAGCTGAGTGCACTTTTTTCAAACAGAAGCAGGGTTAGAAGAATTAATGCTATGCTTCTTCATTTCAGAACTCACATAATAGAAGCAGGTAGCTGGCTTATATCTGTTGTGATTTAGGAACAGAAGACACTGAAGAGATTGCACATATATTAATTTACAAGGTGAAATAGGGAGATGCAGAATCCTCTCTAACATTTCTGATATGGAAGTGAGATCAGTCCAACAGCTCAGGCATATATTTTATAAGAGGAATGAATAGATGAGTGTTCTTATAATATTCAAAAGGCTTCATATAGCACTTTTTATGCATGGAGTTAAAGTGTTTTAAAGTAAAAATATAGGCCATCATCTCAATATTATAGCTGGGCACACCAAGGCTCAGGGATTGAGGATGTGTATGAAAAGTGATTTAGCCAGGACTGTACAGGAGAGCCTTGTTTGAGTCAAAGCTGGGACTCAGCTATCCTATCTGATTTTTATCAGATTTATATTCAGTCACCCACATGCAGGGGGAGAACTAAGTCATTTTCTTGTTTGTTTCTACTTTTCATTTGTGTCACAGTTTCTGGGATTTATTCCATAATAGATCAATTTATTTTGCAATACATTCTTTTTTATTTTTATTTTTGTTTTAAACTGGTGACTTCTTTTTGCAAAGGTAGCATAAAACTACACAGATATTGTTTTGTCCATCCATCTGTCTAAGCCTCAGGGCCTGATTATCATTTTCACTGAGACTACTTTATACTGCTCTAACCATGTCAATGAACCTTACAGTCATGGCCATAAATGTAATTTACACCTACTTGAGAGCTCCTATGCTTGCCAGAAAGATGTATCTTAGGAAGAAAGGGCTCTAGTAAACTTTGAAATCTAAATGTTGATCTCTTTTGTAGAAGCATTTCTTGTATATTCAAGTGCACAATCCAGAAGATATAGGCAACCTGCTCTATTTGTGATAATCCTGACAGGAATACCATATAGACTCCTCTACTCCTAATCCAAAAAGTTATTATGGTCCTTCATGTTGTTTTTTAAGGCAGGGTCAAAAAGGGAAGAGCTGTGGAGAAAGAATGAAAATGTATGTCTGCAATGCCTGGAAAACACTTTATCCTCATTGACATTTGTGACTGTGATAATAAAAGCACAAATAGATCCAAGCAATTAAAATCAACTCCAAGACAAGATGCTATGACAAGCTCTAATCAATAACTGGATGTGGTGTTATAAGTTCACACCTACCTCTACTCTGAGGCTGGTGAGGCACTAGCACAGAGAAGTTGTGGACATCCCATCTCTGAAAGTGTTTGAGTCCAGGCTGGATGGGATTGTGAACAGCCTGGTCTAGGGGAAGGTGTCCTTGTCCTTGGCAGGGGTTGGCACGTAATGATCTTTTAGGTTTCTCCCAACCCAGGCTATTCTATGATTTTATGATCACATTACCTTGCAGAACACTTGGTTCCGTAGGGAAGCCTCCTCTGGAGCAGACAAGAGGCATCTCTGAGCACCCATCACTCTGAGAAGGCTGTTGCATCAAGACATATTGTTGGTCTAAAGCATCTGATGGAGGCTGCTTTCACTTATCCCCTGGAGTCATTCAGTTTCTTTATTAGGCACTGTGTGACCAACTTGGCTTCAATCCTATTTGCTGGCCAAATCTATTATCAGAATCAATAACAGTGGCATTCATCAACAACGATTGGTCTTTTCAAATTGAAAAACAAAAACTGTAAAAAATATTTTACAAAACAAATATAACATCTTCTAGACTCCTGGTGTCTAGATGACATCAGTACATCTAGTTGTCCTGATGTAAAAAGAAGAAATAAAGCTGCAGAGAATTATTGCAGCCACCAGCTTGTAGCAGATGTGTTTGATTTAACATATCTCTAGATGTGGCCGATGAAAACGCGTGCAGAATATTCTTTCCTAGTTTCAAGATATTTCACTGATTTTCTCTTCGTGTCCATAGACTTTTTAATTCATCTTGGTATTTATGGTTTCTTTTGGCTTAGTGATACCCTTTGCCAATAAATACCATAATCCATGTATGAATAATGTTTTCGTGTTGATTAGCTAATAATGAGCTGGCTTGCAGATTCAATGAATATCTGCTTCATCTTCTAGGCAGTATATTATCTCTGCCAGACAGAATGACAGATTTTTTTGCTTTGTCTTCTTTCAGGTATCCTATGATTCTTTCAAATCTCAAGACAGAAACAAACAGGCCACTGAAATGTTGGTCTATCCTTTTTTTTTTTTTTTTTTTTTTTCAATTTATGACATTGCTGGTTAGCCTGTATCACAGGAATGTTCAGTAGAAAACTCTCTCCATTTTTTTTTTTTTTCCCAAAGCTTGTGAGATCTAGGGCTCACAAGCTTTGAAAAAGCCTTTTTTCAAACATTGTGAGGTCTTGAACTATGAAGCTTTTCAGGTACTTCATGATATCATTACACTGGGAACTCCCATGTGAAGCAGACAGATTCAAATGTTTTAAAAATCTTTTAAAGCTGACACGTTAAGGATCTCAACCAGGGATCGTTCCCAAACACCAAGCCCTCAGTTTAACTGATGAGTTTAAGTAAGCATCTCTTAGTGGGCATTCAAGTTAGGTGCAGGTCTCATTTCCTCACCTCTTCATTTTAGTCTCACAAAGCAGAAATAAACAGAAATCTGACAATCTGCTCTTTGTATCCTCCATAATATGCCTATAACTTTATTTTCTGGTCTGCTGGTTTTAACTGGTCCAGCTTAAAGACCTCCTCAGAAATGTTAGTCATGGATGAGAATTCCTTGTCTACCACCCACACAGGGATATCAATAGCTGTCTTCCCAATGGGAAGAGTGTTGCAATGCAAACTGCAGCCTGGACTCTTGAAGTCAAGCCTGAATTCCCAGCTTTTTCATTATCAGTGTTATATATTGTGTGACCCTGGGCAAGGCACTTAATTTTTCCGTCTGAACCTGCAAAATGTGGTAATAATGTTTCCTTCCTCACACCTCTCCTCTCACTCGTCTGTTTGAAACCTCAGTCATGTCATGGGCTGCGTGCTGGAAATGACCTACTGTAAGTTAATTGCAAGATCACAGCTATGGATTGTAAAATCCTGGTGGGAAGGACTTGCAATCTTTTTTAATAGCATCTACCAGACTGGGGCCCTGATCTTGGCTGAGGCCTCTAGACCCCAACCTAGGCTTAAGGTAGTAAAAATCATAATATTATACCTGGTATTCATGTCATGGAAGCAGATATTTTGCCTTAATTTTTATTTCTCCTAGCCAAGCTTCTGTCAAATCAGAGTGCAGTTTTCAGTCAAGGGGTTTTTTATGCTTGTTTGTTTATTTTAAATTAATTTTGTGTTCTACAAGACAGAGCAGACTGTGTTTTAATTATAATTTATGTAATCTATGTGTGTGTGTATCTATAAGTATTTATTAGTTATCTTTATTGTGGGTTATTATTACCTATTTGATAATTCCATTCAGAATGAAGGTGCAGCAAACAAGACATTAAGATCAGAACTGTCTTTGAACATTATATTTTTCTCTTTCTCCCTGGTCTCTTTCAGTTACTTCCCTCCAAAGCCATCTCTTGTGCCAAGGAACCTCTCTTGCATCAGCAAAACTATCCAACACTTTGCTGCAAATTTCCTACCCAACAATTTGCAGCAAATAAGGTTGTGAACAAGAGAAGAAAAACTTCATTCTTGCTGCAGCATTCTGTCTCATTCTGATATAAAAGAGAGAGAGAGAAGGCAATGAGGAAAGAAGGGAGAGAAAT
Organism: Urocynchramus pylzowi; assembly: GCA_013397555.1. NCBI lineage: Eukaryota > Metazoa > Chordata > Aves > Passeriformes > Fringillidae > Urocynchramus > Urocynchramus pylzowi. The sequence continues at coordinate 358,544 of VZRH01004244.1, read as the reverse complement.
AACCTCTTAAATCATAAGCTCTCCATGCATGTAAACCCAGTACTTAGTACACAGCCTTGTCACCTTGACATTTATTCAGCTTGCTGGAGACTTGTGTGCCCTCAGTCAAAGCTAATTAACACTTAATTGACTTCATGAGAATTTTGTTCAGCAGTTCTGATTTGCCACTCATTGTGAAACATGTAGCTGTAACTTTTGAGAGCTCAGCAGTTGTGGGAGGTTTGGCAGGTGTCAGGGGAGTCGGAGAGTGAACGGGGAAAGGGGAGTGGAGGAGTTTGCATCTCCCTCTTTTTTCTTCCTCTGTCTCTCATTGAAACTGATACAAGGGCACAAGAGTAACAAAATAAGGCATTCAATAAATTGTCATTGGGGATACATTTTATTTAGCTAAAAGCACAATTTACAGTAGTTGAAGTTTGATTGATCTGTTGATAAACACTAATGTTTTGCAGATGACAATTTTTCCATGTTAATTTCCTTAACTTTGGCAGTCCTGACTGGCAGGACCCTATAAATAGTATCAGTGTCATCATCCTTTTTAAGTTATTAATGAGCCATCGTGTTTATAGAGGTTGGGATTTGGGGACAGGCTGTGCTTGATTGCAGTTTCTGACATTGATGCGTTAGCAGTTGGAACTGGGGCTAGATTAGAACAAGGAGGGGAAAAATGGAAAGGAAAAGAGAGAAAAGAAGCTGGTGCTAGCCAAAAGCATTTGGAGTGGACAAGAACTGTTAATAATTAAAAGATAATTAAAAGTATAAAGAAAATTACAGGATACCATACACAATCTGCTCTGATGCTGGTGCCACTTGAAATACACGTCTGACTAATTATCATTTCACCTGTGATGGAAGATCCATTTTTTTTTCAGCCCTCCTTCCCACTGTGCGGTGCCTTAGCCTATGTCCAGACTTTTATGATTGCCAAGGACTGACAACACACTTGAGAAGGCATGACTAATTAACTAGGCCAAGGCATCCACTGGCTGGATTCACAGAAACTTCAGTCAAAGCTGCCAAGCATGTGAGTACATGTTTGGATAAGAATGTCCTTCTCCAAATGTCTTCTAATGAGACGTTAAATATTTGCTGAGTATTAAGTGGAAGGTGATTTTTGCTAGGAAGTAGCATAGTATCATTATTTTGTATCTCTTGAAAAGTCAGTGCACCTTTCTCTGTTTTGTAGATGGGCACATCCCAACTTCCTTCCACCACAGAGTAAATGACAAGTTGATGACATTGTGATAGCCTCCAGGCTCTCTAAGAAATTCTGGGAGTGCTGCAGTAGGATGACACTCCTTCTAGGAGAGGAGCCTCTTCTCTTTTCACAGGGCCATCAACAGTCTTGGGTGCAAATCCCTCAACTAGACAAATGGCACCTGTGATTCTTCTGCTGGCAAAATACACAAAACATGGTCTGCTGGAACCATTTGCACTCTCAAAAGTTTTCAAAACATTTCTACAGTGAAGAGTAGCCTTTGTAAGAAAAGGCCTAGAAGAGACCACTAATATCACAAAATAGAGTGTTTTGAAAAAAAAANAAAAAAATTAAAAAAGAAAAAAAATCCTATTGTTGTGTATAAGATAAGATTAATCTACTTGCTAATCATATTTAAGTATGTATTTACTTTAGGGCATGAGAGAGTTTGTTTATTTGCTTGTTTGAATTTAGATCAGGAATGCCTTTCTCAAATAAATTCCCTGTTCTTCCCCACTGGCTATGATTGGTTCAAATTGTGGAATATACAAACTAGATTGCCCACAAATGGAACCACACTGTAAAATGTGCTTCTAGAATACACCCAGTGTAACCCAATCACAAGTGGACATTTAGCCCACAGAACCACAGCAGAGCTGATCTGAGCTGGAAAACCCATGGACATTATGGACACTAGCTCCTCAGCAGCACCACAGCTCTGCTCCTGTTGATCTTCCCTGCTTGCTAAGGCAGACAAATCTCAGCAGATCACTGATTTAATGGCTCCTCTTTAGAGCACAATCAGAGATCAATGCCTACGAGGCTGCTGCATTTCACTCTCTGGGCATATTTACCCAAAGAAATAAAGTTTCTGTAAAGAAGTCACGCTTCAGAGAAGGTGTGGAGTCTGAAAACTATTTACTGGTGAATTTAAGATACATTTCTGTCAAGCACCTTGATCACCTCTGTGAGATACCTAATTATCTCAGTGTGCATAACAAAACACAACTTAGCATGAATTTACTTTTTAGGATCAAGGGAGTGAAGTGTAGGTATTCAATCACACAATTTTGCAAGAACTGATGGTTTTTTTTATTAGATTTAGCTCTAAATTGTATAAGAAAGACATTCTGTTTTTGTATATATGTGTTTGCATAGCACCCTCTGCAATAGCTTCTTCATTACAGAACCAGCTTAAATATTGGTACTAATATGAATATTAGTATTCCAGGGTAAATAGCCTTTTTTGATCTAGCAGAAGGAAACCTACATCTTAAGGACAAAAAACCAGCTACCATATTTTACATGGTATAAGCCATGGGTAACATATGGGAAAAGACACAATGAAAATCTCTATGAAGAATGAAAAAAAAAATACAATCTAGAATTCAATATGGATTCAACTCAAATGGTTAAATCACCAAATGGAAACACACCAAAGAATAGTTGTGAAGTCTTACACATCAGTTTTATCAGTTTCATTTATTTTGCACGCCACCAAGTGCTAAAACATACATCCAGTACCTGAGGCAACTTACTTCACCTTACTGCAGTAAAAGATTCATAGGGAGTTCAATTATAAAATGATTGGCTAATTTCAATAGCTTGTTTTAGCTATTAAGCCCTCCACAAAGACTTTATGAATGTTCTAATGAATACCTTGCAAGACTTTCAGTGTAATGAAATTTATATTAAAACACTAAAAGGAGTGTCCCGCAATGTAAGGTCACTTCCATTTGTTCTCATTACAGCCCTAGAAGGACAAAAGAAGAATATCAAGTTTCCTTTCCCCCCCACCTTTTTTTTTTTGGCTGCAGAAGGGATGTTAATTTTGAGCACATAAGTTGAAGTGTTAACTTGTAAGTAGCAGCATCACTGGCTTATGGAGACCTAGGAGGTTGTTGGATAAAATTGTCAAATTGAGCTTAGCCTGGACAAATCCACCCTTTACTTTTTTTTTCAGGTAGTAGTACAAATGCTATTCCAAAAGTTGAGATTGAGTTACAGTAGTTGGGGGATGTTGGAGGATCCTTAACAGCTCATACAAAACAAGGATAAATGAGGGAGATAATGATTAGAATTAAATGATACATGAATACCTATCTGTTAACCAGTGCAAAGAGGGACATGAGAATTTCAAGACCATTCAAACCATTTGAGAAATAGTGTAAAAAGGCATACTGACTCACTAAAATGTGAGGAGTCATTCAGAGATAATAAGCCTAGCAGCCTATCCTCAAAATTTGGACCTATAAGAAGAAGACATTGCTCAAAGGTGTGGAACATTAGTTACTAAAAAAAAAAAAAAAAATATATATATATATATATATATATATTCACTTTCAGGACATTGATTCATATATTTTAAGTGCTTCTGAGGGAAAGTCTCAGGACATTCCCATGTAGACCTGAAGGTTTTTTGTCACTTCTGATGGGGCATATCTGGCTCAACTGCACTGTCTGAGAGGCTGCTGTCATGTGTTAGAAGGTGTCAAAAACATCAAAGGTCCCCAAAGCACTCCAGACTCATCTCTGGGGCCTTCTACCACAGGACTGTGCATTGTCCACAAAGGTGCATCAGTCAGTGTACAACTACCCCTCAAGAAGAGGTACCTGTTAATTTACCTGAACGTAAATTAACCCACTGAATTTCATATTGTGGGGGCTTCTCCCACCCTTGATGGTCAAGAGAGCGACTATCAAGTCTAGCTGCTGGATCCATGGATGGTGATATCTTTCCTCTCCACTGTCTACTCTTATCCTTTCTTTCTCTTTCTTTCTTTTCCTTATACTTGTTCTTAAGTGATAGGTATGTGATCAGACACAGGCAGCGTTTGAGTTAATTTCTGTACTTTTTCATATAGACTGAACCTGTGGCCTTACTTTTTTGTGAAAAAAGCATTGTAGCATTGTGAAACTGTGAGGGATTTGTCTATACAGAGGTGAGGCACTTGCAGAATTATCCTGAATTAATTATTAAAGTGGATTATTTCAATCTCATTAAACTGTCATGTGGATCTCTTACTGAGAATTAAAGTGGTCTTACTTTGCTTTTTTTATTCACTTCCAAAGTTACACTGAATTAAGGCTGTTTGAATTTCGAGTAAATATCCAAAGAGACATCTTAGGGGATTCCAGAATAAATTCATTGATAGATGCAGGCTTAATCACCAACAGTACCCAAGGGGATGAAAGCAAGTATGGATCAATCTCAAGTTTGTTATATTTAGATAAATGTTAATCAATTATTGGAATTATTTGTTAAATGCTGTCTTTATATGAGCATGCAGGAAGCACAATAGGATTACATGCATGCGGCCACTTATACCAGTTCAACTGATAAAAATGGACTAGCACATTTTTGTGATGGATGGCATTGTCTCATCGTCTAGTAACTTTTAAAGTCACTCAAAGATGTATTGGAATCTTCCTTCCTTCCTTCCTTCCTTCCTTCCTTCCTTCCTTCCTTCCTTCGTAGTGCTCAGTGTCTCTCCTCCTCCTGCTCCTGCTCTTTGCCTCATTCAGCCATGCACAGGCTGCTGTACATGTTCCTCTTCCTCATGAATTATCCTCAAACTCTTCACCTGACTCCATTTCCAGGAGTCTGAAGCTGTGAAAGGGATAGCTGCTGAAGATGATGAAAAGAATAATTTCATTTTGCTCTGAAATGAGACAAATGGCTCCATCTTATGTCTTTACTCTGGAGCAACCATAAGTGCCTGAAGGCAGTAAGAGGAAGTTGAGGGGCAGTGGTGTAACATACATCTCTGAGCACAGAGAAGCCCTTGCCAAACATCTGCATTGGGGGTTATGTAAGTAAATGTAACTATTGCAGCCCTGACATCTGCTTCCAAGCTGCCTTTATATTTGGAGCATTTTTGTATGGGAATCACACCACCATAAAATAGATTTCTAAAACAGTGTCCCCAAAATCCTTGTTTCTGGGTGCTACATTATACAAGAATACAAGATTCTTATCTTAGGTACACAGAACTAGTGCAGATGAAATGAACCCTTTATGTTTGATTGTCTTGCTGCTGTGCTGCATTATTGGGTTTTTTTTTTCACTTATGATATATTACAGCCTTGTTTGCCATGAGTGAGAAATGATCAACACATGACAGTCTCTTCTGAAGTTAATTTTAAAGATGAAAAAAACCCTTGCAGTTCAATTTCCTCATAATAAGAGGTGCCATTTGCTAGGCTGTTGCTTCTTATACATTTACATATGTAACAATATACCCTGTCAATAATACCTTTCCTGAAAGGTATTTCTGGAGAGAATGAGTAACCCACAAAGTGGTGGAGGAAGTGACTTTAGACAGGTTATAATTACCTGAATAAAAATAGTGTTTATTCTCACAGTTGATATTAGGAAAAGGTAGTCATGAGACTTATTCTGACATTCAATTCATTCTGGTTAGGTTTTGTTCAGCAAATAGTCAAAAACCAAATATCTGACTGAAGTCTGCTCCATCCATATCTGAACTCTTGATTGCCTACAGGAGAGAAAAGGACTTGTAGCCCCAGATCAAATGTTACAGCTCCTAGAAAGTAACAATATTATGAAATATGTATTTTCCTCTTAAAAGACATTTTCAACCCAAATTCATAAAAACATAATGCTTCTCTTCTTGAACACATCACCATAACCATGCCTTGTTCCTTTTCCAGTATTTTTTGCTGGTTCCTGGGGTTGAATATCAACCAATTTTTGCAGAGTTTTCTGCCTTCATAGAATTTTGCAATTTAATTGTGTGAAAAAAATCTTTTGAAAAGGACAAAATACAACCAAAGACTGTTTTACAGAAAATATATTTGGTTGGAGGGTTTGGTTTCTACAGTCACTGTTTGAACCATCCATCATTATTGAGACTAGTCTGTTGTTAGTAAGTGATGGAACTGAAATAATTTTTACCTTTTCATTCAAAGTCTTGAAACCAGACCAAAAATTCCCTTTTGATTTTGCAGGAAAAAGTTTCCAGTATGTTCCAGATCTTCTGACATGTCTTCTGACTTCAGAAAAAGTTGACTTACATCTCCTATAGCTAAATTATCTTTAATCTTTTTCAGGAGACTGGGGGAGAAATGACAACTTAAAGATCCTACTTGGATCTAAATGGACATTTAGATTAAGCAGCAATCCAGGCGGATTTGAAAAGATGGACACAGTGTATTGTGTTTCAACAATCAGCGTTAGTCAGAGACAGTGGAAAGGATGGATCCTGATCATTCTGCCTCCTCTGGACTCACTCCAGCAGGCCACATATCCTATTTATGTTGGGAACCACAGCGCAGGATGCAGCACTGCAGGTGGAGTCTCACCAGAGAGGAGCAGAGAGGGAGAATCCCCTCCCTTGACCTGCTGCCCATAATGCTTTGGATGCAGCCCAGGACACAGATGGGGCTTCCTGGGCTGCCAGTGCACATGGCTGGGTCATACTGAGCTTCTCAGCAACCAACAGCCCCAAGTCCTTCTCCCCAGAGCTGCTCTCAAACCATTGTCTGCTCAGCCTTTACTTGCCCTTGGGGTTGCTCCAACCCAAGTGCAGGACCTGACCCTAGGCCTAGTTTAACTCTGTGAAATTCAGACAGTTCCACCTCTCCAGCCTGTCCAGGCTCTTCTGGATGGCATTCCTTGCCTCCACCATTTGACCTCACCTTACAGCTTGGTGTTGTTGGCAAAAGTGTGGACAGAGCCCTCGGACCCTGCTGTCCCTTTTGATAACAAAAACCTCAAGCAGTGTCGGTCCAAATTTTCACCCGTGAAGCGACTCCACTACAACATCAAGCCACTGACCACAAGTCTTTGAGTTTGACCATCCAGTCAATTCCTTATCCACATAATAGTCCATCCTTCAAATCCGTGCCTCCCCTTTTGAGAAACGAGTATGTCATGTAGGACAGTGTCAAATATTATCCTCACCAGATTTCCAGCTTATAAAGAAACATTATTCTGAAACATGTATCATAAATCCCATCCCTGTGGTCTCAAGAGGGCCTGAAAGTACAAACGTGAGTGTGCAGAATGGCATAACCATGCTGAACCCCTAAACACAGCACAACAAGTGAAATTGTTTTCAGAGTTTTTTTCGCCATGCAAAGACTACCTCAACCTGAATAACCTGTTCTTGAATTGTTCTTGTGTGTGGAAAGTATTGTGTGTTTGAAAGTATGAGGAAGAAATAGAAGACAAAGGAGGGAAATGGAGAGTTCAATGAGAAAATTTTGGTGCTGACTGACACTTAAGTTTTGGTGAAAAAAATTGCAATAGGGATGTGACACATAAGACTTTATTTCTTCATGAAACACAAATGGAATCAAATTAGATATGCACATTTCACTGGGAATAGCTCACAAATAATTCTCCATGGCCATATGCACTTCATTCAGTCCAGAGTTAATTTTGCATTTTGTTATCCTCAGAGGATAGTTTAACTTTAGTTCTCTTCTAAGGATGTAATGAATAGCTAAGAGAGTGGTTGCGTGTGTATGTGTACATGAAAGAGAAAATACTTGTTTTTTTTGAAAAAGGAGGGAAAAAGAAAATTAGATGTTTTTTGTTTCAGCTTCTATTGAAGACACTGAGAGTTAAGAATCTCTTGATTAAGACAATTTACTGTAAATTCCGGATTAAACATATGTGTGTCGAAACAGCAATTCCATATGCTCAAAATGCCAATTTTCAACATATACAAATCACAGTTTCTCTTTAACAATTAATTTCTTTCCACTAGCTAACTGAACTGTTTCCACAGTTCAGTGCTACTAAAGATACCACAGTAAAACCCAATTTCGCCACAAACAGGAAAACAACAGAAAGTTTCGTAAACCAAGGCTTTACACTTGAAATGAAATGTGCTAGTTTAACTTATTATGAGAAGCTCTATCATTATAGAGAAAGATGAAAATATCATACAGGAATAACTGCCTAGTCTTGAGGACAGAAGAAATTGAAACCAAAATAATTTAACAGACTGAATTGCCATACTATTCTCTCCAAGAAGGATAGTAAGAATCTTGCTTTTAGAACAAAGACTGATAGGGATGAAGATAATCATCTTGGGTGCAGCTATTTTTCACCAATTATTATTATCAGTTTAATTTGGATAGTTGTAGGATCCCGGGGATACAGGGAAGAAGAAATGTCGTTTGTATGATGTACTCCTGTGGCTTGATAAGAAATACCAGGAATAATTATGGGAACAAAATCAAATGGGAGAAAGCACAAAGAGGGACTGTTACAGAGACCAGAGAATGGAGAATCCATCAAACTACTGTAGATGAAAGCAGCTGGGTGCTTTTAGCCTGGCAAAATGAAAGATGACAGAATATGACTGCAGCAAATAAACATTTTGAGAGGGTAAACATTAGAAAGCTAGACAAGCTACTTAGAGAGAAAGAGACATGCCAGTAGAAGAGGAAATACGTATATAATGGTTGGAAAGCAAATAAGACAAGGTTTTAAATTATTTTCTAAGAACAGAAGAAGGAGTCTCAGGAACTGACTTGGTAATGTGGTCACAGAAGTGAAACAAATGTAAAATGGTTGAGTTTTCAGTGTTGCCTGTATGTCACTTTTGCCTGCAAAAAGCAAGTCTGGACTCTGTGTCTCAGGGGGTACCTTACTGCCCATGTCCTGAAGCCTGTGGTAGCTTCTGAAACTTTGAGGTTTTGTTAATTCAATTTTTGAAGGGAATATGTGAGCAATATACAATCCAACTACAGACAACTGCATCAAAATTACAAGGAGCATGAAGTATGCCACCTACCCAAGTGGGTAAAATTGTCAGTAAGTGCATGGTCCTGAGATAACCCAGATGTCTGAAACTTGCTGAGACAGTGCATTGGAAATGAGAGGATACTTCCAAAATCAGGAAACACTACCTAAGTCTGAAAGCCATAAAGAAGAAAGTGCTGCATATTACGCGCATAACATTGAGAACTGAAAATAACTTTGAATTTAATTTACAAAAAATAATGAGTAAAATTATTTTTATCTTCACTACTTTTTCCTTTTTTATACTGAAGGAAAGTTGTAAGAACATAAACAGAACAAGTCACTCTATTTGATTTCATTCTAATCACTACTACAGTTATGAAAAATCCAGGACCACTGTTTAGATGTGAATGAAACTTTTATGGATTACTGTTAAAATGAATGAAAATAATCCCAAACTGAATGAGAAAAGGATTTCCTGAAAGTCTATATCATTTCACAAAAGGAAAAGCAGAAAAAGCAAAACAAACCCATGCTGAATAAATAAATAGGTCTCAATTCAGTTTTGCCAGCTTTTGTGAAAACTGTTCTTTGGTTTTTGTGTAATATTTGATGCTGTAAAGAAGTTTCACACTTTGCACCTTGTTGCTTCTCTGCTTTTATCCTGCTGGCAAAAGCTGGTTTTTTTACATATGGTAACTACTCATGGGACATTGGGCTAAAAAATAAAAATAAAACTGTTTGAAATTCTGATGCATATGCTGAGAAACACTTGATTGAGAAAAAGATGCAGATGAAATTTGGTTTCCAGATTTTCAGCTTTTTAAAATAACCATCAAGCAGTCCTGGTCCCTAAAGGTTTTTATTTTTCATGCATGAAAATTCAGTTTATGAGCAAAACATTTTGTAGGGTTCCAGTCACAGCTCATTGGGTGTTGTTCTTCATTTGTCTTCACCACTGGAAGCAACTGTCTAAAAAAGCTCTGCACTCTATTGACTTCAAAAACATGAGAGCTTGAACACCAATAGGGTGTCTCAGCTTGCCACCTGTGATCCTTTCCTCTGGAGAGGACCTTTTGATTCCAAGGCTGTGCAGCATATATGGAAAGCAACATTCAACAAACTGTGTGAAAGCAGCTGTTTCGCAGAGGGGAGTGGGTTTTTTCCCCTATGTGTTATAAACCCACTTACCAGTTCCTAATCTCTGTGGGGTTAATGTGCTATGCTTGGGACAGGTGTGGTATGGAACATGAATTTTGTGTGTGTGTGTGTATGTATGTGTGTTTGTTTATCTAATTTAATATATTTTTAGGAAGATCTAAGTGAAATAGGATCATGGAGTGGTTTGGGTTGGGGTAGAAGGGACCTTGAAAATTATCTAGTTCCACTACCCTGCCATGGTCAGGGACACCTCTCCTTCCACCTCTTACCTTCCCCATCCAGACTGGTCTTGAGCACTTCCAGGACAGGGAATAGACTCCAAGTCCCAGACAAGATCCTCATCCAGACCATTTTTGGCTGAAGTTTGGTCTCTGTCTGGCAATGATGGTTACTTTAAAAAATCAACCTGTCTCTCTGCTCACTGCATCCTGTTTCACTTATACATATACCTGGCCTATAAGAGGGGAATTGTGTCTAGGTGATCATTAAGGTCTCTTCCAACCCAAACCATTCTATGATTCTGTGATTTGAAGTGAATTAATAGCTAATGGACATTCTTCTGTTTTACAGGGCAACAGATCCTGTAAAGGCTCCTTTCTAGATTTCATCTCATAAAGAGATGTAGTGTGTTGAAAAAAGTTCCTTTTTATAATGAAAAATCTTTACATAGAGATTTTGAAGGCATCTCCACCTTGGAAACTGAATGTGGGGAACCCCTGACAAGCGGTTGTGTTGAATGTGAATCTTCTCCCAACTTTTCCTGGTTGACATGTAAAAACCTGCTTACACATAGATGGCATAGATATCAGGAAAGTTTTTTTCCTAGCTCTTTGTTAAGAGATATCACAATTAAAAACCAGGCAGATAAAGGAGAGGATTGTCCTGCTCTGCTCTGACCTGGTGCAAACTCACTTTGAGTTGAGGTTGCACCAGGTCAGAGCAGAAGGAGCAATTTTGGGTGCTGAAATATAAAAAAGATACAAAGCCACTAAAGAGTGTCTAAAAGAGGGACACTTGGGTGGTGAAGGTCCATGAGGGGAAGCCGTGTGAGGAGGGGCTGAGGGCGCTGGGCCTGCTCAGCTGGAGCAGAGGAGACTGAGGGGAGGCCCCAGCGCAGCCACAGCTCCTGTGAGGGAAGAGGAGGGGCAGGCTCTGATCTCTGCTCTGGGGGACAGGGACAGGACCCAGGGACACACCTGAAACTGTGTCAGGGGAGGTTTGGGCTGGATATCAGGAAAGGTTCTTCCCCCGAGGGTGTTTGGGCACTGGAACAGCTCCCCAGGGAATGGGCACAGCACCAATCCTGATGGAGTTTCAGGAGTGTTTGGACAAGGCTCTCAGGAATGTGCTGGGATTTTTGGAGTGTTCTGTGCAGGGCCAGGAGTTGGATTCAGTGATCCTGATGAGTCCATTCCGACTCGCAAATTTTATGGTTCTATGAAAGGATTTACCACCATCTATACTTCTGAGGACTGGTTCAGTCAAAGACTCAAAAAAACATTTTTCATGAAGAACACAGATAGCAGTGGGGAGAATGCTTTCCTGGCCTGGACTCAGTGGCTGATGCAAGCATGCAGAGGGAGAAAAGGGTTTTGAGAGATAAGCATGGGAATAACTGAGAATGATTTCCTAGTTGCGGTGTGTTCAGGTACAGCAAAATAAAGAAACAGTGATAAGAGCTCTTGGCATTTCTCTAAATGCTGTTAGCCAGTCTGGATGCATAATAAAGAGTTCAGAGAAATTAGGACCTGAACAAAAACCTGGCCCATATGTTTGTCTTTATCTTGTTCCTCCAAAGGGCAAATATCCCCTGTTCAGAGCACAGCATAAATAGTGACAGAAAATGGCACACAGCATGCAAGCTTGTTTACCAAGTAGTACAGCTTCTTTCAAGTTTTTCTATCATGGGAAAATATTGCTGTGTAATTGGGAAAAGAAATTAACAAAGTTCCATCACACTTTACCTTTGTTTAGAAACACGGATCCTCCAAGAACAATGCCTTTTATTTCGCATTAAGGGAAATATTCTTTTCTTGCTGTTTGAACCAGATCTGAATATTAATAGCATAATATTGGCTTGATAGTTTCTCAGCATCTTCTATTTGATGCTCTGCTAAAAGACCATAAAGCTATAATAACAGAAGACAAATCTCCCTCATGTACCAGTGTCTGAAATCAAAGGGTTGTCTGCTGTGTGGCTGTGCTCTTTGCACTGCTGCTTCTGTTTTCAAGGCATTTCCAAGGCTAAGAATCTTTTCTCTCCCTCTAGAAATTAATGCTGGTAGAGATGTGCTGGTACAGTTTTATGCAGAGACAAAAAGTGACTTAATGAATAATATAAGTACACCATGCAGAAAGAGCGAATTCCAGCTGTAGCAAGTTCAGCAAGACTCTTGCTGACTGCTGGCAGAAGACCCCACTTCAGCAGAGGGTTTATTATGTCCTTACCAGATGCATCAACTTCCTAAGGACTGGGAGGTTCTGCTTTTGGAGTTGGCCTTGGCCACGTTTCTTTCACATGAACTTCTTAGTGAATGGATAACAATATTTATATTAGGAATTTCAGTCAGAAAAAACGTCTTACACTTATCTTAGTTGTCTTTCCTCCTTAGTGATGAAGTAAATCATTTTTTTCACTTTTCTGAAGGATGGGTGTGGACAATTCTGGACAAACACCTTTTTCTCTCTCTTTAAAACCACATAGGCTTATAAGTTTTCTCTCCCATCAGAACACTTTGGCAGGCAGCAAAACCTTTGATTGGAACATTTTATGACTCCAAATCAGACTGAAAATTAAGGTTTCCAAATAAATAGCCTGACGGTCAAAAGGACTGATCTCATAGAAAAACATAACTGTACCGTCTTAGCACATGTAAAGAAACTGCATGTTAGGCTCTAGTTTCAGAAAATCTTAGTTAAGAGGATTAACTACTAAAGGGAAGGTTAAATCTGCTTTAATTTCTGGCAACAAGTGTGATGAATTCATTAGTAAAGAAAATGCAGTAACTGAGCTCTGCAGAAAAGCTATTTTTACAGAGCTCTTAGTAAAGGAAAAAAAAGAACAAAATTCTGTCAAAACCTGGTGGGTTTTTTTGGTTTTTTTTTGTTTGGAAAAACTGATATGAAGCATTTTTCTTTTTTGGTTTTGTTAACACATAACACATGGTAAATAGTGTTGTTTTACAAAAATATCTGCAAGGTTTTGGTTCAGACAAGCTCTTAAAATAACAATAATAAAAACAAAAGCCAACATATTATTTGTCATTATTCTGGCTTTTCTTATTGAAACTCTGTTTTAGAGATCTGTGATATTAAATGGCTTAGGCTTTGTAGAGGAATTTATTTAAAGTAACTATTCTTTCTGTGGTGCATATTTTCATATTTACAACTCACTCCTGTCTAGAACAAAAAAAAAAAAAAAAAAAGGGTCTGTACAAATAGTTGAAGATCTGAGTGGTGTTAATCAGTCATTTGATGCAGAAAATATTTTTTCTCTTTTAATACACTAGTAAAATTTCCATTTTATTTTATTTTTCCTCCTTAGTATCCTAACACAAATTATAAAAATTTTATATAGCCTCTCATAGGACTATTTTACTATACAGATGAGATGATGGTGGGGAACACTAACTCAAGTAATGGCATCTAAATGCAAAAGGGACAAGTTTTGATGAGTTTCAGAAATCTTAGAAATCTTTGCATTGAAATGTATTGATCTGTGTCTCAGCTCTCTAAAGCAGAATGTTTTTTTCTTCAGAGTTTGGAGCACAGGCAGTGCTGTCCTATGTTTGATTCTGGTAATGTCTTTGCTCACTGTTAGTGTACAGATCTATTGTGGAAGAGAGATAATATTTATGAAGTGAAAAACAGAGCCAAATATTCCCATTCCTATGCTAGATGGACAGTGAACTACACAACTCAAGCTGGTTGGAAGCTTCTGCAAAAGTTTTCAGTCAAAAATTAAAGTAAGTATTTCCAGGTATGTTAGGTGTATTAGAGAAATACTTTTTTTTGGAAAAAGGTTCATATTTTGGTATTCCGTCCAATGCTTGTAATTTCCTTCTTTAAATATGAAGCAAAAGGGAAAGAAAACAATAAATAAAGATATATAGAAGAAAAAAAGTTATTTTGATTTTAGAAAAAAGGGTAAAATCAACCAAAAGTGTAAAAAATACTCATTAAAATAATCCATAAAAGTATTTAATGTAAAATGTTCACCAGTTGCAACACTGCAGAAAAGGTGTGTTTCTATATCAATTCCAACTTAAATGTGCATGGTGATGTTAGGTTAGGTCCCATATTTTCTTCTGGACAGACAGTTAGTGTGCATGGCTTCTGGATCACTAACTCTTGGGTTCTTAAACAAATCATCACTTGAAATTCCTATTTCAATGTTCTGAATATTTTTTGTCTTAAACTCAGCTGAGCACTATCTGTTTCAGCTACCGAAGACAAAAGCTCCAGTTGCTTGAAGATCCAGAAGGAAGCTGATACCTTTTGAAGGCTGACCTAAACCAGAGGCTAGATGGAGTTAAGGAATAAAGTAGGGATTTATTAGGAGGCCTCAATGGATGCACCTTGGGCTGTACAAGAACTCAGCTAAGATGAACCAAGATGGTCACAAAATGGATGACTGGTCACAAGATCTCTCACTTTTATCAGTTTTGGTCCATTAGCATATTGGAGTTAATTGTCCAGTTAGAGCTTTAGATTATGAATTCCTGTCCTTATTGTTGCTCTCTCTTCATTCTGCCATTGTTTGTGCTCTTGGGCCTGAGATTTGGATCATTTGACCTTGGTCCCCTGTTAGAGAAGGAATTGTTTTGTCTACCTACTCTGTGAAGAGAGCTCACCATCCCCTAATATGAAGCTCAGAACTACACACTAAAGCAGCACAGAATCTGAAAAACGTATAAGGTAAAACCTGAGGCATCAAAAGTGTTATTCCAATAAACATTATATTGTAAATCATTGCAGAAACAAGTTTTTCTGTTAAACATCCTGTCTTCAACCTCTTTAATTTTCAGTCTTCAATTTTCAATTCCCTGTGCTTACAGGACTGTTTTCAGGCTTGCCCAGTAGTTCCTTGGGACTGGACCAGCTGTGGTCCAGAGTTATGTGGTCTGGACTGAAGAAAGGTATGGGATGTTAGCATAATTAATGGTAAATATCTACTTAGTTCTTTCCAGGATAACTTATAATACGTGGGACATCATACTTCATGTTATGTTTTAATTTGTATGTCTCAGGCTATTCTGGTTTAGTACAATATCAGCAAGAGAGACTGCTTGCTCTAAGAAACACAGCCCTTTGTTGTATTAAGGGTTTGTGTAAAGTTTCTTACAGCAATATGAATATTTCAAATGCCTCGGGTGCTTTGGGTCAATTTTCTATTCTTGAAATATTGCAGAATTCACTAATTAAGAGGGACTACATTTTACACAAGGACAAGGCAGCCTGGGCATGACTGATGAAATTTTGCTAACAGATACCCACTTATCTTTAAGAAAAATAACAAGCAACAAACAGCCATTCCTAAACTTTTCCATTTGTGTTTTTGTCTTTGTATTATTGTGGAGTTTCTCTAGAACCCAAAGTCTCAGATTGTCTTCCTAGGAGAAAGAATCCCCAAATACCCTTAAAAGATCATAAGTGCAGTAGGTGAATATATCACTTAGATGTTCACCATCCAGAAATCTGTAATAATAATTCATATTTTAGACTCTGAAGACAACTGGTGTCACAGATTTTCTCACTGAAGAAATTGAATGTACACTAACTTCTTGCTGTTATCCTCTCAGGCTGTTTTTCATCTCCTTAAATTTAATTTAAATTATAAACAGACACATATGAATATACATATTCTGTCCTTCCCTCTTTGCAACTACAGAACTTTCCACATTTATTTTTCTTTCTTTTTTTAAATGAAGATTTTTTTTTT
>VZRH01004244.1:311946-338884 GCA_013397555.1 Urocynchramus pylzowi | reverse complement strand
TTTTTTGTTTTTTGTTTTTTTCTTTTCCCCTCTTGCTCCACACTTTTCACAATTTCGCTTCACATTATCTCCCTTTTTTTTTTTTTTTCTTTTTGTCCTGAGCTCAAGTACTCATAAAAAAATCTCTTTGGCAGACTCTGATCCCAATGCTAAGAAGCACTGAAGTGTATTCTGGACATCATTAGACCATTCCCCTAGTTAAAACATGACATTTACCAGATACATGTCTAAATGATTCATTAGTAATTAACTAGAGAAGTCTTAGATTTTTGAACTAACCTTTCTATATTTTTTTCTTTCTTATCAAATATCTTGCTTCCCAGATTTCAAATAAAATTGTGTTACATTTTCCTCATATCTTACTCTCAGTTTTCCTTTCTATCTCTTCTGTTTTTCATTATTTAACTTATGTAGCTGTGTTGTACACAAGAGCTTCTAAAAAAAACTAAATTATATTGTTCTGGAGTAAATCAGTGGACTCAGTGGAGCTTTCTGCCAAGTACTATATACAATCCTGATAACTTGGAAAGTATCTTAATCCCAAGTAAATCTGTATATTCCCCCCAAAGAAGATTTTTTTTTTTTTTTTCAGAAGAGCACCTTGTGCATGTATTTATTAAGTCACTGTTATAAAAGTTTGAAAGTTATGTATTGTGCTTCATGCTGAACTGTGTTCATTCACTTATGGCTGCCATATCATTGTTTGTGCCCAGAAAGCTCTGGTTTATGTTATTTAAACCTTGCAAAAACTCTTCCTTCCTAATTGATAATCCTCAATATTATTCAGAAAGCACAAAACATATATCACTTTTGTAATTGAAGTGTGAGATTTTCTCACATGTTACCCAGTGCCATGTAAATTAGTTTTTTTGAGATGGTTTTGCACCATTATTCCATTTTTTAAGCAGAGATATTAGTTTATATCTCACCTATTCAAGATAAAGTTCCAAAAATACTTTATTCCAGCTCATTAGTAACAGACATTTTGGCAACATAAAGCCATTAAAGGGTTTTTATTTATTTTTCTCCTCTGGGAATTAGGACAATTAATTTGGTTATGCACTTACTTCAGTTTAATTTTTTTTTCTTCACTTATTTTTATTTGCAGGCAAAAGTCTGAAAAAAAAAGTCTTTCTTGAAACAAAGATTTCCAAATAATATTAATAAAACTCATGAGTTTATCTATTTCAATACTGCATTTACCTGATCAAAACTTTCTCACTAACTAGTACAAAGACCTGCAGGATAAAACATCTAGGATTTGTGATTTGCATAAAATAAGCAACTATTTGAAGTCAGAGCACTGAATTCAGTGTTCACTGGGATCAATGGAAAGCTTCTCACAGATTGAACAGGCCTGGATTGATTCTGTACTGAATCACAACCATGTGTTGATTTTATTATATTTCAAAATCAAATCTCAAATTTCTGGTACACTCTTCATTATTACTGTAGTCATCTTAATCCATGAATACTTTCCTTCATGTTGAAGGCAGTGACAGGGTGACAGTGGACCCAGAATGATGCAAAATATGTAGAAACAGTGGTGGTAACAGGAATAAATATTAAATGTGTACTTTACATACAAATTTTCCATTCCATTTTTATTATGGACAGTGGCAATGGTAACCCTGAATACAGGAACTGTGGTGAAACATCTGAGAGGCAAGACTCTACTCACCAGCACTCAGGCCATTCTTTCTGAGAAAATATTTCTGTCTCTTGATCAGCAAGAAGTTGCCCTCTAATTTAGGCATGTAACATGAGTGGGAATGTGTCTGCCACAGTGCCAGCCTATTAGCATGGATCCTTCTCTCATGTTGCTGCTGATACCTGTGGGACATTCCTAAAAAGGATTTGCCAGGTCATTTCCCCTTCCTTCTTCAAAGATATACAGAAGTTTTCCTATTTCTTTATGACAGTGTCTTGTTCTGTTCTCATTTCTGCACTCTTGTTTCTGATATATTACCTCCAGCTTCTGCTTTCCTGCTGTGATTCTTGTTGCACATATTTAAGCCCCAAAGGCAATACTCAGATAAAATTATCATTGTCAGGGCACTAACTTCCATTCCCATCTCCACTCATTATTTACATTCTTTGTGTTGCAAATTACACATCAGCAAAGGAAGTCTAGTTTAATTTACCTACCTTAGAGTAATTCTCTGAGGTGTAATATGTTAATAAAGAGAAGCAAGTAATTAACAACTAATAAATTACATGACTAATAAATTTGTGTGTGCTTTTTTTCTCTTGTGGAATACCTACAAAAATTCTAATACTTCTTATGCTGGCTTCAGCTGAGATAGAGTTAATTTTCTTCCCAACATCTGGTACAATGCTGTGTTTTGGATTTAGTATGAGAAAGATGTTGATAACAGAGTGATGTTTTTAGTTGTCCCTAAGTCAAGTCTATAAGTTAAGGCATTTTCTACTTCTCACTCCACTCCACCAGTGAGTGGTCTGACAGTCTGCCAGAAGCTGGGATGGGACACAACTGGGACAGCTGACCCCAGCTGACCACAGGGATATTCCACACTCTAAAGTGTCATGCTCACCAGATAAACCTGAGGGGAAAAGGAATGAGGGGACACTTGAGTGATAGTGTTTGTTTTCCTGAGTAACCATTGCATGTCATAGAGGCCTGCTTTCCTGGCGATGGCTGAACACCTGCCTGCCGTGGGATGGGTGAGTGAATTCCTGGTTTTGCTTTGTTTGTGCTTGTGGTTTTTGCTTTGCCCATTGAACTTCCTTTATCTCAACCCACAAATGTTCTCAATTTTACCCTTCTGTTTTTTTCTCTGGCATCCACAAGGTGAAGTGTACAAAGAGAGGCTGTGTAGGCCTGAGCTGCCAGCTGGGGTTAAAACAGTTCTACTCACAGCGTATATTCTGCACCCTTTTAAAAATCTTTTTAGGTGGTATCCACTTAGTAAAACCAGTAGGTTTAGTTTTCACTAGAAAAATATTTTTTACTGTGGAGGCACTGGAATATGTGAGGCACTGCCTCATCCCTGGATGTGTTCAAGGCTGGATGGGGTTCTGAGCAAACTGGTTTAGTGGAAGTTGTCCCAGCCCATGGCAGAGGGGTTGGAGCAAGACAATCTTCAAGGTCCCTTCCAAGCCAAACCATTCTGTGACTGATTCATTGATTCATCTCACTGACCTTTAGACAACAGGAAGTGAAGTATAAAGCACGATCCATTTAGTCAAATTGTAGATCTTTGTAAGAGGGCTTGCCTCAGACTTGGATAACCAGTTTACATTAGGTGTCAGCTTTGATATGGGCAAGGTTGTGTAAAATATATCTACCCAGTGTGGACCAAATGCGTCCTGTTAGCTATTACGTGACATCCAGATACCATATTTCTGCTGTTGTTCTGAAAATCCTTCCTCTGCCACGTCTGTTTTTTGACTGGATAAAAATGAGCAGTGCTTTCTTGATTTTCTTCTACTTTTTTTTTTCCTTGAAGTGAAGAAGTCTGGGTGGGATATTGCCCATTAACACAGAAATGCACATTTATTTATGTATACCAGGCTCATATGTGCATTAGCTGTTAGGCAACATCACCAGTAGCTTCCATGACCTGCAAGTTCAAAGATCACTTGAGACATTTCTATTAATCTCTTATGGGCCTATTAAAAATAACTATTTTTATTCATTACCTAGTTCAGGCAATCCTGGGATTTATTTAGATTTTCTCTTGCATTTCTTAACCAATTTAGATTACTTTTAATTAGGATTTTTCTCTCTTCAATACCCCAGCAACATAGCTGGAGAAATAGAATATGGAAATATCCATAAATTCATAACAGTTAAGGGTGTCTGCTAAATATTCATGGAGCATTGTATGAAAAAGCCTTCTATATTCACATTTAGTAAGTATTTCAGTTTATAAAATCAATTTATGTAATAGTTGATTGAATCTAATTTTTTTTTTCTGTAGGTGACTTGAAGTTCAAACTAGGCAAGAGAACTAGTTCCAGCAGGTGAAGGAGAAAAAAGAAAATTACAGGTCAACATTATAAAAATTAGAATACTTAGTGTCAGACAATTACATATAGAGTATAAAAATCATGGTGATATAGGTACTTACCTTTGTATGCTGACTTACAGCAAATTTTGGGCAAAGACATGTGCTTTATTAGAAGAAGTTCTTGTTATTTCACCACTGTGAGCCTGATGCTAGTTCATTCTGTAACAGAGATGGGAATGAGGAGATAAAACACTTTTTCTTGTACATGGAAAATTCCCCGACTTTTTCAAAAGCAGTTTGGAAAAAACCAAAACAAACACTGCCAATAAAAAACCACAAACCCAAAGTGTTGTTTAGAATGGAAACTAGGGCATATTGCTCTGAGAATGCAGGACACACCATTGGATTTTTTTATAAATACCTTTGGAATTAATTACAATTACCACTGTGTGCATAATGTACTGTACACTAAGAATTCACAGCAAACTTATCTACTTGTGAAGGTGAAGTTGTAAAAAGGTCATGGGAGCTGAAAAATAGTGTTTGGAAGCTACTTGGAAACAAGCTACTATGCGTAAAAGTGGAGTTTATATCTATTCCTCATCTGATATGGAACTTGAAAAATCTGGTTTTGGTTTTTGGTTTTTTTCTAATTCTGCTCCCATTTCATTACATGTAATTTGTGTTTTTTTAAGTGTAGCCAGGCACAATAGTTCCAGACATAATACAGTCTGGTCTTAATTGTGTTTGCATCTTAGATTAGGGCTTGATCTCATGCTTGATGTAGTTCTTTATTTGCCTTCACTGGACATAGGATCTGGCCATTGGGACTCAATTTACCCATGTCCCTGCATATGTTCCCAAATCATATATTCATGACAAGCTTCATTAACCGTTTTGAGTCTATTTACATGTTAGTAATTAAATACAAATGTAGTAAATTTAGGATTTCAGCAACAAATTTCTGCAAATTCATGAAGACTTTTTTTTCCAGAAGATGACTGTTGTGGCTTTCACATCTTCAAATTGCTTTTAACCAGCACATCAACCCTGGTACCTCATATCTTCTTTCACTGCAGAGCAGGAACATACACTGCATTTCAAAGAAACTAATTGTACTCTTCACAGCAAACAGTCAAGACAGGTTTAATTGAACCCAATTTGTCAGCTATTTGCATTGTCCTATAAATACCTTCACTTTTTTTTTTTTTTATTTAGAGAGGTTCAAGATCTCTCCTTGCCAGGAGCCATGTTATTTTCTGTTATGCAGAAAGCTCCATGCAAGAGCTAAGTATGCTGAGCATGGATATTGACAATCTGCTGATGGAATTGCTCTGTGTCGAAAAGAGAAACTGGTATTCAGCTTCTCATCCCTGTCAAATATGTAATGGGCTTGTCTTCTTACAGAAAGCATTAACACAAATCTTCTTTGCTGTTGAACTGGTCTCAACACTCCAGCCTTGGTGCCCTTATGAAAGATATTTCCTTCAGGACTTTAAAACAGCCATTTGATAAAACCGTTTGATAAAACTACACCTTCCATTACTAAATGGAAGTAGTAGTTACTAAAACTACACCTTCCATTACTAAAACTACACCTTCTCCCAAACTGTAAAATACCAAGATGCTGCCTACAGCATTCAGAAAATAATACATAAGCAACAAGGGTGAAACACATCTCCTAGTCTCTGGGGATTGTTTCAGGAAGTGAAAATGACAGTTGCAAAAGAACTCAAATGAAAGATGAACTACAGAGAAAAACTGGTGTGTTTAGGGCACGTGTTTGTAGTTGGTAATACTGCATCTAAAAATCCCAACAAGCTTTTGCAGTACATCCTCATACTGAAGCTCCATGGATGTAGGTGGTCCACCAAAATCTCTAATCAGGGAAGCTTAAGAGAGAAGAAACATAAAATAGCTGGTTTATGGAAGAATGTGTTAGTTACCCAGAAGTTAATCTAGTGATTACATGAACTAGATTGATGAAGATTGATCTTCTTCTATAATGGAGATCAACATAGATGAAAAAAAAAATAAAGTGAGGGTTAAAAAGATGTAACTCCAAGAGAAATTCAAAACCTGTAGATTCTGAACCGGTAGTAGCATCACCATAAGTCAGTGGTACAAAAAAAGTTTCAGGTGTCACCTTTTCTGAGCAGGAATCATTATCTCACTTTCCCTACACAGATATTCGTTTTTGGACGAATCTGGAATGGGGAAATATAAAATAAAGCATGTTTAATGTGGAGACACAGCACCAATTAATGCACCACCATGCTTTCACATACTCTTCCAGACTCAATATGTTTTCTGTGTTTCTGAATTTGGGTGTGCTTGGTTATCTAGTTCAAAATTCATACTTATCATCTTTTTCCTTTACAGTAATATTTTCAGTAATAACTGATTTATCATGCTAAGTAGAAACAAATTTGGAATACTGGTCTTATTTCTTCCTTTAATTCAGAAATATTAATCTATGGGGAAGTATCTTACTTGGATTCAGTCAATAGTCTAGATATGCTCAGTACTTGGTATTGAACAATTAACAAATTCTCTGTTTCAATATTTTTGTTTTTAAATGGGTGGAGGAATATTTGCTTAGCTCTCGGGGAAGTCCAGAAGATGGGGCTCACCTCACTAGCCCCAAATTTTGGAAAAAGTATTCTTTTATTCAGTTTTGCCTGTAAGTCTGATTGTGCAAATCCATAATATCCAATCCTGTGCCTTGTTGTAATATTTAGTATTTCTATAAAATCTCTCTTGCCACACTAAAAGACTATATGAAGAAAAGACTCTTGTCTTAGGTAATTAGCCCAAGAGACTGTAGAGAAACTAGTTGCAGAAGTAATGCTAATATGTTTTACCCCTTTGGGTGAAACTGTCCCAACTACATATTGCCTATGAGACACTTAAATCCCTCTTAAATCCTATTTTGAGGGCTTGAGTGAAATTTAGGAGGTGCAAAACCCTTGCTCTGAATTCTTATACAAAAAGTAACTTTATTCTTAATTTATGTTTAGTGCTTCCAAATCTTCATAGTCCTATAAGAAATATAAATCTTTAGTATTTGAAAATGTGCATTCATCATTTCCATAATTAAATGCATATAGTAATTTCAGAATTATATGGATGAATTCACATGTTTTCAGGTATCTATTTTTTGAAAACAGCTCATAATTCTTTTTGTATTTTCTCCATTTCTTCCCACTCTCCCCCTTTTTTTTCCCCTCAATTTTTGCTTCAATGTGCATATTTAAACATGCAGTACTTCTGTCAGATCTTTGAAAAGAAACTGGATTCCTGACAGGATTATTTTCTTTCTCTTTCCATGTTTTATTATTTCTCCTTTTTTTTTTTTTGATTCTTTTTTTCCTGACTGCCTTTTTGTTTTGTTTTGTCTTTTTCTATCCTCAGCACTGTGATTTGAATAACAACTGGTGTAGAAAGAAGGAGTTCTGCAATGCTTTTCATAAATGAAATTATCAAGTTTCTACAATTTAAAGGTTCTATTTGTAATTCTAAAAACCTTTTCCATTCCCTTTGCTTAGCTTGGGGCATGAATATAAGGGGGAGCTATTTGCTTTGCTTCTTGTTAATAGATAAGAGATAACTAAATGCTGAATTTACAAAATACTTGCCTGTTGTGAGTTTTATGCATAAGTACCATATAAATATTATCTCCATATCTTAACTGAATAATATCTGTAAATTCAGTTCTCCATGAATTGGAAAAAAATCTACATTGTTTAACTCTACAGGACTTTTAAATGTTGTCCACAAGTATTCAGCATTAAAGCTTTCTCCTGGAATTTGAATTGCAAATTCTAATTTTCCATCCAATGTTCTAGTCTGCCACACAGTCAGAAACAGACTTGGAATAGAAAAACAAAAGGAACTTTAAAACATAATTAGAGTGAAATATTCTGCAGTGACATTGGATGAAACAAAATCTAGCAATTTTAAAGTCTAAATGATCTAGGTCAGGGAATGCTGTTAAGTAATTAGAGCCCAGGGCTTGTGTGTATTCTGATGCTAAAACTATAGTACTTTGTGGAATCAGAAAAAATCACCTTGTCTGTCTGTAGCTAATTCTGTATTTCCAGAGGAATCTGTCTAAATGACATTTTCAGACATGACCAATAATATCAATAGTTACAGCAGCAATTAAATTACCTAAATAATGCTAGTAATCTCTTTTATACAGTATAGTTGAATGCAAAATACACAAAAGTGTTGAAATGTTGTCTTTATCCCTCAGATGAGCCACTTAAAAAACTAAAGTAGGTCTCATGTGCCTAACATTTATGTGTAACTCATCCATGGATATCTATCACTAAAAAAATGTCTATCATTAAAAAAAGACTCAGGTGCTTAAAACGAGGTGAAAAACCTTCCTGTCTGAATGTCTTCAAAACTCTACTTCCACTTTCCCTTGAAGAGTTTGCTTAGGCATTTTATTTAAAGTTACTTTTTTTTCTGTCTAAATTTTTTTTAAGTTGAGCAGAAAATATTGGAATTCCTGAAAGATATTTTTGCTCTGCCAAGGTGGTTACATAGCAATTTGAAAAGGCAGGTATTACTAATGTATCTGAAGGTGTGGGAAGAGTGAGTTCTTCTGTTTTAGGCATCTTTTGTATTGGAAAAACAGTGGTTTGGTAACAGCTATCTCTCTTTTCACAAGGGAAAACTGACATATCTCATGTGTAAAAGGCTTCTTCAGTCTTCCATCTTTTTGCCTTAAAACTGTGCAGATGGGGAGAAGAAAGGAGGCAGAGCCATTACTTTCTTTAGTAGTGAAGCCACAAACCTTAATGCTGTTATGGTTCCTTAACTTGTCTTTGGTTGCCTTGAATCTTCATAAATATCTGGGTTCCACCNAAAATCCCCCTTTTAAATTTCCTTTCTTTTTTTTTTTTTTTTTTTTTTTTTTTTTTTTTTTTTTTTTTTTTTTTTCTTCTCCTTTTTCCTTATATTCCCTTTAGGTTTGACTGGCTTATTTGTCTCCAGTGTTTTAACTTGTTTCACTGTGCACTTTCTTTCAGTACATAAATGTTACAATTATCTTCTCCTTTCCTCACCTCACCTCTTCTCTTCCCAGGTCTATCTTGTTATAATATGACAATCAAATAATGCATTTGAATACACTTAAGTATGGCATAAATAATATGACTTGTGTCTACTGTCTATCTCACCAAAGCAAATCATTCCATTAGTGACAAGGAACATTTAAGTGAGCTTAAATAATTTTATATTTTTTTAGCTTTCTTAATTGTATTTTTCAGTGTGTTTTACATTAAAGGCATAATTTATTTTGGATTTTATCTTAATCTATAGGAATACCTAAGTATTAGTTGGCAAGACTGAAGTAGTGATCAAGAGCCTCCTTACAGTCAATGTCTACAGGAAGATTTTTGTCAGTTTAAAACTGTGATCCAGCATTGTGGGTTGAGCCTCATTAAGGTAGTTTTAATTTTTTTCTATTGACTGTCAGAGGAGAATGCACTTCAAATTGCAATAATATTACAAAAGTTATGAGAGATCTGTGCTGCTCCTGAAATGGAAACTGAAGGGATTTATTCTGCAGCGTTGAACTGTTATGTGAGAACACCCTTTCTTTAACATCTGCCACAATTCTTCCCTCTAAAGGCAACCTGGAAACATATGCCCCCATCTGTACTTACTCACATGCATCTGTAAGCAAGTTTCTTTCATAAAGCTTGTATGCAATATGATTGGATACATAAATACGTCAATAGCTGAAAGCTGAAACACACCTTCCCTCAAAAAACCCCCAAAACCCAACAAAAATAACAACAACAAAAACAAACAAACAAACAAACAAACAAACCCTAAAAACCCCCCCAAAAACCCCAACCCCCCCCAAAACAGCAGCAACAACAATAAACCAGAACAAACCAACCAACAAAAAACAAAAAAACCAAATCAAAACAAACAAAAAAAATTCCCCAGTAGTAGAAATGTTTTATGAGAAGTTGCAGAGTACCTGAGTCTCCCTGATATTAAGACTGAGAACTATAAGAGTGCATTTTCTGTCTAACTGGGTCAGGGGCTATCTTCTCCTCTCAGAGAAGTTTCTGTATTTTAAGAAGGCATTAAGTAATTATAACAGGAATGATTGCTTGAGACAGGTTTTTCTCATGTCAACAATCCATGATTATTGGACACTCTGATTTAGTGCTGGCATATTATGAAATACATACACTCTGATTTAGTGCTGGCATACTATGAAAGCCAGTAGACATCAGACAGTTCATCGATTTTCTTCTACTTGTCAATCTAATGGGTTAATATTGTGTTGCACATTTATAATCCAAAAGGCTTGTATAAATGCATCACTAACATGAAAAATCCAATGGAATTTCCATGGCATCAACCCATGAGATTGCATTGACATTTCCATTTCAACAAATAATAAAATCCATAATCTTTATGCAGCCAGTGCCACACTCCATATGTTAGCTCTTATTTTATTAGCTCTTTATCTTTTTTTAAAATTTAGTACACAGAAAACAAAGTCTCATTCACATTGTGAATCAAAGAAACAGCAGCAGTGATAATAAAAAGACTTCAGTTTTGATCAAGAATCACAATTCAGTTATTATAGTCCTCTGTTTGTTAATGGTCTTGCATTTCTATATACTATAGTATGTCTACAATTGAAACAGTGATATTGACTGAACACTGTGTCGTTCTGTGCTTGCTTTTCCTTCTGTCTAGACAGAAGCCAAGAAAAT
The DNA here is from genome assembly GCA_013397555.1 of Urocynchramus pylzowi. Lineage (NCBI taxonomy): Eukaryota > Metazoa > Chordata > Aves > Passeriformes > Fringillidae > Urocynchramus > Urocynchramus pylzowi. The sequence goes on along the minus strand of VZRH01004244.1, from coordinate 328,155 downwards.
ACAATGATATAGTTATTGTTTGGACTTTAATTGAGTTTTGCCTGGAGCATTTTTATTGTTTCATTCTTGATTTCAAAACCAAAATTTAAATTTTTACATGAATAATCCATTTCACCAGTACTGCACTTCAGCTTTGGTGTTTAAGATCAAATGAAAGATTCTTAATTGCCATCACTAAAATTTATTTATTTTCAACAATATCTCCTAGAAATGTAAACAACTAAGATAGGAAACCAAGTAAGGTATGAAAACTGATTAACCACAGACTCATGCAGAGGAAGGTGAGAGAAGAGGGAACAATGTACTGAAGAAGTGTAATTCCATTTCACTGTTTCCAGCAAGGTGATGAGTTTTAGCACTTGACCTTATGATCCAACTGTTATAGTCAGATTTATCCTTCCTAATATCCCATTCGCTTCCTGGGAGCACTAAATTTAGGCTCCTGTTCAGCTGTGTTCTTTGTCCTGTCAATGGAAGGAAGAAATAAGCTCCTCTAAAAGACAATTCAGCTTATTTTAGATCTGACACAGCATCTGCAGGTGCCTTTTTTCTCTCCACTGAGTGTAATGGGAATCTAGGATGACTGTATGCCTCAATTAGTTAACTTGGTTAAGTGACAAATTCAGAATACCTTCATCAAGCCTTTAATGGGTAACCAATTCACTTAAATTGCAACAGACATAGCTATCCTAAGGGATTTTGAAAACTGAGCACTGAAACTAGAAAGAACCTCAGGCAGAGTTGGCAAGGTCATGATCCAGTGTTTCTGCGACTTCTCCATGGAAGGGTGGATATGATAAAGCACCTGCAGGAGCATTGAACTGATTAGAACATCAGTAGATGCACTAAGACATTTCAATAAGCAATAAATAGTTATAATTAAGCAAAAGAAGTTTTTCTGTATATGAAATGCCACATTTTCCTGGGTCGTTCTTCACCAAATTAGTTTACAAGCAATCACACTTATGATACAAAGGAGCAGTGGATAAAAACCTGCAGTGTTTTTAAGACTATGCTGCACTTCTTGAAAACCAAACATTGCTCAATAGTTATGCTGCTGGTGTGCTGAGGTCACTGCCTGGTAAATGAAGCACAATATTTTCTTGCTGATCCTTTGTGTTACTTAGACTATTGGCTGGTGTCATATCACTGGGGGTGGTGGACAGGGGACAGTTCTCAAACCTGAACCTACACCTGCAAGTCCCTATTTTTCTGCATCAGTGGCAGGGCTCTTAATACAGCTAAGCAGATCATTTAGGGATTACAGTTAGGGAATCTAAGCCTAGAAGTTCATCTGGGTATAAGCCTTAAGAGACAAAAATGTATTTTCCTTACTCTAATATAGCACAAATACAATGAATTCAACTCCATGACTGCATGACAACAATAAAAATAATATAGAGTAATATTAGCTGTAAGTCCTCTGGAAATGTCTTTTTCATCTATCTACAGTAATATTGCTCAATTACAAATAGGGAAAGAACTGGCACAATTTCAGTATAGATAATATACTTTTTATCAGTAAAAGAGGCAAAATCCTTTGAGTTTTTCAAAAGATCATTTTTTAATTGCCAAATCTACAGTCTTACCCGGGGACCTGAATAAAGATTTCCTCATTATACCTGACAGTTTTGCCCTTGCACCAGGTGGAGGAAGAACACAGGAACATAGGAACTGCCACACCAGATCAGACCTGCAGTCCATCTAGTCCAGTCTTCTGTTGCTAATATTGGCCAGCGCCAGATGTTTCAGAGAAAGGTACAATAACCCTTCCATAGACATACTCAGGCTTTCCCCTGTGAAAATTTTGTCCCAACCCTCTACACTTAATGATTTTAAGCATGAAATATGCATTCTGAAGCATGAAGGATATACTCCAGACAGGCAGAGCATCTCTGTCCCCAGATTACCCTTATTGCACTACTAATGACATAAGAATGTTATTGTCCTCTCTGTAAGCTTTAACCCTAGAAAACTTTAGAAACTTAATAGATGCATCAAAGTTAGAAGTCAAATTGCTCTAAGCTATCCCTAAAGTTAATGATGCAAGAAGAGTCTTTTAGGTACTTGAGTAAGTAATTAAAGTTTAAAATGGTCTGAAATATTGGAAGAGCTGCCTATCTTTCACTTCATTAGTATGAAGCAATCACTTTTTTGTTGTGTTCATCAGTTAAGTGCCTGAAGGCAGGTAAAATGAATGCACCTTCAAGGCACTTGAAAAAGTTTTTTGTTGGAACCATTGTCTACAACAAACAATATGCTTTGAACCTGCCCTGGACTTGACTGGGATAGAGTTAATTTTCTTTCCAGTAGCTGTTGCTCTGGGTTAGGTATGAGAATTATGTTGATAATGTTCTGATGTCTGAATTGCTGAAGATGTATCCTACTCTAAGTTCCTTTCTGTTTCCCATTCTCTGCCAGTGAGCAGGTGCACAAGAATTTGCATGGAAGCATGGCCAGGAGAATTGACATGAACTGGCCAAAAGGGCTTCCATGCCACAGAACTGCATGTTCAGTACATGAACTGGGGGGAGCTGACAGAGAGGGCTTGGGGACAGGCTAGACATCAGTCAGCAGATGGTAAGCAGCTGTATTGTGCATCTTTTGTTTTGGGTGTTTTTGTTTTGTTTAGTTTTGTTTTATTTAGTTTTGTTTTGTTTTTAAAATTTAATTTCCCTCCTTTTTTCTGTCTCCCTTTTCGTTTCAATGATAAGGTTATTGCTGGTATTATTATTATTATTATTATTATTATCATCATCATCATCATTGCCATCATCATCACCATCATGGCCTATTATCATCATCAACATCATCCCAACCTATGGCTTATACTTTTTTCTGATTCTACGGAGTGTGGGGTCAGCAAGCACCTGCATAGTACTTTTTGCCAGTTGCTATGACAAAAACAAATCCTTCAGCTCAACCAGGATGAGTTGCAGCTCTCTACAGAAAATGAACTTCCATAATTCTAGGTGTTGACTAGGTCTTGGATCTCCTCTGTATGACTAGTGTAATATAAATCAGTAAAAACATTAAATAAGGATTAAGATTTACACAAGTGTTTAGAGGCATCAGAGAGAAAAGTACGTAGTGCTAAGTGGTGAACAAATAAAACATAAGAAGCTTTTTGTTTGTAGGAACAAATAATTGTTTGTGTCGCACACTTACTGCAGATTTTTCCGAGTAAAGTTAACCAGTTGAGTTTTCAGCTAAATGACACTGAGGAATTTGAACAGATATTCAAGTAGTACAATCTTCCCCAAAAAGATAATCACAACAAAGGAAAACAGCAAGTCAATGAACAGCTCAGGAGCAGAGTTATTTACATTCATGTCTGTCATCCTCACTCCCAGACTTTAGACCATTTGCTGTGTGTGTTGCACTCACTTCCTTTAATTTCACCAAATGTCCGTGTTGTGTAGGAAGAGTGTTGGTTTTTGAATGACTCAAGTTAAATGGGATGAATGTCCCTTGGCTTTCCTTTTAAAGTAACATTGCAGGCACCATCAATATGTGGAAAGGACTGTGATAAAAACAAGTCAGCAATATGGACAACAAAACAAAAAGTACTACGAAACTTAGGTCTACAATATGTACTTGGTAATCAGAACTAATTATTCTTGCATAATCTGGGACTTTATCATTTAGAAATTACTAAAAACGGAGGAGACATACTAAATGATCATAAAATATCAACAAATGTGACCCTTTATGAAAGAGATTAATGTAATCTTAGGGTCCTACATTTTGGACAAAAGAATTTAAGTACTGTGTTCTTGAACAGTTTTATTTGGATGTTGGCATCCCATTCTGGTCACCTTTTTTAAAGAGAAGTTCAGAAACATCAAAGGCAATAAGTTGATAAAAATAAGACAATTTTAAACTAAAAGAATTTGACTTAACTGCATGAAGGCTGAAAATGGAATATGATTTCAGTCTATACATGCAATGATAAGTGGTGGCAAATAGAAGAATGAAATTTAAAGAAAACAAACTAACTGATAGCATAAAAATGGATTTAATAAAATTCAATTTCAGTTTAAGATTAAAACATAGATGCAAGTTTTCCAAGTTTCCAACTTGTAGAATAACCTCTTAGTAGATACAGAGTGGGTAAAAGTGTATTTTAAGATGTGAAATGGTTTGTTTATAAGCAAAGCTGCATGTCACGATTGTATTAAAGACAGTAAAAGACAGTTAATTTCAGATATTATTTTCAGTCTTCTGGTTTCACAGCTGAGCTACCTTTATTTATTGAAGTTATGAATTTCCACAATACTTCTAAAAAGGCTGTCTGTACATTGTTCACATTTTGGAAGTGACCAAATAAGAAATGAAACTATTTACCTTTTTTTTGTTTGTTTGTCTGGTTTCGGTTTTTTTTGAGATAATACAAAACAGGGCACTGATGAATTCCTGAAAACTGCACATTAGCACAGTATTACTGGACTGTTTTAATTCTTAAATTTTCTGAGAGAAAAGTATGAAGAAGATCATGAAGTGGAAGAGGAGGAAGGGAGGATTGTAATTAACTGTCACAGAAGTGGTGAAAAGATGAGGAAGGCCAAATGTCACATATCAAATATAAACTGACAAAAAAAAAAGGGCCCAGAATTCATTTATATTATTTTCAAACAGCATGGTTTTTAATTCTATCTAATAGAATGTTGTGTATGAAAAATACTGCATTCTTCTTTCTCCTGTTTTTGACTCCCAAACATGAAAGTAAAAGCATTATATTCCAATTTCCTGCATCTACAGCACCAAAACCTCAGGTGAGATGAAGGTGCAGGTATCTTGTCCATGCCAAGGTGCTCAGGAATCTGCTCAACAGAATGAAGACAAATATATGGTATTATGAACAAATCTGAAGTGATAGTCTACTTTCACATATTCAGTTTGGTTTAAATACGTGAGGTGAGACTCCTCGACCACTTCAGCATGATGAGACAAGTAGGTTTTTTTTCAGACTTTTAATTTTCTGTAGTGTTTAAGGTTGGAGGGTAGGACTGACCTTCCAGTGGCAGCTCATTCAGGGTAGCAGCTGCATTGTCTCACAGGGATCTTACGGTTGTGAACTAGAGCAGGAGCAGCTACCCAGCTGCCTAAAATATCCTAGTGGATGTCTCTTCGTCCTCTTCGGCATACGGCAGTTTTAGATGGGGAAAGAAAAGGAGACAGGAGGTGGTGCCAAACCAGACAGAAGTTTTTTATTAAGCAAGAACAGGGACACATCAAGAGAGATGAGGCAGCTGCGAGTATGCCAGCAGCTGCATCTGCTCTCTGAATGGATGATAACATGAAAATGACAGGGGCCTCCAAAGGAGTAAAATTTTGCGAATGTCTGATCATTAATGCCTTGGTTATTTTCCTTCTAAAATGGGTTAGGGACTTCAAAGCAAAAAACAGGCTTCTTTTACCCCTTTTACCTTTACTTTTTACCCTGATTTTTATGCTGTGGATTTGTGTGCATGGAAAATTTATATTCACTCTCTGATGTAATAAAGTTATAATTTGCAATTTTTTTTCATTGTCTACAGGGAACTCTTTGTGTTGTCTGAGGACTCTCAATGTTTCTATATTGCAACAATGAGCATTCTAGTGAGCTATTTCAATGTGTTGCACACAGGCAGATGGATACACTGGATGCATATCTTTATTTTCTTTGGTGTTTTAGTGTCTGTCTGTCTTTTTTTTCTTTTTAAATTCCAAAGTATTATTAACATTCAACAACTCCATTAGAAAGTCACAGGCAGTAAGAGCCCATCTGTGCCATGTTAACATTTAAGGAGGAAATAAAAGAGTAAAGTGGACAGGTGGAGTAGACAGCAGGAAACAGCACCAGGCACACAGCAGGTAGGGAGTTCAGCAGAGGAAAATGCCAGACATTTAACAGGTAAATGGAAGGGCAGCTGAATTTCTATGCCAGTCCATAGAGAGTGCAGTGAGGGAATAGTGGCTGACAGAAATAGGAAGATGTCACATCTTCAAGAAAGAGCACTTGCTTTCATTGAGAATATTAACCCAATTAACCCAACTTCTGAATAATTATGATTGCTGTACAACCTGGCTTTTATTGCTTATAACCTCTTAGAGCCTTTCATGCTTATGCTCTGATATCTATGAAGCTTGGAGAGAGATGCACCTGAGGAAGATGTTAAAGGAAACTGATCAGGGGGAATGATGACCCTCAATCAAAGACAGACAGTGGTGGGCTGGCTTGGCAAGGATAATATGTGATTATCCTTGGGGGTGATTTGGCCAGGGTACCATATAATGGACAAGACAAGGCTGCATATGGTGTACCTCATTTGGATTCACACAAATAGGGAAGTGACAGCAGGACAACATTATGGGAAAGCTCTTCACATCCTTTGAATCAGTATGTGTGGGTGTCTCTCTGAAATGTCTGTACATTAAAGCACATAACAAGGGGTTAAAGTAGGAGAAATTAGAGGACTGCATGCCATCGAGGGCTACAGTCTCAATAGGAGGGAGACCTTCCATACCTGGAGTGCTACAGTGGATGAACAGAGGCTGTTTAGGAAGGACATTCTGAAATGACAAGAAAGAGGAGTTGCCCTTGATGGGCAGGAGCAATAGGAATGCTTGGAATCCTTGGAGTGTTGCCTGGGAGCAGATAGATGGCATCTGAGAGTGCATGAGTTATGATCAGCCATCAGACCAATACAGAAGATGTTGGGGGTGCCTGTAGCATCTGGACAGGAAGAATTAGGTGAAGTCTTCAGACAAGAATCTTCATGTTTGCAAGATGTACCCATGAGGAATTTCAACCATCCCAATACCTGTTGGAAGGACAGAACAAGAGGACACAAACCTTCCATGAGGTTTCTGGAGTGCATTAATGACACTTTTCAAACACAGGAGACTGAGGAACTGATGATTGGAGGTGATCTGCTGAACTCATGCATATAAACAGAGGAAACCTTAGTGTGGATGTGAAGATCAGGAACAAAATTAATAGCAGTAACCATAAGATGATTATTTCCAGCATGCTGACAATAGGTAGCAGGACAAATAGTGAGACAACAGTCCTGAAATTCAAAGTTGCATACTTCAGTCTTTTTAGGGTTAGATAAATCCATTAAGAGAAAAAAAAAAAGGCCCAGGAGGGATGTCTGTTTTTAAAAAATGACTCTCTCCAATTTTAAGAATACTCCATCCCAGCCAGCATGAAAGATCCATGAACAAAGATAAACCTCAAATCTAAAATGGAAAGTGTAGAAGTTGGAAGTTAGAAAACATCAAGTCACACAAGAAAAATACTCAGATAGTGTTTGAGTGTGCAGGGATAGGGATAGAAAGCCAAAGCCCATCTGAAGTTAAATGTGGTAAAGGATATGAACAGCTACAAAGGATATTTTTGGGTGCATCATTGTCAAGGGGAACATGAGGCAAAATATGGGTTCAGTGCTGAATAGGGCAGTGGAAAAGAAGGACATGCTAAAGATTAAATTCCCTCTTCACTCTGTTTCTTATTGCTAAAATTTTCTTTCGGGCATCATGGACTCTTGAAATCAGAGAAAATGTTTGGAGCAAGGAAGACTTACCCTCTGTGGAAGAGGATGATCTCAGGCAATGTATAAACTGGACTCATACAGATCTGCTGGATATCCTTTATCTTGACTTTAGCAAGGCAATTTAAAAGAGGAGCATGCTGGAAGCACAATTTGGGGGTCAGGCAAACAAGCAAAATCTCAGCACTTCAGTGGCTGTGCCATGGGGTCTCTGGGTAACCTTGGATGAGCCTCTTGAAGTGAGTCGAATTAGCTACCCAAATACTATTGAGAGTTAAAGATCGAAGTTAATAAATATGCCAAGTGAACTGCAACAAACTGCCTGTTACAAGTGGCTGTGTAATCAACAGAGCAATTGTTGTTTTCTGTCAGAAAAGCAACTGAAATCCCTAATATTGTATGGGCAAAAGAGCAGGGGAGCAGTGTGGTTCAGGGGGTCTGAGACACCTTCCTAATATGTTTATGTGTCCTAACTGCAGAGTGATCTTCAGGTGTCTCTTAATTCCTGTAATAACTTCTAAAATTAGCTAGATGAAATCCAGAACTGAGCTTCCTCCGTTTTACCTGAGGGTGCTCAGCAGCCTTGTACTAAAAATATACATAGGTTTTATTAAGTTCATTTTAATCAAGGGTTCCTGGATTTCAGATTCTTCCCTAAATTTGTATAGTACCAGGCTATGGCCCAAGTCCTGGCCTGGTATTCCTGGACCACTCTTAACATCTAGGAAATAGCAGGCATGATGGCTCTAAAGCTTGGCACTGCTGCAGATGTCTTCCTGTTGACAGATACACGCCAAGTTTGCTGTCGCTTGGCTTCACCCCTGGAAACTGGCAGAAAGAGAAGAATAAGACTCTGCTAATTTATCCTTTTCAGTGGGGGCAACATTATTTGTCACCTTGCCACTTGGCTGTTCTTGTGCTCTGGCATGTGGTCCCCGACTGTGTTTGAGTGAGGCGTGATAGTTGTGGGGTCTGGAGTTTCGCGAGCAGCTGCCGATCACTGCCGGGCTGCGGAGGCAGGGTACTAAGGAAGAGGACAAGGGATGGAAGGCTGTCATCTGACAAATTATTCCAAGGGAAAAAGTGTAGGCACATACAAGGTTCAACTCAAGAGACTCTGCAGATAAGCTTAGAATGGGAATCAGAAATGTGTGGATAACACAAACAGCATATTTGTTGGCTGTGTTCATCCTCTTTGGTTATCTGTTTGCTGTTATATTAAAAAATAATTGTTTGTGCACTTACATTTTAAACTTTTGGTGACTCCACAAGCAAAGCTCAATAGTGCACCTGCCTGAGAAACTATCAGAGCACTTCCAAAACTGGACTCTCTCCCTTTGCAACACACTGGATTTTAACGGTGGAACATGATGAAGTCAGTATATTTTCCCCCATTTTTCTTAATGTTTTTATCATGTTTTTATATGGACCTAGAAATTAAAAATCCAGTATAGCAAATCTTATCATATTTAATGTGGTTTTCTTTGCCTCAAAGCCAAAAATTATGATTTGTCTAATTGTATGACAAATCTAGTTTTGAAAAAGAATATGATCACCCGTGATGGTATGAGAAAATGACAAGGAGAGGCAAGGCGAGGCGAGGCGAGGCAAGGCGAGGCGAGGCGAGGAAACCTTTCTCACAGGGCAGATTCTACTTTGAATCTCTATTTTTTTCTGTCCTAACATGTAAAACAAGTTTCATCCCACTTTACTGTAGGCTCTTAATGGCAGTGCCTGCATTAGGAAACTGTATACCTTAGGCTTTCCTGTACTGAATAGGGAAACACAAACCCCAGAGGCCTCAGATGGACCTTCTCTTCCCAGGGAATGTGTAAACAGCAAAAGGTCATAAACTGTGAGCTGGACAAGTCCATTTGGTACCTAATTATTTAGCATGTATCTGTTCCTAGAAGAGCCCACATTTCATGCAATATCACTTGCCCAGCTCAGCTAATTTAGAGAACAATACCGGTGGGCACCTTCTCCGTACCTAGACTCTAAGGTAACATTGTAATATTGGGGTTTATTACTAAATATCAGCCTTAAGCTCTTAACTTCAATCAGAAATGACTGATCTCAACTGCTTGGATGTTTTGAAGTGGAATGTATTTATAAGCTTTTTTTAAGCAGCAGTTCCTTTCCATGAGACCAAGAGGCATAGATGTAATTATTTGCCTTTTTCTGTAGGGTTTGCAACAAAACTTCCGTATGTCAAAGGAAATCAATGATACTCATGGACCTCATTGTGTTGTTCTGTCATTTGCTCTGTTATTGAACTTTTCTGCAGTGCTCAGAGCATTTAAAGAACATGAAAATTTAAATCTGAATAAGAACAAGTTTGGGGAGCTCTGAGGGCTCCATAAGACTTGAAGAAACTTATAAACCATAAAAAAAATATTTGCCAGATTCATCTGAGAATATAGTTGACATGTAATGGGACACAGAAAACATTCCTCCATGCATTGCTTAGCCTTGTATCACACTTCTTCTCCTGACAGCAACAAATGGAAATTGCAGAGAATTAAAAAAAACACTGCTGAAGACAGAACTTAGCTAAAACATCTGAAAGGGAAAGGAAACCTGGATCCCCTTTAGAAATTGAAAATATAATGGGATTATTCATAGCATCTTTATGATTAATCTTATGGTTTTTAATCCACTCTGACTCATGGAAACTTCAGAAGAAGTTGTGGCCTTGCTGTGGTTGGTGATATAGGTACTCAGCAGGACATTGTCCCTGCCCAGAAATTCAACATTGCAACTAGATGCACTGTTCTTCCTATTTTCTAGATGGGTAACCACGGCATGGAGGGATGAGATGAGTTTTCCAAGGTTGGTACTAGAGCTCAGAAATTCTGCAGCGTACTCTTATCCTTAGTAAGCTCTGAAGTTAAATGGGATTTTTTCTTCTTTCAAGATATGAAAGATAAAATACTTCAAAATAGTGTTCCAAGACTTTTAAAAATGATCTGCTACTGTGACAGCACTTAATTGCAATTAAGGGTTACTTTCAGCTCCAAAGTTGAAAGGATTCTGCCTGCCTTTGAAGAGAAACCTACTGCTGAAGTATGTCTACACTGGGATTTTTTTTTTAATATCAGAGGCAGCTTGCAAAGACAGACAGACAAATAAACTGATTACCTGACAGACAGACAGGCAGGCTCCAGCTATTCAAAGTCAGACCTTATTTCCCTGTTCTCATCTAGAGGTGATTTCTTTTCTCTTTCCCTCTGTCATTGCTACAAGGGTTTTCTGTTATGATGCAGAGAAAAGTCAAAGTATGTGTACGTGAAAACACAAATAATAAATTAGAAGATAATGAATAACTAAAAGAACGTCCCCAAGCTATTCCTCAAAATATTTTTTTCCTTAAATTCAGATAAAGACTGAGTAGCCAAATCAGAGCTTGACAACTCATGAGCTTTCTTTTATGTTTATTGCTTGCCTTACATACTCTTTCTCATATATTAGCCTTATTTTCAATGTCTGGAGAGATTACTAGTGGCTAGGTCTCCAGGCAACACTCTAGAAGACTTTAGATTTCATATAAATTGTACATCATATTTTGTCATTCCCATTTTGATGTCCCAGACTTCATAGGTCACCTCAGTAGACGCCTCTGTTCAGGCAGCATAATTTTGCCTTTAATATATTTCAAATTTAACACTTTGTTATCATGCAATTGCAGAAGTGGAAACAACAATTTAATTGTATCAATGCTAGAAAAGAGGATTTTTCTGTAATCCTATGAGTGCATTTTCTGTGGTGTGTGGCACCAGAATAATTTGTGAAATGTTCTTGATCTTTTTTCACCCACCAAAAAGGAACAGAGAGAGCTTTTTATGTCAAAGGACACAGATTAGCGGAGAATGACGTGATACTATTTTTGCCATAATGATCTCAGTATATTTGGTTTTCAACAGTTTGTGCTTCAAATTGGACTGACACTTTTATCAGACACCAATTTTTCTTTGGGACTAAACAACAAGATTCAAAGAGGACTTCATTTACTTGTTGCCTATTTTGACTTATGCTGCCCTGAACAAAGGCTTAATCTAAGTTCCCTAGAAATAAATACGGAAGGTAGGAATTTATTATTTCCATTAGAAGTTGCATCAGGCTGCTCTTAACCAGGTTATATTTAAAGAAAAAAAAAAATGGTTCATGTGACTAAAGTAGATTTTCACAGCAGTTTATTTTTACATAGACTGGGAACTCATTTGTTTTTGAAAACCTAGCCCTAGAAATCCTTATCTAGAGAAAATCTGGTCTTTAAGACTTGATTAAAGAAGTCAGTGTCAATAATGGAAATATAACCCACTTTTCCCAATACTTCTTCAGAGCTGGAGCCTCAAAATCCCTGCAGTCTTCAAATCCAGGATCATGTACACCCATGTGCATCATGTTTCTTTATGGAAGAATTTGAGATGGGTTGAATATCTGCACCCACTCTTGATCTCACATCATTGCAGCAAGCAGATAATGAACCGTATTTACTTATTTATTTGGATCCTGAAGCGTTGTTATCAATGACATATGTATTATTGAATTTGAATAGTATATTAACTTGCAATAAACTCATATGATTCTTCAAGTCCCATAGTACAGAGCACACAGATCACTGGCTTTTCCTTACACAGACCTTCACTGAATTGAATTACTAAGTTCCGCTGACGTTCTATATAGACGTTTGCTTTACATTGTGCTACATTTTTTCTCATTGCATTTTCCTATGATTTATTTATGACAATCCTATGCATATAAAATCTATGCTCTGAAGATCACATTGCAATGACCGAATTGCATTCCTGGAAAAGTTCACAGCGATGATTCACAAGTGATTCACTCCTTACAATGCTCTTTTCTCCTCTGAAGTTAGTCCTTGGCATCCCATGTTTGCTTAGAGAGGCACTGTCTACTTAAATCTTCACCTCGTGATTTTCTAGGACTCGCTTCTACAAGAAGTGAGTAAATGGCTATGCAGGGATTTTAAAAGCCTGAATGCTGAAACACATCTCCTCATTATTTATTTCTACAAATTTATAGTCATGTAATACATCAAGACAGATGTGAAGTATTTGCGTGCCTGTGTTCAAACTGCCTCTTTTAGGTTATGTGCAGCATTTGTCCAAGCAACTCAAAATATTCTGGATGTTGGCTTGCCCCTGCTCTAATTAAGCAAGAGAAATGACAGTCCAGCACAGACAGGGTGTTATGTACTGGCATGCTGAACACTTGCAAATATTTTATCAGTGAGTCAGGGCTCAGTGTGTAAGTGTAGACAAAGCAGACAACTGTCTGCACAGCACACTGCTGGGGGTATGATACAGTTGGGAAATGTCTCCTCTGGCTGTACCTAAAAGTTCATAAAGCTCAGCAGCATTTGTGGAGAAAATTGTGTGTGTACAGGGCTGAAGATGGAAAAAGAGGCAAAGTGTTTCACAAAAAATGGGAACAACAAACCATTTGCATGGGCAGATAGTGATAGAAACACAATCACAGAATATGCTGTGTTGGAAGGGAGCCACAAAGGTCATCCAGTCCAGCTCTTAACCCTGCACAGAACCATCCCCAAGGGTCACACCATGTCCCTGAGAGCATTGTCCAAATGCTCCCTGTATTCTGTCAGGTTTGGGGCTGTCACCACTGCCCTGGGGACCTGTTCCAGTGCCCAACCATCCTCTGGGTGAAGAACCTTTTTCCAACATCTAACCTAAACCTTCCTTTACACACTTCAGGCTAAAGGGACATGTTTTCAAACTAAAAGAGGAGATATGCAGTTCAGATATTAAGAAGAAATTCCTTAGTGTGAGGGTGGTGAGGCACTGGCATACTTTTTCAGGGCAGCTGTGGTTCCTCCATTTCTGGAAGTGTTCAAAGCCAGGCTGGGTAGGACTTGAACCATCCTGGTCTAGTGGAAGGTGTCCCTGGCCATGGTAGTGGAGGACTGGAACAAGATGATCTTTAAGATCCCTCCCAATCCAAGCCATTCCATGATGCCATGATTTTTCTAGGGTCCTCAGACTTGATTTTTACCCCAGCTGTTCATCCTGCTCCTGTCTCCTGTGCTTGTCTGAGACCCAGCCCCTGATCCTTCTGCAGGAGAAGTTTGGCTTTTATGTTGAAATGTTTTTAACTGGCTGAATTTCATGGTCAGAGAAGTTGGGGTTTTTTTGTTTTTGTTTTTGTTTTTGTTTTTGGTTTTTNTTTATGTGTTCAATTTTTGTGTTTAAGAAATTGTGGTTTTTTTTGTTTTTTTTTTTTTTTTTTTTTTTTTTTTTTTTTTTTTTTTTTTTTTTTTTTTTTGTTATAAGTATATTCTGTTTCTGAAGATGCTGCTGTATTTGTGATAGATTTTATTCTTTCTTCTTCTCAGCTCATAAAACAGATAAAACAGATAAAACTTGTCCATGTCATATGAGGTTTCCAGGAAAGCAGAGGAGGAAAAACACCAACCAGGTCTTCAAGTGATCACCACAGCTCCTGTGCAGTTCAGCTTCAGTATCTACATGTACATCTGCTTAGACAATAAAAGATTTGGGACAAGGGCTGGAAGATAATCTCAACCATAGTCAGTCAAAATCAAAAATATTCAGATGTAGATGATGAGTCTCCCTCAGGAACTTCTTTGAGCCAGTTTCAGTCCTGTCCTATGGTACTGCGGTGGGATCCCAAGGACACACCTTCCAGCTCATGATTCTTAACCATCCATAGACTTCCTCTCCTCTTGTGTTTGTCTGGCACATACATGATTCTTACAGCTGCTGACTTTGTTAGGGTTTTGGTGTGCCTTTTATTGTAACATAGGGTGGAAACATAAAAGGGTAATTTCAGTTGGAAGGAATGTCAAGAGGTCATGCAGTCCAACCTCCTGCTCAAACCAGGGTCAGATATGAGGTCAAATTGGGTTATTCATAGCAGTCTCAGGGAGAATATTTTAATTGTAAATAATAATGATATCAAGCTTTTAAAATATTAGAATGCTAGCTCCCAAGGCTATTTTTTTTCCCAGGATCTTCTTGAGATTTTGCTGGCATGGTTGCAGAAGTTGCTAACCTTTTTGGATGCTTTTCTCCTTTTTCCATATATACACATCCTCTACTGGGACAAGACATTATTGATTATAACCCCTCTGTGTGATGTGATATATGACTTATCAACACAAATATTTTTGGGTAAAAAATATAAGAAAGTTGTAAGTGAAAATGTTCTACTGGGACTTTGGTTGGGATTTTTTTTTTGTTTTGGTTGGTTGGTTTCTTTTGTTTTGTTTTGGGTTTTTTGTTTGTTTTGTTTTGTTTTTTTGCTTTATTTTTTTGTTTTGGTTTGGTTTTTTTTTGTTTTGCTTTTTTTTTGTTGTTTTTTTTTTTTCATATGTGTATTTTTTTTCCCCTAGGGTCTTTAGAATTTTAAGATCTGGATGGAATTTCAACACCAGGACCCATGTGTAAGGCAGAACTATTTTTGGTCCTTTCATTTTGTTAATGAGACCTGAAGATTCAGAGGCAAGGTGCATCCAAAAACTAGATATATGAATGCTTTTTTTGATAACTTGTTAAGAGTGTTTGCTTTTCCATGGCACCTCCAGATCTTGCAGCACAATGTTGTGATGAGCTGAAGTATAAAAACAGATTTCAGGAGGTTCAGAATAAGGAAGAATCTGGTTAGAAGAGTAAATTGAAGGACAAAGTTAAAGTTTCAGTCTTTTGTTGAAACAGATAATGAGGATGAAGAATACAAGATCTCATTTTTTGATTTTCCTGTCATGTCAGCTCTTAATCGTATATAAGATTAAATGCACATTTTTCAACTTCTATTCTGATGAACAATGGATTGATAGATTGTTTAATTGATTGATTTCTTTTGGCAGAAAAATCACCAAAAGCAATAAAATATACCTCCCAAATGTCAATATTATTCAGAGTTTTGTTTCATTTCTGTATTTATGTGTATTTATTTTTGTAAGTAAAAAATTAGATAAAGTTTCAATACTTAGTTTCAGCTAATACTACAAAGATATCTTATCTACAGTCTTTTGCTACGTCTAACATTGCAAAAGATAAAGCTAATAGATAAATTAAACTATCCTGTAATATATAAATAGACTCCAGTTGATTCTTAACGTAACTCAGTTGACTTTGGTACGAGTTGCACTGGAGGTGAACTTGGCTGGACGTTTATGCAAACATAGTCTTGAAAAATTAAGTTTATAATGCAAACACTCTTGGGAGGTTGATTTGATACATACCCTCTCATAATATTTGATTAGGTTTTATTTCAAATGTGAATTTACTATGGTGTCATCTTTGCAATCTAGAACTGTTTCAAGGTTCAATAATTTTGTTTGATTGTGTAGTGATGCAGTATCCAGAAGATAAATAAATGCAAATAAGGGAAGCAATGAAGAGCCACGTATGTGATGTAAGAGATCAAACAAAGTGCCTGAGGGGGGTGAGCAAAAGAGAAAGAAAAGAAAAAAAGGCTATCATATAAAGGAAAATAGGATAGAGCCAAAAGATATATAAAACCATTTTTCTGTCTCATTCACACTTACAGATGATTTTTTCTTGCATTATAACCTCAAAGGCATTAATGCATCCAATTTTTTTTTTTTTTTTTTTTTTTTTTTTTTTTTTTTTTAAAACCCAATTTTTTCCCTTTTTTTTTTTGG
>VZRH01004244.1:295616-311916 GCA_013397555.1 Urocynchramus pylzowi | reverse complement strand
TTTTTTTTTTTTTTTTTTTTTATTCAAAGCTCAATTACTTCCATCATTTCTTTTGGGACATCTGCACTTACTTCATTAGAGCACACAGATGAGACATATTTTCTTGACATCTGGCCAGTTCATTTTTTTTGTTTGTTCCTGTGTCTCACAGTTGTTCAAGGTTAACCTGAGAATAGTATGAGATTCATCTCACCAAATTCCAAAGGTTTCACTTTAGGATATACTATCCACTTGATAACTGTAGAAATGGTAAAGTACTTTTACAGCATGATTTCTTTCATCCTGAAATAAGCACCAGACAGGTCAGATGGATTGCCCTCTGGAGGCACCTTCTGCCACCATTGTTCTAATATGACGAGATTTGGCTGTTCAT
This sequence comes from Urocynchramus pylzowi, assembly GCA_013397555.1. Taxonomy (NCBI): domain Eukaryota; kingdom Metazoa; phylum Chordata; class Aves; order Passeriformes; family Fringillidae; genus Urocynchramus; species Urocynchramus pylzowi. The sequence continues at coordinate 311,543 of VZRH01004244.1, read as the reverse complement.
TGCCATTGGACATGCCCTAAGATCCTACCTGGTTTCCAGATGCCATTCCAGAGAAACGTGTGTCTCCCACAAGACCTGAGTCATACTGGCCAAATCTGTGTTGATTTCTTGGGTCAGGAAGCACACCTAGAACAGCATTGTAAAGTTTTTGCAACCAATCACAAGTTATGGTTAAAAGTCCCATTTACGTTTTGCTCAGAAGACATGATGATTAATTTCTCCTTGTGTTATTTTTGTGCTGTTTTTGAAGGTCAACTGGTCACAGAAGGAAAATTAATCTCTGGTTGAGGCTCAGATCTTAAAAAGGCTGAGTCATTTTGCTCAGGCAACAGGAGTGGTGATATTCAGGTGCCAAAAAAAGGAGCACCTACTGTCCTGTCATATCTCCTGTGTTATCTTGCCTGGCACTTCAGAAGGAGCTTCATTGTGTATATGCTGGAATGATATGGATGTCTCAAGTACATTGAAAATGCTAATAAATGACCAGGCACCCACCGCTAAGAACTTTATTCACTCTCTATCTCTGTCTACTGAGCCAAAACCACCTCTTTTGTGGGCCTTGGTTAGTGTCTGAAGGTAGGTGGGCTGGAATCAAACCAAGCTCTGAACAAAAGCTCAGGGCTTACATGAGGGAGAGAAGAGTGAAAACCTGGTTATGCCACAGAATTATATATATATACACAAAAGCTTTTTCAGATCCCTGTCCACCTAAGAATGGTTTACACCTAGCCTAGTCTTCATTCACTGAAACTGAAAGCCATGGAAAATGTGTGCCACTAAAGAGCTACGTATATCTTTTAATTTACTTTCTTATACACAGTAACTAAGAGTAATGCCTTTCCTCAAAAATGTTAAAACCAGTGGAAGATTTGTTTTAGTCAGACACAGGTTGTGAGGCTTTTACACTCCTTTCTCTGTATTCTTGACAGAGCTTGTCATCAGTCACCTCTCAACCCTCCCCACACAAGGGCAATTCAGACTCCAGACAGATGATTCTGAATTACTATATATTCTACAAAAAGTTGTAACTAGTGACCAGCATAATTCCTAAAACATCACAAAGAAAAACTTATTTTATACTCCTGGCAATTCATGAGTCTTGGCACCAGAGGAAATTTAAATTAATCCCAACCCCTTTTTGTTTCTTGAAACAAAATAACCTTTATCCAGACCTCTGGAAATCTACAGAGATCTTGCAGACTCCCCATTTTCAACTTTTCAGTAAAATGCATTTTTCACTATCCCAGGAGTTCATCCTAAAAATGTTCTCAAGTGGAAAGCATAAGCAAAGCCTGGCAAGGAGAAGGAAAGATGGCTAAGGCATTTAAGGATTGAAAAAGTCAAGCCAATACAGCTGCACCTGCTCTGGTAAGAAGCCATAAAACCCCAGTGCTTTATTCCTGTGACAAAATAGTAATGAGGGAAGGAAATGTCACCAGATTAAGCTGCTACCAAAGATGTCACAAGTAGGGAAAAGATACTGTAATGGATATTAACCCACATCCTCATTACACTGTTAAGTGGTCCTTCTCAAATTACACTAGCTTCTGTTTATAGATTGTTATGTTCATTTCCAAGTTCTAATCAACAGCACTAGAAATTACATTTACAGAGTTGTGTCTTCAAGTAGGATCCCTTATTGCTCTTCCCCTGGAGAAGGTTCTCTGTTGGCATGTGAGTGTGCCTGTACACCCATACATGCATGTGTGTGTACGTGTGTGTGTTTGGCTGGGCCATACCCAGAAAGTGTTTCCTCAATATTTCTGAACACTTTCAACATTTTCACACATATGGGACACACAAACACGACATAAAGTTCCATAAAACAAGGCTATGAAAAGGGATCGCATATAGAATGAAGTATGATATGGTAGATAGTCCTTACTCAATGAGGAGTGAATTTAGGTCTAACTAGCAGATGGCAGAGCTGAACACAGAAAATCCATATGTGTGATGGCAGCTAGGGACAGCCGTTGACATACTTGCTTTTCCAGCCAAATGCCTCAGCAGATGCAGAGTTTTACACTTTAACATTACAGTATGGCACTAAAACCCGGGAGAAGAGTTATATGCAGGAATCAAAGACGATTTAAAGGGACACTGCCAAATTCTGCCCTCTTTCCAGCATGTGTGGGGGGCTGAAAGACTGGAAGAAAGGGGTTTTTGTCCATTTGCTGAAGTGATAAGACAGTATTTTTTCCTTATAATAAAAGAAGGACAATGAGGAAAGAAAAAGAGACCAGTGATCAAATTGACAGATCTGTGGGTTTGTTTCATTGTGCTGGTAGACTGCTTAAAAAATACCCACATTCCCTCTCATTTAAATGACATAACAAATTAGGAGTCTTACAATCAACAAATATGTATGGGATGAAAATCAGTAAATATAAAGCTGATAACCTAATTTCTATGTGTGGCTTTGCTTTTTAAGTATTTTTTTTTAAATGTTGTATCAAGAGAATTACCCTCTGTACTTAGTTCAGGAGTCAAAAATTCATACTAACTTTTGTACAAAATTATTTTGCTTTGAAATCCAAGAGGGTTTTGTGGTGCCCTTCCAAGGTCAGACAGAGGTTTTGTAGAATCACAGAGTGGTTTAAGCTGGAAGGAACCTTAAAGATAATCTAGTTCCAACACCCCTTCCAGGGGCTGGAACACCTCTCCATAGATCAGGTTGCTCCAAGCCCCATCCAACCTGGCCTTGAACACTTCCAGGAATGGGGCATCCGCAGCCTCCCTGGGCAACCTGTGCCAGGGCCTCACCACCTTCACAGTAAAGAACTCATTCCTAATAACTAACCTAAATTTATCCTCTTTTGGTTTTTACCCTTATTCCTTGTCCTGTCACTACAGCTCCTGATGAAGAGCCCCTCTACAACTCTCTCAAGAGCAGAGTAGAGGGACAAGAATTCCCTCCCTTGAACTGCTGCCCGTGCTCCTTTGGATGCAGCCCAGGATACTTTTGGCTTTCTGGGCTGTGAGCAGTCACTGCCAGCTCAAGTTGTTTTTCATCAGTCATCACCTACCAAGTTGATCTCCTCAGGGCTGTTCTCAGTCTCTTCTCCAACACACCTGTAGCTTTGCCTAGGATTGCATCACTGTTGAGCTTTGAGTTGATGATCCTTTAAACTCAGCCTCATTCTTGGTCCCCTCTGCCCTCCAGAGCTCTGTCCCATAGGGCTCTACCGAGAAATTCCTTGAAATTGCCAGAGTATGGTCTGTGAAATCCAGGGCAGTGAATTTGCTGCATGCCCTCCTCACTGTCCTGTGGATCTCCAGGTCCACCTGCTCATGGTCACTGCAGCCAAGGCTGCCTTGGAGCATCACATCCCCCACCAACCCCTTGCTGTGGGTAGGCACAAAGTCCAGTGGGACACCTCTCATTGCTGGCTCCTCATTCACTTGTGTAAGGCCTTGAAAATGTCCTCGAGCACTTCCAGAAACAGGGCAGCCACAGCTTCTCTGAGCAACCTGTTACTGTGTGTCTTTGGAAAACTATAGGTTGAAATCCAAGCAATGTTTGTGAAACTTCCATTTCTTTTACTAAGGCTAGAATTTCACCCTTAATGTTTTTGTGCCCCTGTCCCTTCCTTCCAGACTTTGTTATCTTGTCTTTTTAGATTATGAGCTCTTAAGGGCAGAGACTACCTTCTGCTATCTCTGTCTACTGAAGTTAATGTGCCAGGGCTGAAATCCTGGCTGGAACTTTAGGCACTATTTTTATATAATAGATGATACTGGAAAATGGGAATTTGCCTTGGCTTTCTTGAGAAATAATTTTTAGGATTGATTTTGATTCACTGTATGTTTTTGTACTTCTGGCTTATGTTGGCATTGGTTTTGGTAAGCAGAAATACTTTAAAAAGAAACTTGCAAGCAGGAAGAGATTTGGATTTTGTGAGGATTTGAGTACTTGCTGAGAAGCTGAGAAAAGAGAACAACTTGCAGACTGAAATGTTTACAGAAAATGAGAGGAAAAGGTTAGCTGTTCCCCTCACTACTCTCAGACTGAATACAAATAATAAATCACACTTCATGTAAAAAAAGGCACCTATTTCTCTACATTGATTACAGAGAGGAGTTAAAATAGCTAGTTTGGCTAGATGTCTAAACTCCAGATGATGAAACTTAACCTAAGGGTCTTTTGGATCAGGTCATAAGATATTGCATTCTAACACCATAACGTACCTTCAATTTTTAAACACAGTTTTCCATTGATTTTGAAGAGGAGCTCCTAAAGAAATCAATGTCACGCTATTGCCCTTGTGCATACACATGCTCTTAACCAACAAAGTAAGGCTTATAAATCTGGAGACTGATAGAGAAGGTTCACCATACTAACAAAGCTTCTTATCAGGACCTTCCCTAAAACATGCCCATCCTCCACTGGAGAGAGATGTGCTGGCTGGTTAAAAGACTTTATCTACTCTCAGTCTTATTAGTTTAGGAAATTAGTTCCTTTATTAGCTTTTGGATTAAATAAATAGAGGATACAATTTCATTTTCAATATTGTCGTAACTCTTTCCACCAAAATGAAAAGGAAGCAGTTTCTGATTTAAATATATCTAATATCCTGTAACATCTTCTTCTGTGCCATTTACCTGTGGAAATGTTTAAAAATGAAATTCAAACTGCTACCCTAGCATGCTGCTAGCTCCTGAAAGCACTCATGTGTGAGTTTAACTTTAAATTTTATTGGTTTTGTAGTCTCCTGGATTAGGAGTGTTGTAAAATTTAAATTTTGTATTGTTATTTTCCTTACACACAATTTATCACAGCATTAAAATCTGACGAAAGAAAGAAAGAAAGAAAGAAAGAAAGAGAGAAAGAAAGAAAGAAAGAAAGAAAGAAAGAAAGAAAGAAAGAAAGAAAGAAAGAAAGAAAGAAAGAAAGAAAGAAAGAAAGAAAGAAAGAAAGAAGACATGCTATATGATGCACTTTTGCTAAAAAAAATATTCTTCATTTTCTGATCTGCAGTCACTTTACACAATTATTTCTGTAGGAAATTTAGCCGGGTTACAGAATTTGTCCTGTTAAGCTCAAAAGAGTTAAGGAGGCTGCAAGTCACAGAAGAAATGCAGTCTATTAATATATTCCCAATACAGCAAAGCCAGTGTATAAAACAGGTAATTTGCAACAGTCCATTACATAGTTCAGTTTTTTTGTTGTATTTTGGGAGAGGAAGAGTGATGTAGAATTGTTGGCCAAACAAATTGGTTTCCGTGTCAAGGTTCCTCAGCACAATTTGACTGCTGGGATATAGTACACAAATCAAGTTACACTTTTCTTTCTTCCTTTTCTAATGAAAAAATTTAATAAACTGGACACAAAAGTGACTGGATATACTTTATCTTTTTCATGTTCAATGAAGTAAACCAATCAAAACAATGTCTGATCCCGTATAAAATTCTTACAAAGATAGAATTTTAAAATTAATTGGTGTTTTATTAAAAAAATCCACTTATTTGTTCTACAAAGCATATTATTTATATTTATGGGCTGAAATTAAAAGTGAAAGAGAGGCCTGCAAGAAGATCATTTTACCTCAATCTGTTGCAAAGATTTACTTTTACAAACATGGAAAATGTCTGCCCCAGTCCTTTGGTTCCTATATCAGTAAATCATTAATCCAAAGTAACAACAGCAAAGCTATGAGTTTAATGGAAATTCCTTTTCTGCTAGAGAATTACTTTTGAAGAGATTGGAAGAATGTAGTCCAGACAGTAAGACAAACCTCTTTACCATCACTACCTGTGATCATTGTAGCAAGAATTTCACAAAGAGTTCCTCCTGGATAATTTCAAGTACAATTCACTAAGATACCTGAGGGCATCATAAGAGCAGAGACTTGTCCTGGAGCATACAAAACTCCAGAAAAAAAACTAACAAAAAACCCCAACAAAACCCAAACCAAAACAAAACAAAGCAAACCAATCAGCAATCAAACCAACTTACTTTATCCTTGAATTATCTAAACTATTTCCATGAAGACTTTAAAGGTAATTATTTTCTGTCTAGTCTTGCTGTGTTGTTCACTGATAAATATTGACTCATAACTTCTGCATAATAGGAAGGAAAAGAGGAAAAAAAAAAAGAAGAAAATAGAAGGATAGACATTAAAAGAAAGTAAAAGAGAGATTAAAGAAATAAGGTATATTCATTATTCCTGTGGTCCTGTGCAGAGCCAGGAGCTGGACTTTGACAATTTTTATGGATCCCTTCTAATTCAGCATATTTTACAATTCTGTGACTGCCAGTTATTTCAATGGCTCATTACTGATTTTGTAGACTCTTTTATACGTGAACAATGATTTGCAAGATTCACTTTTTGTGAATTTTGTGTCTCGGGATCTAAAAATTTAGAGAATGGATAGAGCAAGAAAAAGAAACAAACTACGAAGGACTTGGGTAGCATCATCAAAGGCTGTCGACACACTCCCTAAACAGCCAAGTGCAAGGACAAATCACCTGATTGATCTTATAAAAATCATCTGATCGATCTTATAAGATCATTTGTATTCTGCCCAGCCCGGCATTGCATGTGTTCCTGGCCGCATCCTGACAGCTGCATGTCTCTTGGTTGATTATAAATCCTCAGCCGCGATGAAAGGGATTTTTGATAAGCTAATAACTGACCTATCTCTGGACCTTCAATCATGTCCTCTGACAATGGATTACAAGGAGAGTAAGATACTCTGAAATATTGTGATTTTCCAAAATGACTTCATTAAACTGTCTGGGATTTCTGGCCTAAGGTCTTTGTAACCGGATGATAAGTGACTCCTGGTCATAGAAAATTGTCTTTATGTAATTTCTGCTGGATGTCTACATTTACTGTACTAAGATTTAAGTGCAAATTTGGCTCTATAAGCATTATGGAAATTGGCTGAGAGTGATGTGATCATCAGGATTAAATTCCAATTTAAAGAAATCATGCTTTCTCCATTTGCCAACTCCACAGAAAAGACTCAGAAGGTGCCAATGTCCAATTTGGTCCCAACGGCAGTCCAAATTAGCAGGAAGGAAAATGGAAGTTCAGATCTCCTTGCCTAGACTATTCTCCTGGCCTAGGCTGCCCCTGCTTCAGTCTCATCTCTGTTTGCTTAGCATGTCTCAAGAACAAAGAAAAAAAATTAGAAAATAAAATGTCAGACTACAAGAAGAAAATTCAATTACTTGAGCCCTCAATCATGCCTACAAGTAAAAGAAAGCAGATCAATAGATTTTGCTGTAATGTGGCCCATTAAGTGTTTCTCCTTCATGCTGTATCTCTGTGAAGATTTCTATTTCCCAGAGATATATGGAAGAATTCACTGTATAATGTGGGGAACTGACAAGAAGCAAGAGCAAGGTCAATAGAACTGATCTGAGGAACTTTCCTTTGTGTGACCATTTGATTTTTTGCTACTATTTTGTTTTTCACCTTCTGATGAGTGTATGGGTATTAAAAACTACACACAGAACCTCCAGTATTAAGCCTGTACTATATTTTCATAGCTCCCCTGACATTCCTTGCTGTCAAGGACAAAAAGGCCATCTAGTCTGAAACCTCATACCACGTGGGCAATAAAGTTTCTCCTACAGACCTTTGTGCCAATCCAAACAAATTAAGTAGAAGAAAAATTACCAAGGAGTAAGGTGCTAGTGTCAAACTTGGGAAAGTTGTTCTGGACCTTGCTTCTCCCTAGACCTCCTGGTGAAGGTCATTCAACCACTCACCGCCTGAGGTCCTTGCTTGCATTATGCAGACATTCCAAGCCGCATTCCTTGAGAAATGTACAGCTAAAGTTACATACAAAAGGTGCTGCTGATTGTGAGGTAAATTGATTTTTTATGGAGTACATTACTCAGAAGAGGTAACCTAATCCCAGTCTCATTAGCCCGTCCCTGCAATCAGTTTAATTAGACTTAAGAAAAAGGTGACTTCTCAGTTTGGGTAGACTGCACGCTTTCAGAATGCAAGTGAATATGTTCAGGGGCTAAACCAGCTTGTCTGTAGCTGGTTAACTTGTATGAGTTCACAACTGAACTTCTGATTAATTATTTATGCTTCTGGTATGTCATAAGAGGAGGACCACATAGGTCACTCACAGCAGCCCAGAATTACTGTGTACTTTGCGAAAATAAACAGTTTTGATGCTAAATCTTTAAATAATGAATAAATCAGTGTATCATTCTTTTAAGCTATTTCAATTTTTAATAATTCATCTTAATTAATATGAAGAAATATTAATCTAATACTTAATATTATATTATTAATATTAAATGATATTAATTGAATTTAATTCAGGTTAATTACTAGTTGATATACTGCTAAAACCTCCTGCAGTAGCTTTGTGTTTGATGGTTACTTTTTTTTTTTCCCCAAAATTTATTTTGAACCTGATTAAATTCTATCAGTTCTCTTTTGTTCTGGAGGATCACCTCTCCTTTCTCACCTGTGAATATTTTATGATCAGTTTTCTATGAAAAGCATTCAACTCATTGATTATCCATATTCTTAGGCATTTATGCATTTTTTAATTGTTTCTAAAAATTTAATTTCTAAATAAATAAATAAATAAAATGTCAGTATTAGAAATTAAACTTCCTGAACCTTTAGGTATACGTTAAGCAATTTATCTGGTACATAATCTAATAGTTGAGGACTCACTAATACTTTGTGAATAGAGCAAGCCACCAGCCTTAAGATTTCACTGAAAAATTGTCCATGCGTAGCAACTAATCACATGGAATCTGTTGTTTTAATCTTTAGTAACCTTCTTCCTTTAGTGTTCTGAAACAACCCAAACTATAAAGCCTTATTTCTACCTTTTCTTTTTTTTTTTAAGTTTGTTATGTTTATTTTTATCATTTTCTGGTGTCCATGATCTATAAATAATAGTAAAGAAGATTTTTTTTTTTTTGTGTTAGATGCAACATATGGAGAGATTAAAAATACAAACAAACAAAATCCTCACAAACCCTCAGAAAAACCAACAAACAAAACCAGAGAGGTAAATGCATCCATCCTCTTTTCATTCAAAGTTTATTTACAGTTTCTGCTGGGGGGTTGGGGGAAGATAAAAGATCAGCTGCTCTGAACAACCCAGTCAAAGCTGCTTTTATACTGAAATGCCCTAAGGCTGTCAAAAGGACCTTGTCTGGCATCTGGAATGAGCCATTATCCTGGCAATGTTTTGGCATATCCCAGGATGGTAGGTATTAGCATATCCCTGGATATTAGAAGTTTTCATATGCCTTAGTAGGACAAGTTGCAGATTTTGGATTGTGTTCATGAGAACAGATTTTTCCAACAAGTAACTTGCCAAAGGCTTGATATAAAAAGTACTTATGCCTAATGTCTGTCATTCCATCTATGCCAGTTCATTCTTCCTGGGCTGGAATGGATCCACCCTGGCACCTGAGATGGAGTGAACAAAGTCACTAGCTGCTGAAGATTTTGATGTGACCTGTGTTATTTTTTACAGGCATTTGCCATAAGGATGGTGACTTTATGTAACACATTATGGCTGACCAGTGGTCTGAGGTTGTCTTGCTTTTTTATGGACCTCTTCATCTCAAAAAGACTTCAAAATGCTGTATGATTTGCATTTATCAGGAAATTGTCATCTCTGTGAAAGAACACAGCTGCTGGTAAGAATTCATTTGATCAATGGATACCTGCACCCTGAACATTTAAAGCATATATTCTAAAGCACTTACAGTCATACATACATAGCGGGGGAGTAAATACCCTTTTGACATTTCAAATCATACCAGAGTAATAAATTTTGAAACCAAATAAATTCTGTGTAGACAGGGAGAAATTTTGTCTTTGTGGGAGAGGAGTGGATTGATGGAGAGACAGAGGGAGATTTACTTAGAGATTTTAAAATTATTTTTGTGGTCTATAGGAAACTTTTAATTATTTATGTCCCTCAGAATGGGACACCATGGGGTTTCTGTCTGCTCACCCCAATTATAAAAGGTCTTTGAATAGATCTTAGAACTTTATTCTTCTTCTGAATATTTTGGTAATCTGAATATAGAAAATAGTTGGCATAAAGACCAAAAAACCCTTACCTTTTTTATTATGCTGATTTGTAGAGAGTTCAGAGTATTTTTTGTGAAATAAAAGTGTAGTTCTACCTTAAGAGAGCATCACAATTATCTCCCAAATAAGATGCATTTGATTTTCTTCTGATCCTTTTTTACAGAATCAGTAAAAAAAAAAAAAAAAAAATGAGGGGTACATCTTACTGCTACTAATTCAGGCTAGTATAATTTAGGGAACATGAGCAAAACTTTATCATCTCTAGAACTCCAGAATGATCATGTATATTTTGAAAATGAAATATAATTAAAGTGGAGCAAAATCACATTGTTTTGTCAGTGTGACTTTAGCAGAGCTAGGATTTTACCAATAGTAAGTAATAAAAGAACAGATTAGATCATTGTTCAAACAGAAATCCCATGTATGCTTGCTGATTCCTTAGAGATTGGTTATTCATAATCTCTTGACTCTGTTTCAATAAGGTTGGGGGTTTAGCTCAATATTTTTCCAGCTGCAGAAAGAAACTTTTATAAACAGTATCTGTCTGTAAGAGAGTACGTGTTTTCCACCAACATAATTTCCTTCTCCTTTCTAAAAAGCCTTTCATCTCAGTGTTTTCCAGAATAAAACAACAAAAAAATGATGTAAATGTAAGACTTACTTTGCTTTCTCATAAAGCCACCTGTCTTTTTACAGATAATCTATGAAATCAAATGTAGATAATGCAGCCTTTTTTTTTTTTTTTTTAACCTATGCACCTTGGCTATTTCACCAGAAAGTTCTGCTACTATTATCTTGAGAGCATTTACTTACAATAAATAAGTAAATAAATAATAAATAAATTAGTATTTATTTACAATGAATAATAAGACTACTTTAAGGTTTTTACAGATGTTATTCTTCTAACTTGTCCGTCATACTTGTACTCTTAAGATACATTAAGTAGTGAATGATTTTGTAAAGTTTGCTCACTTTACCATCCCTTTTCACTTGAGTATTTCTCTTAAGCTAGTGGGAAACTCTGAGTTAAAAATCTACTATGATTAAAATGCTGGAGGTATTGAAGTCAATAATAATATCTGTACTGACTTCACTGGAAGCATGATCTTGTCTCATTGCTTGTGTGTTTGTAGTTGACAGAAATTCTTTGGGAACAGATTCTTGATGAGCATACAATGGGGTTACACCACCAAAATACAAAATAAATAGACCTCTTGGATTTGCATCTTCTGGGGGTTTAACGAAAATGCTCTACAGAAAATGCATAGAAACTCTGAAGTCTGGGGGAGGAAAATCTTCCACAACTTCAGCTGAGATATATTCTTGCAGTACAACGGTGAGGTTGTAGTGGCCTATCTGCCCAGAGTCTTGAAATTTAACTTGCTCTGCAAAGTTGCATTTTTACTGTTTAGTATAATGCTGAGCAGGATCACACAGCATACAGGCCCACAAAAACTTCAGCAAATCCAGGCTACAGAGGTAGAAACTGTGATGCAAGTAATAATCACAGTCATTTCACAGATCACAGATTACACTTTCCATTAAGTTAGATCCTCTTCAGTTACTATTATTTTTCAGAATTTCATAATTTAGGTGGGGTCTATTAATGCCAGATAGATGTCTCAGGATTACAGTAATATTTTTTTAAATTAGGGGAGTAATTTTTTAAAATTTGCTCACTTACTTGTTTACCCTAATATAGTCCTATTATTTCTTCATATCTTTTCATCAAGGAATGTTTTCCATATAACAAATGAGGTCATTGTTTGGAACAACTGAGACGCTATTCCCAATTCCCTCTTCCATTTGATACTAAATAATTTCAATTAAAATGTTATGTGGAAATAGTTCCCTCATGAAAGACACTCCAAAAATGGGGTTTATTTCATATAAAACCATCTGAAAGTTTTATAAGGAGCCTGGATGACTAATTTTCATTAAACATCTAATTTAGCTTTTAGGAGGCTCTAGCTTGAAAAAGATCATGTGTGTGTTATCATGCCCTTATTAAAAGTTTTAAAGAGTTCCCTGAAATATTATTGAACTAATGAAGCTTTTGACCCTACTTCTGACTGGAAAATACAAGAAAGATACATCATATTGCATATTTACTGACATCACACTCATCTGCTTGAAAACACCCGACTCATCTTGGAAGGAGTAATGAAAGTCCTCATAAAGGGAGAGGGAGGGAAAGAACTCTAATTAAGCAGATTGATAAAAATTCTGACCCATAATAGATTAAATAAGCTTTCTGTTCAGCAATAATTCCTGGTACTAAGTGANAAAAAAAAAAGGGAGAGGGAGGGAAAGAACTCTAATTAAGCAGATTGATAAAAATTCTGACCCATAATAGATTAAATAAGCTTTCTGTTCAGCAATAATTCCTGGTACTAAGTGAGTCCACTGGGAGCAGGTATATCCGATACTGTAGGTTGATAAATAAATGTATTTACTGTTTGGAAAATCTTCAGGAGGAAGCCTGTTTCTTTTATATTAATTTTAATATTACAGACTTTAGAATGCACTTCAATTTTTGGCATATGGGAAGAAAACACTGAAAGCTGTGATTCTTCAAATTCTTTGATAAGGTGACTGATATATGCTTTTGAAGGGGAAAATCTCTTTATTTTTTAAAAAGTTTATATAGTGTGGTAATGCATTTTAACTTTTCCTTCTCAAAGGAAAAATATCCCTTACTGTTAAAACAGGATTGCCCACACAAAATAACCTGAGGATTTCAGTGCTGGAGTGCAAGTCTTGGCCACTCAAACTACATATTTGAGAGCAATGCCATTAGCTGTTACAACTTGAATAATTTATTATCAACCAGAAAAGAAACAGTTCCATACTTCCCAGACAGTCACCCTAAAAAGTCATTGAAAGACTGGTGCTTTGAGATAAACTTCAAAAAGGACATGCTTCTGCAAATCTGTATCTGAGATATTTAAAGCTTTTTTCAAAAGTACGACAAAGGAAAGTGGTCTTCCAAAATCTGGGGTAATTATTAGTAAGTTTCTGATATTTCATTTTTTTTTTATCTGGTTGGTTTTGTTTGTTTGGAGGTTTTATGCTTGTTTTCTTCTTTCTGGCATACTTGCTCAAGAAAAGCTTTTGCAGATGACATTTGTTACCATCCAATGGGGGCAGCTGAGGGAGCTGGGAGTAATTAGCCTGGATCATTCTTGGAGTCACCGTGCCTGAAAGTGTTCAAAGACTTGTGGAAGTGGCAAATAGGGACATGGTTTAGTGGTGATTTTGGTGATGTTGCCTTAATGGTTTGACTCAGTGATCTTGGAGGTCTTTTCCAGCCTTAATGATTCTGTAACTCTGTGTCACAGAGCAGAGTTTCTTCTTTTGTTCTTCCCAGTTGAGATATAATGACCTTCAGGCTGCTGGAATGAAAAATGCACAAGGTTATATACCTGCTCTGAATTCTTCCTGTGATTAAATTGTTTGCTTCCCTGCCTCTCATTGATGCTCTACTGCTGTGGATATAATTTGCCCAGCATGAAATCTTACAGAAAATATGCACAACAGCAAAAAATTTATTTGGGTTCCAGTGAAAGTAAGAATTCACAAACTTCCAACAGAAAGAAAATATTTTTAAAAAAATAAATGAAGATGTTGATACGCAGGTATATATAAATATATAAATTGACATTTGAAATTATTCTGTAATCCTCTCCACCATTCACTTATGTCCACCTTCATCATAATAACATGCTGAAGTTGAACCTTAATCATGAACTAAACAGCATGAGTTCAACCACTGGCAAAGGGAGCTACCAGGGGTTGTTTTACGTCAGAACACTGTGGCATACATCCAGCTATACATTTCCCCTCCAAAACTGTAAATTAACTCATTGATAAATAAAAAGAAGGTGTTGATATGTGGTGTCATGGGGCTTTGGCAGAGAACTGAGAGGCCTTTTATATTCTAGCCCAGTGCTTCTACTTTCAATTAAAAATGAAAAGATTGCTCAGACTGGGAAGATGATATTTCAACCAGGTTGCTTCACTTGAAGTCGGTTTCTGAGCAGAGTCTCAGTTGCCTTAAAGCCTCAGGGCACCTTTCTTTGAGGATCATTGGTTGATTTACACAAAACAGTTCATTGCTATAAATCAAAAATCCAAAGAGTATGTTGATTTACTCTGGGATGTTGTTTAGAGGAATCTTTTTTTTTTTTTTTTCAGGACAGAAATAATCTCTGAAAAGCAAATCCTTGAAAACTCTGGTTTATATCTGTAAATAAGGAATAAAGAAGCTTAGCAAGTTTACAGCTTTAAACAGGTTAGAAGGTTTCCATATTTCCTTTAACATTCTAACAACAATTGAGAGATTAAGTTTACTACATGAAATTTATGTTAGATTTTTAAAAAATGTGCAGAAAAATTATTTTCCTGTAATTTGGGAAATGTTTATTTACTCTGTATCAATATTCCCCTGATGTATAGAAAAGCAGAGAGCAAGAGCAATTTGCCAGTATATAAGAGCAGAAAGTGAAATCAACCATTAACAACAATGAATCCAACCATGAAAAAAAGTGATGGGGTGGCAGATATTTAGGATAGGATTCATCTCACTTAATTTTATCTGTCTCAGCATTAAGCATCAAATTTGCACTGTGATTCCAGACTTTCCTCATAGTCAATGGAGAAAAACAGTTGCTGGAAGAGGGTGATTGATCTCCCCTCTCCCATCTTAGATATATTTTTGTTGATGCATTAGTTGTTCATGAATTTTGTTGTTCATCTGGAAGTGATATCCTTTCTGTGCTGAGTACAGAAGATGTCTTGATGCTCTACTTAAAATCCGTGCCTCACATTTAGATAGACAAAATTTAAGGGAGTGAATACCATAGTGTTTGTTTTTTATTTGATATAGTGTTTAACCTAGATACTTTTTCCTTTGTTTAAAAGCATATCTAACTTACCATTTCAAACACCAAATTAGCTGAAATCCCAGATGTGATTTTTTGAATTTTCCCAACACTCCAGTATGTGTTTTGTTTAATAAAATCGGTCCGTTTAATCTATATTCTTCAAATGTCAAAGAAGCCTTGGTTTTATTTTATAATGCAAAGTTTGACTTTCTGTTATATTCAAGATTCCTTCCTTGCCAGCAATTTGATGATGAACATACATAGCTCTACCTGGTATAAAAAGAAATCTCAGAATGAAAGAATATTTTCCAATTCTGCTTCTGATTTTTCATTACATCAAATGCCTGCTACAAATGGAAGATACTGAGGGTGAAACAAAGACAACAAGAGTCCCTTGGTGTTAAATAAGATAATAGGAATGCAGTCTATGTCTCATTAAGTCCAGAAGAACTTGGGCAAATGGGATAGATAGGCCGAGACCAATTTTGTAATGTTCAACCAGGCCAAGTGTTGGATCCTGCTCTTGGGTCACAACACCCCTTTGCAGCTCCAGCTGGGGTTAAGAGTGTCTAGAAAGCTGCCCAGTGGGGAAAGGACCTGGAAAAGCTGGTTAGCAGCTGCTGAACAGGAGCCAGTGTGTGCCCAGGTGACCAAGAAGGCCAATGGCACCTGACAGGAGTGGTCTGGCAGCAGAACCAGGGCAGTGAGGACACACCTGTCCTGCACACTACTGAGGCCCCATTTTGAATCCTGGGGTCAGTTTTGGGTCCCTTATGTCAGGAGGGACATAGAGGGGCTGAAGCATGTCCAGAGGAGGGCAATGGAGCTGGAGAAGTGTGTGGAAAATGAGTCACTATGAGTAACAGCTGAGGGATCTGGGGGTGTTTATTCTGGAGCAAAGGAGGCTCAGGGGTGACTGCAACCCTCTCTACAACCATCTGGAAGGAGGTTGTGGCAGTATCAGAGTCACTTTCTTCTCCAAAGTAAAAAAAAAAAAAAAAAAA
>VZRH01004244.1:279207-295452 GCA_013397555.1 Urocynchramus pylzowi | reverse complement strand
CTTTTTTTCCAAAAAAAAAAAAAAAAAAAAAAAAAATTAAAAATTATTAAATGGCTCCAAACTGCACCAGATTTTAGATTGGATATTAGGGAAAATCTGTCCATGGGGAGGGTTATTAAGCAATGGGAATAACTTCTGCACAGGGAAGTGGTGATCTCAATTGACTCGATGCTCTTAAAGCTTTTTTCCAACCTAAAAAATTCTATGATTCAATGATTCTAGACATTCAAACACCTTGTTAGAATCAGGAACACTTTTTACATGCCCTGATTTCATAAACCTTTTTTCACAAATATGTTATGCCAGCCATTGCTAGATGCTAAATACTAGGTACGTGGTCCAGAATATTTAAAAAACCCCAGATTTTAAGCACAAAAGAATGGACAATAAGTTGCAATCATTAGGCCAAGTTTTGTATGCCTAAATATTAAGTGTAAAAAAAAAAAAACAAAACAACAAACCAGCTGAGGAAACAAAGTATTGCAATTCATGCTAAAAAACAACAACTACATATTGGAGCATCATTTTATCCACTTGTGTTTTATGATGTGTATCTTGGAACATACTGCTTCTGATAATTTTGGTCTTTTTTCATTTTCCTCTGGAGCATTTGGAGCTAACACAGGCGGATGAAAGAACCGGATGGATGAGCCATGATATTCTTTAGTATAACTTCAAATTTTTAGAACATTTTCAGAACAATTTTCTAATTATGACAGAGAATCTACATTCAAAAAGATTAACAACAACTTAAAACAAACAAATTAAAAAAAAAAGAATTTCTTGCATTTCACATGAAGATATTTAGTATTTAGAAATCCTCAGGCTAATTGTTTGTCCATATAAATACATTGTAAGACCAGACATAGATGCCAATACAGGGGAATGTTACCTTGCTTATTTCCTACTCTGTAATTACAGTAAAAAAAACATGGTATAAATTTGTAGAATTGGTGGTGTCAGGAAGAGATAGAGAGCTACAAACACATAAGTTTTTGGTTGATTAATAACTTTATACCACTCCTGCCCCTCTTCTTTTGGCAAAAACCTCATTCTTTGGTACCTCAACACTGAGGTTTGGATATGACCAAAAAAATATTGCTTATGATCAGACAGCCAAGCTAAATTATTCTGTGCAACTCTATGTTAAAAGCTTCCATTTCTTACTAAGTATTTGATTTTTTTTCGTCTGCAGATCTTTTGAGGATTTCTAAACATGTATTTATCTACAAGCTTACTATTGGTTTTTTTTTCCATAAAAATTGGCATCTCCTCACACTAACTAGGAAAACAATACCAACACAACAAAATAACTCAGCAGTGACTTATTCTTTAGCACAATTCCTTCCTACCCCAAGGCTGTCAATTGATTTAACACTGAGAACCAAAAAAATGGCCATAAACCAAGTGCCTGGGAAGCTTTTAAGTCCAGAATACAATTTGATCAGTAAGAGAAAGCTTATATATTTAACTGTGCATTTGGAAAAGCACACACACATAAAGAGAAGCTGATAGTGACCACATTCTGCAGGCCTTCCTTAATCTAGTGGAGAATTTTACAATTTTTTGGGCCATACCATGAATGTAGTGTCAAATGCCTGAACTGTCAGAACAGATATCAGATGCCTATGATAGTCAAGGTGAGAAGATCAAGGAATACAAAAAGGAAACAACTTGTTGTGGGTCCTATATTTGTCAGGACAAGAGGAAATGCCCAAAAGTTGCACAATGGAGGTTTAGATTGGATACTGGGATTTTTTATTTTTTTTTTTCACTGTAAGGGTGTTCAGACATTGGAACAAGCTGCCCAAAGAAGTGGTGCAATAACCATCTCTGAAAGTAGGCAAAGTGTAGCTGTGGCACTTGAGGACAAGTGTTTGTGGTGAGCACAGTGATGATGGCTTAATGGTTGAACTCAGTGGCCTTAGAGGTCTTTCCTTACCTTCACAATTCTATGATTCTGTATTTTCCAGAAAGGATGAGGCTGTTCTATTTCTCTTTCTGACTTCAGCAGATGTCCTTGCATATTTTTCCTGAAAGTTAGAACTTTAGGGTGCATGGATAAAGCTAACAACCATCTGTAATGTCTGAAGGTAGCCCAGGAAAATAATCCACTATTCAGCAACTTTCAAACCACATGTAACCTTTTTGCACTATTTTGACAATCCATGATGAAAGCAGACACAAGGCAATTTGCCCTTGTTGGTCAAGAAAATTTTTTTTCTATTTCACCTAAAATTTGTGGAATGGTGTCTCAGAAAGCAATCTTCTGGTCTTCATGGTTTGTTCAGTTGTCACCCACAGCCAGCATTTAAATACATGGAAAACAAGAGCCCATCCTCCCTAACAGAATCACCTAAACAAACACCTCCATTCATCCCCACTGAGGCAATGTGGTGAGATTCCCACAAAAAATCTGCCTGGACATTTTCCTGATCTGTTCTTTACCAGCAGCATTGAATTCTTTTAGGTAAAAGTTTTGTTTGATAGCATTGTACAGGAATCACCACAGAAATCTGTTAAGGTTTTATGACTTGTCAAGTTACTCTTCCAGTTTGTGGTTCTTGCTAAAAGTCTGTATCTTCTCTAATCTACAGCTGTCTAAACTTTTTCACATCGGAATTAAGGAAGAATCTTTTTGCAGTTATATATTTTTTCATGGAATTTTTTTGTTCTTTTGCTTTTTTAGTCAGTTCAGAGCAATATTCCCTTATTCCTTCATCTGGGTATTCTTATATAGACAGCTAAAGTATAACTTACTTCATACAGATATGGAGAAGGGCTTGAAGGAGCAGAAAATGTAGAAATTGCTTTTTTTGTATAAATGTTCTTTGCTATTCACCCATATGCTATTTCTGCACAGAAGAATATGCCATAGTCCTGCTTTCCTGAGGATTCTCACACCTCCCTGTGACCAGAAGGATATTTTAGGCTACAAGGAGCAATCCTGGGGTGTAGGTACAGAGTATCCTTCACTGGTATAAGAAATCCTCTTCTTCTTGTGAATTGCTTGCAGCAAACAACTTAGAGAACCGAGTCTGGAACTCTCAGATGAACAAGAGCCAGGAAATTAAAACAGATTACCAGCTGACAGCCCAGGATTGCCACCCACCACTGGGTGTTTTTCTTATTTGAGAGGAGAAACAGGTTACAGTTTAAAGGAGATAAAGAAAATAGTGAGAAATAGAGTTATCTGAAATTTGAAATAATGAAGGCCTCATCACATTTCTGTACCCTCAAGGAAAAAGCTGTTTAGATTTAAGAGTTTTCTTCAATCTAGGGCAGAGATAAGCTCTTAACCTCTCAGGCAAACCTTTCCCCTAAACCTCTAGAGCCCCCAAACAAACATAGATGGACCTTTCAGTTCCCTCAAATCAGATACACCTTGGCTTTTGCATTATTTGTTAAGATGAATAGGGTTCCCTCACGGTGCTGTGGCGGTGGTGAGGCAGCACATTTGTCAAGGCAGCAGATCTTGAGCTCCAAGCCTACCTGGATGGACGAGAACAATTGTAGCTGTTGCTTAACATATCTATTATGGTAGTGCCTAAATGGCTTGGACAGCCTGGGACTCTACCAAGGTCAGTGCTGCACAGACTAAAGCACAAAAAATAGTCCAACATATGTACAATCTGTAACACTAAGCTAAATCAGGAGGATAAGAAATTATGACTTATGAGGCAGCATTAAACTGTGTGGTATCTGACTGACTTTTATCATGAAACCTTGGCCCTGCTAAATACACCGGGGGAGTAAAAGCTGCACCCATGAAGTCTGAATAATATCTTCCCACTTAATGAGTCTGGCATCCAAACAAGCTATATAAGGTCATCTAACATCACCAGCACTAATGATGAAATCTGCCATAACAGCTGCAATTCCTCGGTCATCTTATAAATGCACTGCAAACTTTGTGTCATGAGTCTACTGAGCTTAGCACAGTAGGGTGCTGCTGCACTCAGGGACAGCTGACAACAGTATTATTGGCAATTAGTTATTCTGTAGTGGCTGAAATAATTTCCTTATCTTATCTAAGATCATAACCACATTACTCTTGGAAGGGTGGAAGCAGGAGATAACACAGACATTGTTTTAGGACATGTAATTTTAAATTATAGATGAAATACCCTGCTTGATTCAGCTGACATTCAGCCAAAATCCACGAGTTCACATTCTTCCATAATAACTATATTTACCACTACTAGAACAGAATTCAAATCATTCAGTATGTAGCCCTAATAATAAACCTATATGACTAGGGGCTGCTTCTTCAACATTATTTCCACCTAATTTATAATCAAGATGTTCAATTAATAATTTCAGCATTTTACGCAGTGTTAAGTCAGCTGAAAAGCATGTGATTTTTTCCATTTTTCATTTTTCAGAATGCTGAGGAATGCATAATAACCTAACAGAACAAGAATGCCAGGAAAGCAACAATTATTAACAGATTAATGGGAAAAATAAAAGGTTCAAAAAGAAAAGCTGGAAAGATGATTGAGTTTCATAGAAAATGTAAATGCACTAAACAGTTCCAGAATAAAAACAGCAAAGTCTACAATGCATTTCCATGGATATTACAGCCTCCTTGTGAATGACAGGTGAGATTAGAATTTTCTTGGTTGTCAGTGCATACTCACTTCTCCCACATTTGCCTTCTTTGTGCCTGTGTGACTGCACCCAAGTTGTTATAGGGGATTCCAAGGCATGAGGGGCAATCTGATCAGGGCAAACCAATTATGCTTTGCTGGGAGTGGTATATCCTTTAGGGTGCTGTGTATTTACTTACCAAATAGGTGTTGTGCTGATTCAGATGTGGCCCAGTCAGATAGGGCTGCCTTCTAGTTTGTCTCCTTGGTGACATTGTGAATGGGCTATGAAGGCATTGAAGGTAGGGGGGGAAAGAAATGTTGGAATCTATGGCTTGCTTCACACACAGTTTTCATTTACATATCTGCAATGAGCTCTCCTGACCTTTGAAGGGACAAACCCATGGAAGACACTGATGGTTTCACCCAGGGTAACCAAACTCAAGTCCCTAAATCCATAATCCCTGACACTCAATGTTATCTTTGTCAGACTGAACGGATACCAAACTAAATGCAAAACACTGGTGTATGTTTTTTTCCTAAGCAGAAAGAGGACATTCATTATTCATTCTTCATTATTATGAAGACTGTTACTCACCTACTTAATACTACTATTGTCTGTGCCATAGGACCTTAGAAGACACTTCTGAAGTCTTCCATGATAATTAAATAAATTTAATACATAATGCAAGAGAAGCTATTGGGAAATACACTAGTCACACATTTACAGCTGGACTAGATTTCTTAAATGCTCCTGCTCAATTGTCTTAGAATCTTTTCCAGTTTGAAATGGTTGGGAGGTGAAAAAAATGAAATCTAGTCTGCAGAGTTTGAAAACTTCATTCAGTATATTCACCTGTATGGCTTTGTTTGATCACTGGCAGTTTAATTAGAAAACTTTCAATTTGTGCTTAAGAATTTGTACTTGGGGTTTTTCTATTTCCTTAACTTAGCAGGATTTCACTATTCAAGATTATCAATGCAGGATTTTTTTTTAGTATTCTTTTTCCTTTGTTGATTATAAAGTGTCTCCCTAAACTGCCTCTTTAAAAACTGAGTGGCTTTGCATTGCAAAAAACTCTTCAAAACTCATAAAATATAAATGCTGCTTCACTCTTTTGTTTTCCACAGAGTGATGTTACTGATTAATGTAGAAACATTAAGCCTAGAAGTAGGATCCCTCATATTGTTTTTATTGTTAGTCACCCACTCCTTCTGTGACTTCATTAAGCCAATTAAATGGCCATTGAGGGCTTATAAAAATGTGTAAATAATACTTTAATATCTCTGAAAGGGAAGTAAAATCTAAATAAATTAATAGTGAGGACACTGGTAAAACTCCTACAGATACAAGCATTTGTTGAGTTGGATTGCATATTTAAATATATTATGTATCTATTTAACATTCATATTTTATAAAATCCTCAAAGACTTCCTTATGAAATACTTTCCTAACTTTACATGTGTTTCTCTTCTTATTTACTTTCAGGTGAGGTAAAGGCCTACTAATGCCTGACATAAAATATTACTTCTGGTAATGATATAACACGAAGTTTTATCTTTTTTCTCCATATTTCCAAGCTTCTAAGTGCAACATGTCTAACTTTGTGAGATAAACTCAGTGCAGTTTACCTCTGAATGTGGATGCTGCTCTCTGCATTGGAGACTTCACTTGTATCCTTCATACAAACCAAGTAATCTGGAGAGGAAACATTTATTTTGATCCTTTATGTATAGAAACGCAGTCTGGACAATGGGACTATATTCTACCTTTGCTTGTGATAGGACAGTCTTGGAGGTCCACAGCTTTGAGGCTGTTCCAGTGGTTGATAATTCCCTTCCCAGAGAAAAGCCACAACCAGCAAGTCAGGAGCTAGGATTAGAGGGGCATATTGGTGTCATCCAGAAAAGAGAGCAAATGTAAATTCTTCAGCCTAATTGGGCTAGTGGGAGTGAAAGTCAGCTCATTAATTTGGGTATGTTAAGAGCAGAGAACAGCAGCAAGAACAACCAGATTTAATTTCCATGTCTTAACTCTTCAAAACAGGGACTTCAGGGTAGTGAACAAGAGGGCCTACTTGAGACCTGCCCAGTTTTGCTGTCTGGTTTCACTCAGTTACCAGATTAATCAGTCTTGAAAGACTGACACTGGCATCAAATGCTGATCATATAAAGAACACAGGTTTCTACTGCAGTAGAAGACATCATGTCATAGGTGAGAAGATCCTTACAGAACTTCAGCCACCTCACCATGTTTCTTCACCATATTCTCCCCCAATGCACAGACCCCTGCCTTCTATTTCTGATAAATGATCAGTCTAACAATACCTCTGCATTGGAACAGAGAGCCTAACTAGATTTATCCTTGCATTTTTGGGGTTTTTTTTGGTTTCTATCAAAAATTATTTGCTCTATCAATAGCTTCTGGCTACTCCAAGAACTCAACCAGACTAGTAATTTTGCTATAAAGCAAAGACTTCTGATCAGATTTTATTCATGCAAAAGGATTTAGTATTTCTGAATATTGTTCTGACATTTGGGTCACAATGAATCTCACTATGGGACTTCATATTTCATTAATTAAGTCTGGCTTTGGCAAGTGACTTACTCTCAGAATTTGAGGACAACATATTTTCTTGAAAATAGACAAAACTTTTTTGGCTATGTTATTTTTTCTTTTCTTTTTTATACATCTCTAACCATACAATTTAAAAGGTTTGTTTGTTTGTTTATTTGCTTGCTTGCTTGTTTTGCTGTTATTTACAGTGTCTCCAAAACACCTCCTTAGAGGATATATTAAGGTTAGGGTGAGAAGTTTCAGGCAGCATGGAAAATATTCTGCTCTTGACAGTGTTTCTAAATATTTTGAGCATTGATAAGTCTTGGCATGAGGATATTAGATAAATAGAAGGGAAAATAAGAAAACATTTTAAAAGAACAGAGTCTAAAACCACAGACAAGAAGTTTTCATGCCAATGATTCATTTCATATCCCTGGAAATCCCAAAGATGTACATTTTCTGATTGTACATTTAGTGACAGTTTTAAAAGGTGATGGTTTTGCTAGGTAAGGAAAATCCTGACCAGCACTCAGGCAAGTACCTCCTTACATTTCTTTCTGAGAATTAATTTAATTCCCAAGACTGAAAAACTTCCATACATTTCAATGAGAAATGAGTGGGAACCATAATGTTGAAGTAAGGAAGGAAATTTTGTGATTCACAGCTTTACTGGGTCTTTTTATTAAAAAAAAAAAAAAAGGGTCTCATGGTCAGCTCATAACTTCATGGCCATCTTGATGTTTATGACAGAATTCAAGCACTTTCTTCTCTTAGCAACAATACATACCTATATATACAGGTTTATTACAGTCTTCACACATTCACCTCCATCCCACCCACCTAACAAGGGGGGGAATTGCTACAAAAATTGCCAAACACAGCTTTATCCCTCCCACAAGAATGGGGATCATCCTGTCCAGGAGCTTGATATTTCCTCAGTGAAATTCACTCAGCAGGGAGGAGAATCATCTGCAGTAAAAGGAGAATTTTAATGGGCCCATTTTATAGATAGATTTGACAGGAAAATATTCCCAGTTCCTTGCTTCCTGTGGATTGATTTAGAAGTTTCGTTGAGTTTTTCATCCTTCAAGCTTCCTAAAGCTGCCCTTGATTTCTTTTTAATAAGATGCATTGAAAATATCCTACCACCCTAGAACATTATGCTGAGGCTGCTGAGGTCTGGAGGAGGGAAATGCAGAGGGTTAATTTTCAGCTGCCGTTGTGAGTGGCATTAAACATCAAAAGTGCTTTAAATTAACTTCTTCCTCAGAAGAAATATTTAACAATTGCTGATGTGATGTGTGCCTTGACATTTTGAAGGATTATTCAAAATCTTTTTGTGTTTAGGATAATGACTTTCAAAGCACTTACCATCCTGTGCCAGTCAAATGCAGCACTTTTGATTCATCACCATGGAGGTATTAATAATTAAATGTGTTAAGATAATGGTAAGGTTGTGTGGCAAGCTGCAAAAACTTGAGCTGAGGTCTCACTACATCCCAAACTCATGTTTATGTTCCTTGTTATTATTCCATTGCAAATGATATCACATTTATATCCCCCTTTTTCATTTATGTGGGCTTTTTTTTTTTTTTTTTTTTGGTGGTTATTTTCTTTTTAATACCCAAACTTCTGCCTGTTCCCAATTACCAAAATGAAGAAAAAAAAACATAAAATAAAAGGAGNTTTTTTTTCCCCTTTTTTCTTTTTTGGGGTTTTTTTTTTTTTTTTTTTTGGCAGTGTAATTGCTTCATAAAATGTTCTAAGCCTAGGGATGGTCCTTAGATCTAAACTCTCCTATTTCACAGATTTGTTTCCTGCAAGCATCCAGGGAATAAGATGTGTGATGTTCCAGATGTGGAACTGTAGGGAAAACTAGTTGTACATACCCAACGTCTGTTTTATTAATTGCTTGCTTAGTAGCTGCTCTGTCAATAGCATCCTTCTGAGAGCAACTCACTTGAGTTATCTTATGGACATAATCTGAACCTGCCCATTCAG
Organism: Urocynchramus pylzowi; assembly: GCA_013397555.1. Classification (NCBI taxonomy): domain Eukaryota; kingdom Metazoa; phylum Chordata; class Aves; order Passeriformes; family Fringillidae; genus Urocynchramus; species Urocynchramus pylzowi. Next base: position 286,302 of record VZRH01004244.1, on the reverse strand, counting down.
AAATCTCATTTTATTGTTATTTTTGGTCCAGTTTGAAACTGTACATCAAGCTCAGGGCCCTAAAATGTCATGCAGAGGACCTCTATTTGATAATAATCTTTGTTTCTACAGCAGACTCAGTTTGAAAACATATGGATGAGGAAGAAAATCATCATTGTTTGCCACTTAACTTCATCAAATAATTGCATTTTTAATTATTTGAGAAATTAACTGAGACTTCTTCAGTCAGCACTTGAAAATGGCTGGGGTGGCAGTGGGAATCTGGCTTTCCTTTGCACTGGAGGCATGGAAAGCCTTACTTTGCAGGATTTCACAGGATGCAGGAAGCAGCCCAGGACTGGACAGGAGCTGACATGTTGGGTAGGTCCCTGAGTCAGAAAAAGTCCCTTGATCCTAAAAAGCTCAGAATCACTAACTTTCTGACAGAACTGCAAATTACCATCATCCAGAAGCTTTAAGTAGAAAGGATTCATTCAGCTTAGGTGACAGTGAGGAGTATTATTAAGACCTGACTTTCTTTCAGGCTTTATTTTCTACTTTAAGGGTAGAAAGAAGATGATGGTGTCAAGTGAATCATTCTGAATTCCCCATAGGGCCAAATTAGGCTCAGAGTATTTAATTTGAAGGATGGGTTAACCTCCACTGAAGTGAAGCTGAAAAGACTACCACTGGAGTATTGCTGACAGAGATAAAATCCAGACGTGTTAGAAACCTCCAATATTTCTGCCACAAATGGAAAGATTGATATCAGTTTATATACAAACAAAGGAAGAAAGAAGACAGGGGTTTAAAGCACCCCTGTTTTAAAATTTCTGAAAAACCTACAAGGAGTAAAAAGAAATGTTGTTCCTTTCTGGGATGCAACAAGTGTTTTATAAATTAACATATGTATCTGTGCATTCGTACATAAAACACAAATGACAGAGTGAGAAAAGCTGCCTTGTGCCAAACCCAAGGACTCTTAGGCCTGAATTTCAGATACTCAGTCTTTCACTTGCCTAAACACCTTCAAAAGAAGCATGCAAACAAAATTAAAAAAAAAAAAATAGAAAAAATAATTAAAAAGAAAGGGGGTCAAGGAAGACTTAATAAATGCCTAGAAAAGAATATTGGAAAAAATATTTTGCAAGTACTTTTAAGTATTGAATGATTGTCTGATATGCATACATTATTGAGATACTCTCATGACTTGCACCTTTCCTTTATTTCTGGGCTTGTAGACAGAGATGACAGGATGAACTGTGGTAGCCAGACTAGATGAATTGATACACTATTGTTATTATTGTTATTATTGTCTGTTTTCTTGTCTCTCCAAATGTTCTATTTAAACAACACGATACCTATCCACGCTCAGTGCTGGAGTCAAGGGATTGAAAGTGATAAACCTGTGGAAAGTACTTATTAATTAATATGCTCCAGTTTGGTCTGTGGTGTGCCAGTCTATGTGAATGCAAAAACTTCCTCAATTTTAAAATAAATCCTTGTGCTCAGATCCAGAACTGAGCATCACATTGTTATGACATATGTTGTTTTACCAGTTGCATTCAAAAAATTTAGACTGAGCAAATGTGCTCTTCACCTCCAGGGCACCAGCTACAAACCCATGGCTAGTCAATAAGAACTGTAATGCTGAAGCCTTATTATCATGGGACTCCATGAGATGTCCTGAAATGCCTTAGCTCCCTTGTTTTCACTGCTTCCAAGATTGCTGCTAACAAAAACATTCTTTGACAAAATCAGTGAAGGATCCAAGGACTGTGTGCATTGGGTCTTGTCATGTGAAGGAGAAAAAATATCTGTTGATGCTGGGAGAGTGGATATGCTTCCCTGCCTCTCTTTTCTAGGCTAAAACCTTACAACTTTCAGCAAAGCTTTAAAAGCAAGGTTGACTGTATATATTTTCATTCTCCTTGTCTGACTGTACCCTCTATTTTGCCCCCTTTTTTTGACTTATTGCAACCTCCCAAAAAGCCATATTAATTTAGAAAGAGAGGAGCAGCTGATGGCCTTGAAACATATGTTCAGTTCCAAATGCTTCTAGTTGCTGGATAAACTCAGCTAGCTGCTCCCAGGGCTCATTAGTCCCTTAAGGAAGTCTCCAAAGCCAAAATAGGCAAATGTAGAAATAAAAAAAAATTACTTGTGTTTTCCCCATTGCATCCCCACTTTTTCTCTCACTTTTATCCTTCGGCACCTTCTCTATATACAAGTGATATTTTACATTTATTCCCACATACTTCCTTTGTTTGTTTTACAAGCATATTCCCAAAGATAAGTCACTTTAGTGGCCAAAATAACCCACAGATGTTATATACTGATCTACTATTACCAAAAAACTATTTGTTAATGAAAAATCCCAACTTTAATTTTTTTTCTTTTTTCAAATTCCTTGGCCTACATCCTCAGATAGGACAAATAAATTCCTGCCCACTTGGTAAGTTCATGAAAATTTGTCACTGTCACTGGTTGTATGGACGGCATTATTTCCCTCTGCTGTGAAGGTTGACTCTGTGGCAATTAAAATTATAACTAGTAAATTTCTTGAAATACAATGAGGAAATAAAATATTTCAGTGGAAAATTCTATTATCGATAAAAGTGCACAATTTATTAAAATATTTTGCTGAGTCTCCTCTAATGATGGAACAGTGTCCAGATCATTTTACAGGATAATTTTTTATCTTTGTAAAGATATTTGCGGTAAGTTACTAATTTTCCCTTTTCTATTTTTTTGTTTTCCCCTCAAGTTTGCCCTCTCTATCTGGAAATAGAAAGTAACTATTTTTCCTTCATTTTTGCTGCTCACTAGAAAGTCATCACAGCATATGATCACGTTTCCCTAGAGATTTTTTTGACTGTAGTGCATATGGGCTAAATTTTCAATGGATGAATTTTAGGTGCACATTGAAGTGCAGTGAAGTAAATTAGTAATAAAAGCAATTGCATCAAATTTACTTATCCTTTGAGGAAAAGATTTTGCATTTGCAGTTGAACATTTGCCCTAACTTTTGCATTTTTGCTCATTGCTCCATAACTTTTACTGTTTGGACAAAGTTTGCACTGTGCTTAGAGTGTTCTTTGTAGTCAGCTGAGCAGAAATCAAAATCAAATAGAACAAGCAGGATAGATGAAAAAGTATGTTTATGCTTTACTGACTCTGAATGTCAAAGTCAATTAATGCTTTATTTTTCTTCCTATTTTTCTCCAAAACACATTTTTCAGTTCCTCAGGTGTTTGGAGCTAACTACTCTGCAGCTAATTCACTATTTCAGTAGACATATAGAACCTTATTGATTTTTTATGGATCTTAGAATAATAGTGATCAAGTTATATGAGTTTTTTTGAGGTCTGTATAATAAAAAAAAAAAAAAAAAAGGTCTGAAAATATAGGAAATTGCATTTGGATTCCAGTCTCACATTATTGTATAAAGATCTGGACTTGAGAGGTTAGAAGATAAAGTGCAAATTCCTAAACCAAATCAACACTTCAGTTTCACTGTAGGCAAAGGTTTGAAACATGATGTGTCAGGTAATACTTAAAACCTTACATTTCCTTATATACATTTAAAATGTAATGCATTCCCCTGATTTTATTTAGCTAAAATTGAAGTATCTAAGCCAGGGAAGGATAATAATCTAATATATAAAATTCTCCCAGGAGCTCCCCACTGAATTTAGAGTCTATACAAATAACTTCATAAAGTAGATAGCAACTTCTGGATGGCTAAAATTAACTGAAAGGAATTGCAGTGTAGTTATCTCCAAGCTTATTACTTTTAACCAAAAAAAGTATGAACATTTACATATCTGATTTGCATTTACTCTACAGGTGCACCATGGTCATGGCTGGTTTGAATAACCTGGCATCCTTCTCTGTCTTTGGATGTTTGAGATGCAACAACTAATGTGCCCTTTACCAAAAAGTTTTTCAGTCCTTGAGGATAATGGTTGGATAAGTACTAACATGTATCAACAAAGCTGGATTCACCTCCCAGGCACTGCAAACATTTATTTATTTATTTATTTTAATCTAGGAATAAGGAGAGGCAGTTCCTTCCTGCATTACATCACTCAGAGCACTCATCTGAAATAGAGATGGGTGCTTACATCTCTTCCTCATGGTGAGGGTAAGCTGTATGCAGGATGGGACCAGTGAGAGGCAGCCAAGAATGAATCCTGCTGAGTAGCTCAGGGGTGTAGATGACCCTCAAGGAGAAGAAAGATTTGCACTAGAGAAAGTGTAATATGAGCACAAGACCCTGCAAGAGCTGGGAACAGGAGAGAAAACAGCTTCATATCAGGGAACAGCCTTGGTCAATCTCATCATGAGAGGACAAGTTTGCACTGCTCTGCTAATGCTGAGGTATTTTCCTCATGCAAAGGTGGAAAAAACCTTTTGGCCTTTGTGCATTGATAGTCTGTGCTTAATGAGCATAAAAGGCAGTCTTTGAAGCAAACAGTCCAATGTGATTTAAAGAGGCAATACTCCTAGAACAAATGCATGAAGTGTCTATATGGCTAAATCCATTGCAATCAGGCACAAGGAAAATGCTCCTGTCCTATACATGAATCAGGCTGTCACTTCTACATACTGCACAACTCAGAATATAAAGAGATTTTGCAAAATTTTTAAAATCCCGGTTACTTCTGGATTTCAAGCTTTTTGTCCCATCTATAGCTTCTTTTAAAACAATAATAATAATATAAAAAAAATAGCTCTGTTAGCACTGGGGTGATTTCAGACTACTTTTGAGGCTGTGTAAAAACTCCCAAGTTCAGCTATGAAGTTGGTATTTTTATTTCTTCCATTTTCTCTCTTTCAGGCTCACAGATTCATTCAATATGAGTACAGGTCACATATGAAAGAGGAAAAAACGAATTCCCTTCATATGTTTTCAATTTTCCTTTCCTGCAATCCTCCAAATGACAACTTGTGTAATGGGAAAGCAGCATGGAAAGCTGTGAGCCTGTCTTTTGCATGGAGGTTGTTTTTCTTTATACAGCCATTGCCTGTAGATTGTTGTAAATTGCCTCTTCTCTCATCAGATTTTGCAACTCTTGTGGGAAGGATGGCCTTTTAGTTTGTGTTTTAGTAGCATGCATCACACAAAGAACTTGAATAATGATCCAGGTTCATCTGCAATGAAGAATTAATATTGACCAATAATTTTACTATTGATAACTGGAGGGGTAGCTTTGGGATAAACCACTCAGTGACAGAACATAATTTGTATTTGGAGAGTGGAAGCTGTCTAAAAAACAAGGAGCAATTAAGCAACTAAAATAGGCTGCTTTTTTCTCTTCCAAAAATGTGTTATATTTTCAGAATTAAAGGGACTGTTTGGGATTAACCCACAAGCCTAAAGCAAAGATGTGTGGAGGTAAATTTAACACAGAGGTGATATGCTCAGTCTCTGGGGAGAGAGATAGAAATGATGGTTGTCATTTTCACCTTATCTCCTTTGACAGAGAAAAGGTTCAGCAATTATGGTCCAATGGAGAAAAAAAAAGAAAAAAAGAAAAAAAGAAGAAACTATAATTTAAAAACCAGACAAAAAGAAGAGGAAAAAAAAGCACCTCAGTGCATTTTCTTCTAATGATATAAATTTCAATTAACTGAATTGATAAATTAAGCTATAAAGCAATGCAAACATGCAGAAGAAAAATTCAAATAATTTTTTTCTTCATGCTTCCAATTCTTTATAGTACATTACATCCGTTAATGGCAATTTGTATAATTTGTGTAATGACATAAATTGCCATAAACTCTCACAGTGAAATGTTGTAAAAATGATAAATCAGGGATAAAGTATGGAGCACCAGGTTCATAGCTGCTGTAAATTCCATTAATGATATTGCAGGTTCTCCAGTTTATACCTGCTCACACCCTACTCCTACCCCACACCCCAAATGTGGTCAGGGAGGGACCAGGGAAAGAAGATGTGAAGAGTAGGTAGTGTTACAAGGAATACAAATGTGAGTAAGTTGCTGAAGGTCCAAAATGGAAAAGACATGACAAGAAAATGTGGTCTGGTGATGGGGCAACCTAGTGCAGGACTGGGTCCCTTCTTCTCAGTGTCTGAACACACACACCAGTGGCTGGTGTGACCCTGGTCCTCTCTGACAGAGCCAGTTCTTCTTGCTCTGGCTGGAGTTTCAGTCATCCAGCAGAGACCTGGTTTTGTACTTTTCACTGACACCACCGTGAGTGGTCAGGTGTGCTGCTGATCAGAAGGATGCACTACACCAAATCACCTTTTTCTGGTGTCTCTTTGAATATTTACACCAATCCCCAAAGAAGAATCATTCTTTCAAATCAGCACCACATCCAGCCTTAGGGCTCCACTTTCTGCACCTTTAAAATCTGTCTCCATTCTTAGACACAGCAAGAGCTGGGGACTGATTTATAGCCAACATCATTCTTAATGTGTCCCAGGCCTGCTGAGGTGTGCTCTGACCAGGAAATTCCTCAGCCAAGGTGAATTTGGGCATCCTGGTCATGCCATTTGGGCATCCTGTTGCTTTGCAGTGTCTGATTCTAAAATACACCTCTCCACACAATACCAACACTGAGACACTGTCACAAAGTGTGATGGGCAGAGTTTGTACAGTCATTCTCACCATAATCTTAGCAAAAATAATGCTGTGTTTGGATCCATGGAAGGAAGGAGTGGAACCCTTGACTTTTCCACACTCTAAAAGTAGCCATTAACAGAGGTTAAGTGTCCAATCTATTGTGTGTTCAACTGTGGGCCTGCACTTAAATTTCAATCTGGCCATACTGACTATTCTGAAATTGAGTAATTGTTTTCATTCAGTTATGATGCATCTGCTATGTTTTTGTTTTGTTTTGTTTTGTTTTTGGTTTTTTTTTGTTGGTTTTTTTTATCACTATCCTTTCCTTGTTACAGATAAAGTGGAAAGACCTTGCAAGGATATTAAAATAACTCCATGTAGTCTCTAGACTCTCACAAAACAGCAGCTGAATTGTGCTTGAGTCACTGAGTGGGTGTAAACATCAACCAGAAAAGTGAGCTTGTAGTATTTTCCAAAAGGGCCAAAATATAATGAAAATGACAAAAATGAGTTAAAAAAA
>VZRH01004244.1:230342-279145 GCA_013397555.1 Urocynchramus pylzowi | reverse complement strand
AAAAAAAAAAAAAAAGGGTCAGGATGCAGGGTAAGGTAACTCCTCAAGACTGAGAGCCCTCATCTTATTGAGTGAATGTTTGCATGTTCTGGGTTCTTCTTTCTGAAATCTCAAGAATTTGTAACTCATTCAGGTAGTACCAATTCCATTTGACATCACAAATCTTTGGTCAAATGTTGGCAGAGATATAATTTGTTTTATTGGTTTATATGGCTTAAAAAACAAATCTCCTTTAAATATATGATTTGTCTCCATTTCATAAGCCCCCATGACAAATATCAAGACACATATTTTTCTGGAGCCTGGGTTAATTTCCCAATGAAGTTATGCACATTGTGAGTTACCACACTGGGGTGGCCAAGGAAGTGAGTGTTTCAGAGAGCTCCTGCACATGGACTAGTAGGAGAGGACTGTCATGGCTCCAGAAATTTACATCTCAATAACTCAGGATTTCAAAGAACTTTAGCTGTGTAAATTAATTTAGGCTCACAAACACCATTGATTCAAAGCCTCTTGGCTTTCTTTACATGGAGATCCAGTGTCCATGAAATGAAGATTGTAATCCTCATCCCTGTTCTTGAGCAGGAGAAACGAAGGTAAAACCAAAACTGGCAAAGCTGACAGGGAATTTTACCAAGCCCTGACTTGTCTCCTTCCATCAAGGCCTCGTTACAGAGATGGGATTATTGAAATTGAAACCCTTTTGTGGAAAGATTGTTTTTAAGGTAATGTCTTCCAAGAAGGTGTTCTCAGGCTAGGGAAAAAGAGCTTCAAAGCAGGGATTTATGCCTTGAGCTCTTACATGATTGGAGAATGCCCTAAATGTGCAAATACTGATAATGCAGCCAAAGCACTATTCTGATTTGTCACAAATAACTTTGGAAAGAGTGGATTCTTCTTAGTCTAAAGTAGGACCATGCTAAAACCTTAGTTGTGATAGAGTACACAGTTTGTAGACTCAGATACAGTCACAAACCACAGAGAAAGTTAGTTAACAGTCAAAATGAAACAGAAACAATAATAGTACATCATAGAACATCCTGAGTTGCTAGGAGCCCACAAGGACCATTGAAGTCCTACTCCTGACACTTCAAGGACTACTCCAATGATCACATGATGTTCCTGAGAATACAGAAAAACAAACCAGAGGTGGTCAGGGAAGGCAATTCAATCTGAACATAAAATATTTCATATATTGAATATAATATTTGTTTAGATGAAAACATATATTTAGATTAATAATATAAATAAAATTAAACAGACCCATCTCCCCATTTTTACAGAACCTGCAAGAAATGTGGTTTTGGGTCCTTTCCCTTCTTTAAATTTTTTGATTAAGAGAGATATGAAAGTAAATTATAAAAACCAATCCCCCAGATCAGGTGTTGACTCCCACAGTGAAAAAACACCAAGGGAGGCAGGTACTGACTTTGAGAAAACTGGAAAGTTGAGATAAAATGCAGAGATGTGTTTATAACCATTAAAACTGCTTGAAGGCAAATATAGAGAGACTAAAGGTGGCTGTGCTTTGGGATACTAACACAGAACTTATTTGTTCTAGTAGTTCAGAGACGATCCAGTTTCTGCTATTATAAAAGATAATTAGAAAAAACTGTCAAGTCTGCAGATTAATCCTGCATACATCTGCCTGGAGTTTGCTTTGAAACCTTTTGGATCTAGAAAGACAATCTTGTGTAATTAGCTGAGGCCACTATAATCCATAAAAACATCTGATCACATTGATTTTCAGTCAATCAGGCTCTATCTGTCAACAGCAATTCTAGAGATCATACAAGAGGTCTTACAAGTACACAACTTAGCTCTCTAAGGTCATTTAAACTTTTCTCTGGCTTTTAAACTCAAAATAATTTTTAGTCACTAGCTGCCAAGTGTTCAAACAAAATGCAAAAGTAATTAAAAAAACCCAAACAAAACCTCAAACAAATCTATATCTCTTTTTTGTAAAAAAATGTAGATATAGGGACATATAGATGAGATATTTTTATATCTATGCATATTGCCACAGACATGCTTGAGAAGTGACCTGTAGGTGTGCACTCTTTGTTTTGTTAGAGGGCATTTTGTTATTTTTATAGAGCGTTTGAACAACAAGACTTTGTTCACACTCCCATTCTGCCTTCAATTGTGATGCATACTGCAAAGTCACAGGGTAACAAAAACTAGCATTGCCACTAATATAGCATATAAATCCTCATGGTGAAGAAATGCTTTTGGGCCTACATTAAATGCAGCAAGCTCTGTTAGAGGCCAGTTAGTAAGATACCAAAAGCATTTCACTGCTGAAACTTCATCTTTCAGGTTCTGTGATCTTCTCAGAGACCTCAAACCATGTTTTTTTTATACTGTGGTGCACCTCATAACTTGCTGGGCTAACCACAAGTGTTGTTCTGGGGAGGCTCCCCCTGACTTCTCCTACCCTCACAGTGTTTCTGGACCTGTCACGTGTGTCTCTGCTCTTGGGAGGCAAGGGAGCTCAGATCTTCAGATTCCGCTGTAAAGAAGAAGAAAGGAAAGTTCCCCAACTCCAGCTCTGCAAAAAATTATTAAATTTTATTTATTATTCAGGGTTTTAGAGAGATGTGAACATGGGAAGAAAGAGGTCATCAAGTTGTCACATGGGTTTTTACTAAGATTGCTCTTTATATCACCTAAGTTTAGCCATCTGGAAATTGGTTTCTAGTCCAAATTAGCAATCTACATTGTCTTTATAGAAAAAACAAATATGAACTTCCTCAGAGACAAAATCAACCCAGCTGATTTTGATGGGTGTTTTTATAGGGTGAATTATTCTCTAACTCTTCTTATTCAACACTGTTAAAGTTAGGGTTAAACCCCATCTTATTACTTAAATTTGGCTAGATTTAATACCAGGCTTAATGACACAAATCTGACACTGAAGAGTTAACTAGAGAGAAAGGGGAAAGACTGAGGATCCTAAAAATAGGGAAATTTTCTTCATACAATGCTGAAACATATCCCATTCTATTTGCACCAAAACATGTGACCTCTATAAATCACATACTTTTATATCAATATGCATGTGACATAAAAACAACTATTATCATCCAACCTTCAGACAGACTGTTCAGTGAAATGTGGAAAGAACCTGGCAATATTCTGACCAAAGAAAATGGCATTTATAGGTAGATTTCAGTTTTGTAGGAATTGCGTTATCTGTAATTTTTGTTCGTAAAATTCTCAATTACTTCAACTGGCCTGAGACCTCTTTGGAATGTCTAAAAATATACAGCTTGGGTGAAAAAATGAAGGATTCCAGGTATCGTGTATCACATTTATGAGACAATGCTAAGTCCTGTAAAATATTTAACATTTTCCAGTAAAACTGAGGAATAGAGATTTAGTTCCTTAGGGAGTCCAAAAAAACCACTTTTCCTCTGTGAAGTGATATAGAAAAAAGGGTAATGTTCTTGGGAATCCCTAAATAAATGCCATAAAGGAGCTACACTCTGTAATTTCTGTGTTCTGCTTATGCAATGAAGTTTCATAACCTTGAATATCCTGTTCAGACTGAAGATCTTAAATTAAAATGATCAGCATCTTCAGCAACCTTAAGACTCAGCACCAAGCTTGGCTGATAGAAGGTTTTTCTGAGGGATAAAGTTGATGGGAGTTGTTTAGAAGAAGCACTTTTTGTCTGAACTGTAGCTTTCCTAAGGCTTGGAACTGGTGAAGTCAGTAAAAAATGAATTGATAAGAGAACTGAAAGTCCTGTATGGCTTAAAGCACAAGTTTTAAGTCAAAATTGAGATGACGTGAGCAAGGGGCTATGAATCATGATTCTGGTAGTCTGGTCTTTTTGCTAGCAACTTGTTTTGTAGATTTGAGGAAGATCTTTGACTTTTCTGTGACATAGCTTGTGGCTCATATATAACATTAAATTGGTCTCCTCCATGACTGGAAGGGAATGATTTTTGTTCCAGAGGGAAAGACAAATCTAATGATACAGAATTTTTCAGTCTTGCTGAAAACACAGAACTGTTGTATCTGGGGGGTTAGTTTCTTTTTCATCCCTGTGGATAGGGGTACTTGACTAAAATCTCCACTTGCTCAAATACAGCTCAGTGTTCCTTACCCTAAAGCATAAACTGTATGTATACTCCATCCTCTAGACTCATCCTTCTCAAAATCATGGGAAAAATCCTCCCCTTTCTTCACACACTTTACTGATGCCACAAATGGCATCAGCTTTAGAAGCAGATTTCTTTCTCTCAGAAATTTTTTAATGTCTGATTATTAGTTTCTCTCTAAATTCTTCTATACGGAGCCTCCTTTTGTCTCTTTACCTCCTCTTCTCTGTTTCATATAGTTCCTCATGTAAATACCTCTAAAAAATTGAAAGTCTGTGGTGAGAGAGTTAGAAAGTAGACTTCCATGTTACCATTTCCATCAAAACCATTTTTGATGCGTGCTGAACAATTGACTTCTGACTCAATCATTAATCTACACTGGGATATTTCACACACAAAGAACCATTTTTCTGTACAAGAGAAACCCCAAAGCATCTGTGCTGCCAAAGTTCCTTCAGCTCATCTTAAGATAGGGAAGGTTCTAGCAGAGCAAAGACTGTTTCTTCTACATCATAATATTTTTTTTAATAAAATAGGGTTTATGAGGAAAAGCTTATTCTTGGTTTTTTTTTGTTTTTTTTTTCAAAACTGCTTGATTTCCTAAACCCAGGGAAGAATGAATATGGAGCATGTGCATATTGAACATAAACAACCAAGATACACTCACACAACCAGACAGCTCCTAAATTATATGTTTGCTTAAGGACATGCATGACAGAGCTGTGTGGCTTACCCAGGGCTTTGAAAAGACTATGAAACCTGAGTAACATAGTGTGTGACAGCAGAACAGAGCCCTGAGTGTTTAACTTCAATATGAAAGTAATTATATTAAAGAAGGCATTAAATGCATGTTTGAACCAGATTTGTGAAGGATTTGGGGTAAGTTTGCCTTTGTAAAAGACTGCTTGATTCATTAAAACCAGAACTCTGTCTTGCCCTTGATTTGTTCCTTTTACAGTTTTAGACTTTCATAATTTTTTTTCCACTATTTGAATGACATGGGCTACTCAGAGCCATCTCCATAGATAACAAAACCAGGCTACAGAAAAGAAAAGCTGGGGTTTTGTGGGGGTTATTTATGTTTTGGTTTGGTTTTTAGTCTGTTTCTTTTGTTGTTGTTGGTTTTTGTTTTGTTTTGTTTTGCTTTGTTTTTGTGGGGTTTTTTGGTTGGTTTTGGTTTTGGTTTTGACTTTTTTTTATTGTTGCTCTCTTGGGTTTTTGGCTTGGTTTGGCTTTCTATTTATTTTTTTAATAAACTTCAGCCTGTGACTTAGAAGCTCAAATTGGGTATGATGGGACCAAATAATCCTGTGAAAATTTGAGACTCTTGAAGCCCTTTCATTTTACAGAGCTTTAATTTACAGAGCTCTTTGTTTATTTTGTTTTAAACAGACACTCTGGCACGGAAAGCTTTAGTATTTACCTTAAATTGGGAATTTTAAATATCAGTGAAGAACCACAGGTTCAATATTTTTAGGAAAATGATGCCATACTGACTAAACTTAGGAGTTTATATAAAAGTGCAAGAGCCCCTCTATGGCTTTAGCTAAAGAGTGCTGGTATAATACTTAACAGATAACAAAAACACCAAAACACAAAAAAACACAATGGAAAATGCAAAGGGCATCTCAACACATGCCAAAGGTCAGGAGATGGAGAGAAAACAGTCACAGTCCACTGCCATAGCTACCCATTCTAGTAATCACTAGAATCACTAGTAATCAGTGCTGTTTTTTTCCCATAAAGGAGATGCAGAGAAATCAGAGAGAAAACCAAGTATAGAAGGAGGGTTACTACTTTTTCAGCTTTTGCTGAGCTAATAATTTCACAGATAAGTGGTATGCAGTAACTTTTACTAGTCTTTGTGGGAAATATGAACATCTGCAGGAGGAGAGTCAAGAGCAATTCTGTCTGTACTGAATGTACTGAATAAGGTCCACATGCAAAATCATAAGGTTACTGAACTTGCTTGGTTCAGAAAAAGAGCAGGTCTGCATTAAATCTGATTGTGAGGAAGTAAATTGGGTCTGCCTGTAGGCAAACATGGAGAGAAGTGGAAAGGGGAAGGAACTCTTCCTTCTGCATCAGGAGCACATGCAATCATTATCATCACACTCTTGGAATTGTGTTGTTTTACCCAACAGTGACTTGCTCTTTAGAAGAAACTATGCTACTTACACTCCATCCACCAAATCTTTGTACCTGGAGAGGAACAAGAATAAAAATGTTATTAAAAATGAGTAAAGGAGAAGATAATGTATATGAGAAAGTGTCACTTGTGTATTACATGGGTTCCATAGAATTAATATATTCATCTAGTCTCCAGCTAGGGGTTTGGTTAAGACATCCATAGGAATAGTTTAACAGGATAATGTGGGCAACAAAACTAGCTTAACTTCTGCCTTTCCAAATGTGTAATTTTTGTTGCTCTGCTAGAGGCCTATGGACTGTTTAGGGAATAACACAGAGCTACTCTGTGTCAGCCAGAGTGTCCTAGTGAATTTAGAAAAGTAGAGCAATGCTATCCCAATATGCAAATACTGCCTATTTTACATGTGTATATATATATATATATATATATGTACATATATGTACATATATACAGGCACACATATATATATGTATGTGCACAAAGTGGCAGTCAACTTAGAGAATTTATATCCAGATAAACACACCAGCAGCTCTTTTCAACCACTTCCAATGAAACAATATTTTTCCCTGCCTATTTTTAAATGGCACTAAGTCTTGTGTCTCACTTTAAAACTGTTGCATGGGAATGGTGTCTCAGCAGCTTCTTTTCCAAATTGCAAATGCTGCTCATATTGTGAGGATTGCAGAGAATGATCTATCAATATCTCTGCAGCTCTAGAACCAAACTGCTGCCAAACTAACTGCTAATTATGATCCAAGCTTACAGGGCTCAGATCAGAAAGACATTGAGAAATTCATCAAAACTGAAGAAAATGAAACACATATCCCAGCAGAGTCTGAAATTGCTGCTGTCTGCATTGTAGTATTGCATAATTACTGTAGAAGTTCCAATGTCCATTGCTAATTGCTAAGATGGTTGGTTTTGGAATGCAATCTATGTACAAATATAAACAGTGAATGATGAATAGTTTGGAATGTCTTTCTCATCTTGCCCAGGTTAATGCAATGGCAAAAACAAAACAAAGTTCAGAGTACTAAGAGTAGGAAAAACGTCCCTTCTTTTACTCCAGATCAGGAGTGCAATTCCACCCAAGACAACACTGATATAAAATCAGCACTGAAGGGAAACAATCAAGTCCTAAAAATGAAGTGACAGCCAGATGCAGTGAAGGGAGCAAAATCAAGGAGGCAGAATTATTTATCACCTGTCTGTTAAGTTAGCTGTAGCAGAAGAATGGCTCTATAAAGGGCTTTATCACAAATACTTACATAGCCCCATTAATTATCTAAATATCACACAATCTTTAATATTTTAAAGCCCACAAAATCTGGAGGAGGGAAATCTTATCACCCCATTGAGACCTAAGAAACTGAGGCAAAGGCAAAGGCACTTCAGAATAGACCAGAAAAAGATTAAACTAAACTGAAGCCTCCAAAGTCCTAGAATGTATCCTAACTAAGTCATTATTCTTTAGTTACTGACTGTTAGACTCAGGGCTTGGATGTAAATTTTTTGCAAATTCATAGAATCATTTAGGTTGGAAAATGCTTTGAGGATAAAGTTCAATTGTTAATACAGCACTGTCAAACCCACTACCAAACCATCTCTCTAAGTGCCATACATGTTTTAAGTGCTTCCAGAAATGGTGATTCCACCACTTCCCTGGACAGCCTATTCCAAAGACTGGTAAATCTCTTAGTGAAGAAATTTCCCCTATTACCAATCAAAATTTCTCCACATGAAACTTGAGGCTGTTTCCTCTCATCCTATCCCTTTTCCCTGGGAGCAGAGCCTGACCCTTCTGGCTGCCCCCTTTTGTCAGAAAATTGTGCAGACCCAGAAGATCCCTCCTTTGCTCCAGACTGAGCACCCTCAACTCCCTCAGCTCTCCTTGTATTGTGCTCTAGAAAATGTTCCAGCTGTGTTGTCCTTCATTGGCCATGATCCAGCACCTGTGAGCCCTTCTTGTCATTAGGACCTAAAAATGAGCTCAGAATTTGAGGTGTGGCTTCACAAGTATTCAGCACATGAGGGACAGACACTGCCCTGGTTCTGTTGGGCACATTATTGCTGACACAAGCCAGGATGTTCTTGGCCTTCTTGTCCATCTGGGCACAGCTTGGCTCATGTTCAGCTGCTCTAACCAGCACCCCCAGGTCTTTTCCCACCTCTGGTGTCTTTCCAGCCTCTGGGGTTGCATGGTGTTGTTATGACCCAAGGCCAGGACCAAAACAGTGGATTATACAGAGACATACAGACATAGCACAACATTCATTGCCTTGACCAGGATGCAGTAGGGTTTCCAAATTCTTTAGTTAATAAAGATTTGCTCATGGGTAGCTTCAAGGTTTCCTGATTTACTTGAAAAAAGAGGAATCCAAAATTTCCTTGGAGACTATTCCACCCGATCCCAGTCTCCATTAACTCTGCCTTCCCCTTCATTCCCTGCAACAAAAAGAAAAAAAAATAGTAAAAGGGAATAGAAAAAAAAAAAAGGGCCTTTAATTCCTTTTCCCACTGTGTGACCTTGCAGAGTTGTAGGAGTTAAATGGAGCACAGTTTGGGAACATCCATTGTTCTAATCACAGCTGCTCCAATACCATATTGTCAGTGAAATGGAAAAGAAATTAGCAGCTCATTTTGTGCGACGTGAACTTTCTCTCTCGCTCTCCTGCTTGATGAGAACACTCTCTTTGATAAATCAGCCATCATACCTTATTGCCATGCAGAGACTGGAAGTAAAAAAATGCCAACAACATTTTTTCCCTGAGTCTTCTGGAAGCAATCAAGTTTCACTGCAGCAAAGGTAATGCTTAATTTTCCATCGTCGTTTTTTTGGCATATAGAAAGTTAACAGAGGACATATCTTTTAAAGCTACAGAAATTGATTGGACTTGCAACAGACGAGACGTCGGCAGTGAATGAGATAAAGAGCGGATTCGGCACATTATTGCAAGAGAGGTTCCCATCGGTGCCTACCACTCACCAACTTGTGCACAGACTTCAATTAGCAGTTAAGGATGTGTTGAAATATGTTGCAGGAATTAGTCATTTAGAAGTCTTGGTAGGGAAACTAAATTATGTAGTGTTTGCAGTCAGCCAAAAAAAAAAAAAAAAAAGGAAGCCATGAGGAAAGAAGAAAGAAGGGAAACTCAGCTGAGGAAGTAGCTGGATGGGCATATGTGGTATCATTGAAGCGACTAAAGAGCAAGCCAGTAGCCAAGATGTGCTGAGTAGCCTGCATTTCCAAGACTGTAAAGGCTGCTTTAAGGTCACAGAAATAACTGCCTAAACACTTCACATTTCCAAGAGACACTACTGAGAAAAAACCATCATTTTCTCAAATAAAGAGGGGGGTGGTTCTTCAATCCAAGCAAAGAGTGTTGTAAATTTACATTCTTCAGAAAAGTTTTCTTTCCATGGAACACGGAAAGAAATGGAAGATTAAGACATGGAACATGTCTTAATATGCCGTCACCATTCTGATCACTCGTTGTGTTGCATTTTATTTACTCACTCATTAGCTGTACAACTGAATAATGGTCATTAGCAAAAAGGAAAAAAGCTCTAGAACAGACTGAAATTTTCTTTAATGTTTTTTTCCCGCTGTTCAAAATAAAAGTCAATTGAAAGTATATCCTGTATATATAGATATGGTAGATTTAGAGCAAAGTCTTTTTTCTTGAATTATAAAAGCTGATATGATAGATCCTTGCACTGAAAAATGTTCTTCAAGTATGTATGTGTGGGTGAGCTTTTTTGTTTGGTTTAGTTTTGTTGTTTTTTTTTTTTCCATGGTGAAAGGAGGATCGGGGCAAATTATTAATAGAGCTTGATTTGTTTCCTCTTTATTAAATTCTATTCACTTTTCCACAAAAAAATTCACCCAAGCTATACACTCATAGATGTCTGGGACAAAAAGAACCAAAAGATTATCAAAAGTCACTAAACTATTTTCTTATCCCAAGGCTAGATCAGCTATATCTGAGCTGTTGCTGACAGTTCTTTGACGCAATTGTTCAGAAAAACCTCTTGTGTTTGAGTGTCCATGACTTTCCTAGTCAATCCATCCAAATACTTATTTGCCCTCACTGTTTAAACACTCTCTCCAACCCCCCTATTTTTAGCTTATACTTTCTCTTGCTACAGCTGAAGCCCTCCTGCTTTTTTTCTTACCTGCTATAAACAAGAGGAGAAAATTTTTATTTTCCTTGTTAAAACAACTTCCAGCATATTTGGATGACCTAAAGTAGTCATGACATAACAGTTATTTCTAAGTCTTTTCTGGTAGTTCAGACTGAAGGAAACCAAAGGATGCTTTAAAGAAATGGAATGGTAATTAGTCATGAAAAATTAACCACTTCTCAGTGGCATAACTTTCTCACAGAAGTGCTAAAACAACTTCTGCAATGTTTTTTTGAAGTTCACAGAATGGCCTGGTTTTGAAAGGACCTTAAAAATCACCTGCTTCCAACCCCATGATATGGGCAAGGGACACCTTCCACCAGATCAGATTGCTCCAAGCCCCATCCAGCCTCCATTCCAGGGATGGAGTATCTACAGTTTCTCTGGGTATTATTTCAATACCCTCACAGGGAAGAATTTCTTCCTAATATCCAATCTAACCCTACTTTATTTCACTTTGAAGCCATTCCCCTTGGTTCTGTCACTCCAGGCACTTGTAAAAACTCCCTCTCCATCCTTCTTGTAGGCTCTGTTCAAGTGCTAGAAGGCTGTGATTAGGTCACAACAAAACCTTCTCTTTCCAGGCTGAACAATCCAAATTTCCTCAGCCTTTCCTTATAGGAAAAGTGCTCCATCACTTTAATAATTTTCCTGTCCCTTCTCTGGGCTGGCTCCAGCATGCCCTGTCCTTCCTGTGCTGGGACCCCAGAGCTGGATGCAATGCTCCAGGTGGGTCTCACCAGAGTGGAGCAGAGGGCAGAATCACCTCTCTCTACCTGCTGGCCATACTTCCCAATTAAACTATAAGAGCTTACAAGACTTGCAGTTGAATCATTTATGTCTATGGAAAATGAAAATGAGTTTATGTGTATTACAGTCCATAAAGCATTTGCACAAAGTTTAGAAAAAGGTATTTTAATCTGTAGGCCTTCTTCTGTCCTCGGACCTGCCAGGGGAAAAAAAAAAAAAAAAAAAAAAAAAAAAAAAAAAAAAAACCACCCAAAACCCAAAAAACCCCAAAAAACACAGAATTAGCTTCACATAAAACTAGTAGTGTAAGCGAGAAGCGAATCAGACCTTATGCCTCCACATAAAATAGATTTAAGCTACTTAAGAGATTTACAGCAGACACTCGCGCATCAATGTTATGAAGGCTTTTTAGCTGCAAATATTAATGAACTCCCTTTGCTAAAACAGACCGACTATTGAACATCTGCAAATGGGAGCATGAAGTTTGAACCTTAGACAGTTCATTAAACCAGTTTGACCCAAAGCCAAATTGTTCAATGCTGGCTTACAAAAGGTAAGAGAGACTTTCTGCCAGTTGGAAAACAAATGAATCTCAGCACTGGTTCTATAAAGATCGACGGTGACTTAAAAATAGCCTGAGGTTAATATTATAAATCTTTCTAAAAGAGATTTGAGTGCATATTCTTCATGCCAGCCTTGGATCAATCTCGCAAAGCGATATCCTTTCAAATGACACTGATACAAAATATCGGATGCTGTAAAAAGTGAGACTTATTATCTGGCTAGACATCTTTTCCTTTCCCACCAACGCAACAATCACCAGAGCACCTCAGACAAGGCCAGTCAGCACCAGCTGGACACAGCTCAGGCTGGAGCTCTGGGTGGCCTGATGCCTGAATACGCTATTAGAACAAAATAAATAAGTAAAAAGAGTGTATGGGGAGCCAAAGGAATCACTGCAGACAGGAGCTACCTAGGGCAGTGTGTCATGGTGTGCAGAACACATCAGAGCCCAAACCTTCCAGGGTTATACTAAGGGTGAGCCTCGGGCTAACCTCACCCCAGCAAATATACTGATCAAAATGGGGTCAGTGCGCTCCAGCCACACCACTCACTGTTGCTGCTGCCCAGAAAAAGGGGCTAGAGGGCTTTGTCAGCAGAGGAAGAAGCCTCATTCAGGGGCAGCAGTGGGAAATGACTATACTAAAGTCATTGTGATCATGGGGTGATGCTGACTATACTAAAGTCTCCCATTATGGCTGGGTTTGCTCCACTGGAAAATTGAACTATGCAAATTTCTCCCACTCCCCAAGGGAAAACTGAGTCAGGTATTTCTATAGCACAATTTTTTTTTCCATGTTGATTTTTTTTTTCTTTTTTGTCTACCTCCTTTCATACTTGAAATTTCTGTTAGCTCAAATTTGTGCCCCAATAACCAGATACTGCTAATTTATTTTTAGATGATCATGCAAATGCATTTATTCCATTCATTTGTCTTTCTATTGCAACAAAGTAAATATGCATGGCTGTAACAGCACAAATATTATGGGTGAATGATAAATGGTGCTTGTGGTTGGTATGCAAGGGTTTCAGCTCTGGTGTGCCACCCCACACATCATCCTATCTGTGGTACAGGAAGACATCTATTTATAGTGGATAATGCTCTACAGCTAGACCTCTTTATCATAATCTGGAAAGAAGAAATCATTTTCTGATTCTGCCAGATTTGCTAATCTGAAACAGCAAAAACCACTATTCATCAATGGTCTGTTTCCCAAACTTCAGACACATTTGCCATTGGAGGTGGCTGTGCAGGTCCCAGTGCTGTCCACAGGAGATGTCCACAGGCATCAGAGAACTGAAGCAACCCCCTGCATTTCACAGCAGTGAGGAAATTATGCTAATCACAGTAACATGGCCTGATGTGAGAAGACATTTTAGCTGTGCTGCAGTAAATGTTGTGACATTAGCTCCAATGGTGAATGGGCATCACTCATTTTCAAGGTATTGTAAGTTGTTGGTTTTTTTTTTTCCCTGCATAATTTCCTCGAGCTGAAAGTGGCAGAAGCTTTGTTAAGCAGTATGCCACATGCCTCTGAGATTTTCTGCTAGCATTTGTTTTCACTCACAGCTCCTATGGGGATTTCCAAGCAGGGCTGCATGCCTGAAGCTGCTGGAAGCATGGGGAATAATCTCTATCACTGGTAATCTTTTCCATATTGGACAGACAATACAGGTCTCCTCCATCATTAGAAGAAATTTGAACAATTCTCCAGTTTTAGCTTTGTTCAAACCCATTCTTCACTTTCATTCAAAAGCCCATAGGGGGTTAACTGGTCCCTTGTGAGGCTTTGTAAGAGCAGAGGGCAAGAGGCTGCAAAGAAGTCCACTATGTGCCACGTTGGTTTGTGAGACTCCTTGTCTTGTGCTGATCATTCAACAACTGGGCTCCTTCCTCCTCCTTAACCACTGATACAGGACCAGCCATAGTCTAAACTACACATCTTTAATTCTTTCTCTCAGGACTTTTCCCATTTCAGTCAGGTTCTGCAGCAGTATTATTTATGTCTTGAGTAAGCTTTCCTCTGCCTGTGGTCAGAAAAAAGGTAGTGTTCACAGTTTCACCTCCACACACATCTATTCAGTGCCTTGCAGTTTTCTCACGAGGCCAGGTGAGTGTGCTGTCTGCATGAGATTTCAGTGATGAAAATACTAATGTAAAGAAATATGATTTTTTGTGAGATGGGATGGACAGTGCTTACTATGCCACAAGCAGGACACACCACGGACAGAAGCCTGCAAAATGCATGAGTGTTATTGTGTACATGAGAGTAAACTTTAAGTGAAGCTTGAGTTGTGGTGGTGCTGTTGAAGATGAAACCTGGTCACTGAATGTAAGCAAATGCACATCCTTAAGACCAGAAAAGATCACTCTTGATCTATTATGGCAATACTCTTGCAACTGCAATATTCTGTTTCTGTTTCTTTTGTATAGTTATGAGTAAGTTTACAGCTTATGAAAACCACAATCTGGTTAGCTTTGAAAACAATTGTAGGTACTTTATTCATCAAACAGAAGCATATTAATGGCAAAGTCTTGTCTTCCACAGTGCCCCAACCATGGCCTTCAAGTCAGCCCTTAAGTCATAGCCATGGCCTATTCAGATCTTGGCTTTTCTCCTGACAGTTTTTCTCCTGAGACTAAACTGGCACTGAACTTCAGTTCAAATAGAGTTTTGGGAGCTCTTTTTGATGAAAAGCAATGTAGTTTGATGAAAACTACAGCAAGATGAACAACAGCCTTTTTTTCCCTTTATTTTTTGCTTACTTTTCATTTGAAGATATCACAACAGCAACATGATAGGAAAAAGCTTTACTTATAGGGGTGATAAAGATTTGAGAGGAGTGGAGGTGTTTACCTACTTCAATTACAGCATCCAGAAATGCTTTCTAGCATTCAGCTCACAGATTAAAGCACTTAAACATAGATTTTCATAAGGAGGTATCTACAGCTGAAGTGAAGGGAGTCTAAGCTCCCACTATAGTCAATGAGAAAGAAGTCATTATATTTAATGAAACTTAAAGGTTTATTCACTTGGTCAAATACAGAAATTAATCCCTTTTGGGATATGTTTGAATAAACTGTCATACATCCCCTCTATTTTTATAGAGGAAGATTATTCATTCTCTTATAAGATAGGTCTCCAAAGGCAGACCAGAGTAATTATTCATTGGTCATGCTGATTTCTTTTCAATAGTTGGAAAACCCATGAAGTGTCTAGTCCAGTGCTGAGGAGTTTGGGTTTTTAGACACTAGGTGTCATGTTAATGAATTGCATGAGAAAGGCTCTCCATTCCATATCTCCAGTCACACAGAGGCAGTCTCTGTATTAGCAGACAACAGGATATTTCTTAAATTCTTGTTACATTTTCTATCTGTCAGTGTATTTGCAGTGCTGCAGAGCATGTTGGATCCACTCCTATTCACTGAGGCATCCCCAGCAGAGCATCTCCTTTGCTCTCTGAAGCACCTGTCTCATAGCCCAGACAGGGAGGAGGACATTCCAGAACTGATAGCCTTGACACACAGGAGTCTATTATTGCAGTCTAGACCTAGAGCAGGTTGGGAATTTCCAGAAAAAAATTTTCTTTGGGAAACAGAAATTCCACCTAAGCCAGTATTTTTACTAGGAAGGTGAAAGTTCCAATGAATTTTTCAATTTGGGGGAATATCTGTTGATATTCACAAAGAGAATGGTATTTATTTAGTTCAAAACTGATCTAAAAAATGGGAACACATTGAAGAGTAAAACTCTAATAATGAGTTAATCAGGATTGGGCTTCTGGTCTGGCCTTGTCTTTGGGTTTTAATTTGTGTAATTACTGTTGTTGTTCTAATGGTTTCTATGGTGAAATTTTGACTGCTTCTGATTTCAGAGTAACAAAATCTCAAGAACATGCTCACTAGGTCCACTTCAAAACTCTAGTGCTTCCCTGATTTTGGGGCTTCTGTGTTTCTGAGGTGCCTTAAGCCTAAGAGGGATGATTCAAGACCAAATGTCAATCATATTTGAAAAATAATTTACCTCAGTGTTTCTCAGAACATACCTATAAGACACAGTGTTGAAATCGTGGTTGGCACAGATCCAGAGAAACAGAGAAAATGAGTGAGGTTTATTTATCTCCATCTCATCTCCAGTGTGTGCCTCCACCTTCCTTGCTCCTGGCTGTGACTCCTGGGCCAGCTGGACTGCCTCTTGCCTGGATAGTTCCATCCATCATTTGAAACACTAGTGTCTAGAAGGATTTTTCATCTTCAGCACTCCTGCCTGTGTTTGTAGTCAATAGCAGAGTTAGGAGTGACAGTAAGTACTGTTTTTACTTGGAAATTAAACTAAACTAAACTAAACTACTCATACTGTACAACCAAAATAGTTTACGAAGGTATTGTCAATGAAATAAATACCCTGATGAAAAGAGTAACTTTTTTCAGATAGATCAGATCTGACCAGCTAATTAAAAAAAAAAACCAAAAAACAAACTTCCATTGCAAGCATGGGAAAAAGTAATAGTTACAAGACATAATTAATTTTAAGCCAAAGAAACGTTCACAAAACCACTTTCACATTGTGTCAACCAAATATTTTCACAGTGTTCACAGTGTAGAAGTAAGGTGAGTCTAAGACAGAATATCAAAGAAGCAATAAAGAAGAGAATGAGTGCAACCAGCTCATTCTTGTGAGAAAATAAATCTACCAAATCCCAGAATATTTCAGCACGCTAAATGACTTTTTTTTTCTAGTACTATGTCTCTGTGTGTAAGCAGCAGTAGGTTTGAGGTTCCCTTTAAAGAGATTGCAGGAATTCTCTAAGTGTCATCACAGCCTCCACTAAGATATTACATATTTGTACCAGATAGCAGAATAGAAATTGGGTACCTAATTGTCATGAGTCTTTCTGTTCCCATGTCTAAAATGCTTTTATTCTTCCTGGATGGACGGGTTCTATTTTCAAAATGCCCACAGAAATCATCTGTATATAAAGCAGCATTCATTACAAACAAAAAAACCCCAAATGAGCAAAACCCCCCAAAACCAAACCAACCAACACATCCCCTCCCGCTACCTACCCCCTCACCACCCCCCTGGGAAAAAAAAGAGAATGAGAAATATGGGAAAAGAAAAAGAGGAAACTACAATGTGTAATTTTATGTATTGGAAAAGAAAAAAAGACTCATGTTGAAGTTTCCCAAAACTAAGTTGCCTTGAGCTGACTCTAAATAAAGAAGATTTTTATTCTCCACAACATTTCTTGAGGCATTTCTCATTTTACCCAAGGTCTGCATATCAGCTTTTGGTTTTGGCTGTTGGCTTGCAGGTTGTTTTGTTTATTTGGTTGTTTGGGCTTTTTTGGGAGGGGTTGTCTTTTTGTAGAATGAATAGGAAATCGGATTAAAACATTGATTTGTGTTGCTGCCATGCTGACCCTTCACAGATTTTAACCTATTTTTTTTCTGTGCAGATGACTTCCAGCTTGGGATCCCAGGGTATCAGCATTGTAGTCTGTGAGGGACCCTGGTTCTCTTTATTATGTCTAAAAACCTTCTGACACAGCTGCTCCAGCCATTTCAGCCCAGCAAGATAAGTGCTCATGCAAGGAGGGAGAGTAAGGAAGAAAAGGCCATTTCCATTTGAGACAGCTAGAGAAAAACATCAAACTTCCACCATGGTTAATAATATTTGTCTCTGTAGAATAAAATAGAAAAATAACTTAAAATAAAAGGAAATACTTAAAAACATAGCTGGATAATGGTACAGCAGCAGAACACACAGATTTCAGGAAATCAATGGTCAGCTTTCACATAATTAGAAATTTTCTTTTAGACATCAGTATGCTGCTGCCGAGGTGATGCAGAATTAATTATGTTGGAAAATTAGATTAGCTCACCACTCTAGGAATCTCCATTAAACAGTCCTAATGATCAACCAGAAGACATGGTCTATTGGAAGAAATAAAAACAGGGTGCAAGAAAGATCATCCATTGCTTATGATAATTTTCTCTGTCACATTCAATCAATGGAATTTGTGTGCTGTAGGGTCAGGAATGGGATGTTTCTTATGTCCTTCCTGGGTGACCCTGTGGAACCTCTGAACACTTTATGTTTTAGCTCCCCATCTCTGAAATGTGACCATTATTGAGAACTGGCCAAAACCAAACCTAACAAAACACAGAGCTACAAAAGGATGTGGAACCGTTTCAAATGTTAACAAAAATTTGCCTAATCAACAATTCCACTTGTTTATGGTTTTTATACAATATTTGATTTTATTTTTAATTCCATGCACATATTTATCTTTCTTTTGACTCTGAGACCTTTAGGAAAATTAATCCAAATGCATAAAAGTACTGTTTGAAAGGCAGCTAATTCCCAGCAAACTTCATGAAAGTATACACCCATATAAAAACACAGACCTGTGAAAAATGCCTTAACAAATATACAGGTGTTGTGTGTGAGCATAACTAAATGCCAGATAACCCACAAAGGAAATGTGCATCAAAGAAAGACATTTTCATCAATACTATCCTACACCAAAGTCATCAGACCATAAGAAGAACCTTTAAAGGAAATGAGAATGCACAAAGTTTGCAGGTGATGGAAGGACTCCCTGGCAGGATGGTTTTCTGTGGAGCCATGGACAGGGTGATCCACAGTGCCCAAAGCCAGGGGTAGCTCTTACAGGAGGACAGATCTGTGCAGTTTAACTGGAAGATATTCCAATGACAAGTGAATGCTGTGGGAGAGGCTGGAGTTCCAATGCTGACCAGAATCACTCTATAACAGGTTTATCCCACTCACCAGTGCCTAAACAGTAGGCAGCAGTTGACAGTGCAATATCCTTTATTTCACTGACAAAATAATTAATGGAAAAAAAAATAGGTAAAAAAAGGCAGAAACTGTTAGCATAGCTCAATGAAGTACAAAAACTCCAGAGGCTCTAACCCAAACATCAATGGGTTTGGGGCATCTTTGTCTTTTCCTTTTGTAATTTTTTTTTTTTTTAATAGGAAGAAGGAAAAATGAAAGAAAGTAAAAAAAGACTTTTTAAAAAGTTAACCCTTTATTCACAAAAAAAAATGTTTGTAATAAAAATTAAAAATGAAAGTTTAATATATACAAAATTTCCAGTAGTTAGATTTGCAGCATATAATGATTGATTGTTAATAGACCTTAGGGCAGAAGTTAAATGTTTACTATCTAACTAGTCCTTCCACTAAGTCACCCTCTTTATTATAAATGTTTTCCTGCCCCTTAGATAATGTTATTTCAAGCAACTGTTAAAACTATGTAGAACTTTAAGAATCTATTAAAAGTGAAACAAAGAGACCACTTTGTTACAGAAGAACTTAAGATTTTTTTAAAAATTACTTACCTACCAATTTTTTTTTCCTGTGTTCTGTATACATGGAATAAATG
The DNA here is from genome assembly GCA_013397555.1 of Urocynchramus pylzowi. Classification (NCBI taxonomy): domain Eukaryota; kingdom Metazoa; phylum Chordata; class Aves; order Passeriformes; family Fringillidae; genus Urocynchramus; species Urocynchramus pylzowi. The sequence goes on along the minus strand of VZRH01004244.1, from coordinate 259,973 downwards.
TTTTATCTAGGTTATTCCCCCCCACATTTTCTTGATATGTGTTCTACCAGAACCCAATTTTCTATGGTAAGACTAACTATAACTACATCAATTGGATCTAAAATTTTAGGAAAATTACTATATAGTGGCAAACAATGGTGGCAATAATTCAGGGATATTTCTTCTTCAGTGAAAAAATACAGTATCATCATTGTATATGAAGATTTTAGGTCAGTACCTTAGGTAAATCTCTGCAAATCCATTCAATTCTTGTTTGAGCTCTGTTTAGATTGCACAGATATTTACAATCTGAATTGGTCCCATTAATTTTGGTACAGAACACATGGTGGCATGCAAAGTATTTACCCACATTAACACATGATGGTTACAGTGCTCATGAGACATGATTATGCCAGTCACTTCAAATTCTTACTGATTAAAATATTGCCGCAACACTATCATTTATTCAGGGGCCTAAAAATCCATAGCTGCTGATCATCTGACTGAAATACCCCTGCTGCCCACAGCTAAAACAGCCCCAGCTGGTTGTCAGTCAGACAGCAAGGCAGGCAAGGCTTGGCCCCAGCACCTGTAGCATTCCCATCGGTGCAGCCTCAAAGGACTGCACCCCACTCACCTGCTTTTCCTTAAGGTGTGAGTCCTCCCTGCTACCAGCCAGGATCATTGCTGTCAGGGGGCAGAAAACCAGGCACAGGATTTTCTGTGGGTGCATTGACAGCTGAAGGACAGAACTTATGTTTTCTCCTGGTGAATACCTTAGGCTCATCAGTCAGTGCCAGAAGAGGGAACACCAGAATTCCCACTGGTTTCAGAGACACTGCTCTCACCAGACTCTACTTATGGAACTCCTCTTTGCAAAGTTGTGCTCTTCACTTCAGCAGAATCAAGTTAAAGCTGGTTAACCTCTGACTTCTTCAGCTTTCCCCTCTTAAGATGCAAATAGTCTTTTTATTGGTCTTATTGAAGTGCTATGTGACTGAAAATATTTCTTCAAGAAAGGCATATGATCCCTAGAAAAAGGTATTGTATATGCCTGTCTGTGTATACAGCATTATTTATAAATGCTTTAGCAAGTGGGTAACTTGCTTTGGGCTTTTTCTGAATAGAAGTTTCTATATAAATGCAAATTATTTATTTCTAGTAGTAATATTTGTTTTTCAGGCAAGTTTATTTTGCTTTTGTTTTCTGGCTCTGAAAACCCAACAGATTTCACTTCACCTGCATTTAATTCAAAGTTTGTTTCACTTATGCCCACAATCTCCTTGTTCTATAGAAGAAATTGCTTTCAATTACACATATATCACAGCACTTAAACATTAGTCTCACTTTCCTTTGGTTAATAACTCACCTTATATTCTAACATCCATCAACATAAAATCAGCATAACAACTTTTATGAATCCCTTTATCATCAACACATTCCAAATGCTTATACAATTCACACTACAGATTCACATAGGAACTGGCTTAATAGCCCTTTAAGTTGCTGTAATGTTCACATCCCTTCAATCATGGAATTATCGTTCATGTTTTCAGACAAGACCCTTTTTAGCCATTTTAGGTTATTATCTTGTATTTCTTTACACCCCTCAATCTGGATCTGCATGTCAATGGAGCTGGTGCATACTGGTGTGAAACCACTGGTTTTTTATAGAGTTACTCTACACTTGCACCAGCATGAATGATTGAAACTCACTCAGGCACTGGTAACACTTTGAGGGAGAAGGAGACTGAGAAGGGGCAAGAGGGAATGGATTCCACAGGATTCCTTTAGTTTTTCTCCAGGGAGCAGACTTTCTCTGCTTTAAATTTGAAAGAGGTTTCTTTTTCTTGGCAAAAACCTCTTGCTGGCTGACATTTCTCAGCCATGGGTTGTTGCTGAAGCCAGAGCTGAGCATTGTTTTTACCATGAGATTTTCATTCCTCTTGTTCCCTCTCCTGACCTGAGCAGAGCTCAGTGGCTCTAAGTTCTGGTTTCCCATCAGTGACACACATACACCTCCTACTGAAGTCAATGGGAGTCACATGCACATCTGTCAGGATAATCAAGTCCCAAGTTTAGTATCACCATCAATTTGAGGCTTAATTTCATCATTTCCATAGGCCATCTGGGCCTTTTCCCTGTCACAGTTTTCACAGTGACTCTACCTTTTATTGTCTTCTACTTCTGTCCCATTTCAACAACTCTTTCTTTTTTGAGGGTACTGCTTTTCCACACCTCTCCTCTTCCTTCTCCCCAAACCAAACTTGATTCCTGTAGTCTGTACAAAAGCCCTAGAAACCTCCTCCACAAGTGAGGTGTGACAGAGAGACTGCTAAGGCTTTTTTCAGGCATTGTTGGCTAGTATCCTGCTCTCTCTCTAATTAATAGCAATTATTAATTCATTAATTCATGCTGCATTAGCACCTCGAAGGTCTATTATGAACCCCCATTGTGCTTATTAATGCACACCCACATAACAAGCTGCAAACTTCATGTTTTGGAGCTTTGTATGAATAAAAAATGCAATTACTACTGCGACTGTATTAACGGCCTGATTCGTCACCCTTACACACTGTGTACATGCCAGAATATCTCAATAGGAGTAAAGAGAAACCAATGGTTCAAAATGCTGCATTTAAAAAGTACAGTGACTATTAGAGAACATTATGTTTTACCACAGAATAAGTTTTCCACTCCATGTATGCCACGGTGACAGGGTTCCCCAAAAGACATGTACTTAAATTCAGGAATATATCTGCTCTCTGGTAATCTCTTCAGAAGACAAATCAATCTACATGGAAATTATCCACTGGAGAACAGAATTCTGAAGCCTTAGAAGCAACTAGTTCCAAATATATGATGGTGTCAAGCTGTAGCAAGTTTACATATTTCCATGTTTTTTGTTGTCCAAATGTTGTCTGTGAATCCTTAAATGCTTGCAAAAATTTATTGAATTCATTAAGATAACCCTGCAATAATGAAAATAAGGCAGAGTTATTCTTTGCCTAATATCCTATTATGTTATTAGATAATTGGGAGCCTAAATTATGTCTCAGGACCACGTTCATGTTGATTCTTATCCCCTACTGATTAGAAGAATGGTGTCCAAACAATTGTTTTTTTCTTCTTTCTTTTCCCTTTTTCTTTTTTGTTGTAGTTTAGGAGAGACAAAACCCAGAAAAAGAAGAGGTCATGATAAGAACTCTTTTAACCCCAGAAAGTCACACATTCAAGGGTCAATGCAGCTCCCTGAATAATGACGTATGATGATTTGGCAGAGAAAATTTTCTTACTCTGAGGTGTGAGATAACAGTAAAAATCTCCCTAGAAGGGGATGAAGGTGGTAGTTTGCATACAAATAATAGCAACAAAATATTTAAATGTGCAAGTCAGATTGGACACCAGAGGATTGACAGTTTGAAGTGATCACTGATCTACTTTGATGCTCTCAAAAGCTTTCTTACACTCTTGCCCTTGTGTTTCACCTGTACAAATATTTTTCTATGTAAGCTAGATTTCCAAATTCATATGACTTCCCAAAAGTCATTGTCAAGCAGTTGGATCTTTCTGCTGTTCACAATTGACAGACCAGACCTGTGGAATTTAGATTCCTCTAACAAAAACTGTCCTTCAAAAAGATTTAAGGATTACCATATTAAAGTGTATAGGATGCTCAAGCACAGTGGCAATAGGAGCTCTAAGAATAACTTAAACATGACTAAAAATAGATAAAATTTAGGATAAAACGGCTCCATCTTCCAAGGGAAAGGATTTTTGTAGGCAGTCAGTTTCCAAAGCTGAACTCAAAACTATGTGTTTCCTTAAGAATAAACTGTTCCATCCAGCAAATAATTTGTTAATTGGGACAAAATTTGTTCATAATTTGTTCATAATTTGTTCAGTTGGTGTTCAAGGAGACCCTTCTTTCTTTGCACTACAAGGAAATTAAGCTGAGAAGTACAACATAAAACTTACAAGTGAAAAGGTTTTCTCTTTTTTGCTTAGGGATGATTGGCATGGGTAATTTCCTCTCCTAAAAAGGAAAATTCCTTTCCTAAAAAATATTTTTATTTTTTATTGGGTTATCTCTATGGTGGTGGAAACTGGGGACAATCTCAAAAAACTTATCTAGTGTATTTTTTAAAGTTTCATATTCTAATATCCAGGTAACACTGTACTCCTGTCATCTGTCCTGGTTGTAGAAGACCATCAACATCTCTTTGTTATTATATGACTCCAGAATTTAGATTGGACATGCAATTTTTCAGACATAATTTTTTGACAGTGATGTGATTTCTCAGCCATCCCCACACCTGGGAACCTGGAGATCTTTGATTGTCCTGCAACATATAGATGGTTCTGCATCGTCCAACATTTCTTCTTCCTTCCCTCAAGCCCTGGTGTGGGGAAAAGTGGGATGTACAGCATCAGACTGTAGGCCAGAAACATTGCTCAAGATGCTACTGATGCTTTTGGGCTCCCCATATTTTTTTTCCTGGAATTTTTATCCCTAGGGAGGAGCTGGAGAATAGGGTGCTGCTCTCCCAGTGATGCCACAGAAGCCACAGACAACTTCAGCCACCCCCTCTTAATAGGATTTTTTCCCCCCTGTTCTTTCCCCCTTTTAGCTACAGCAGTAAGTGCATTAAAGAAGTACATTTAGGTCACTTCAGACCAGAACATTAAAACAAATGCTGATAGTTCAAGGTTAATAGATGCATAAAACAAAAGTAATTCCATGTCAAAACTGAGATGACAGGTGATTTGACTTGAGACTGCCTTGCAATCACTCTTTTACATGTGCTGGGTACTGAGACTGGCGGAAGGTGTTATGTTTCTGACATTTACTTGTCAGAAAGGTATGACAATAGAAATTGTTTCTATCTCTGCTGGTCCCAGATGTTAACCTTCTAGCTTTATTTTGTAATTGGGGTACCACGGAGCTTTAACATTTTCTATTGATTCAATAGAAGCGATAACATTTCCAATCATAAGAAGGCATTATAGAAATATCAGGCAATTCACATATCAAAATGTTTGATAGCTGGGCTCACCACATTAATTTCTGTCACCTTTTCTAGGAACCCTTTATCCTCTTTTTAATACTGAAGGACACCTGAGAGTAGTTTCTGTCACTTTTATTGTTCAATAAAGTAGACAAAAGTTTCAATTAACAACCAAGGAGCCTCTAGGAAAATATGAATGAGAGTATATTTTATTCATTTTACTGTATTTCTTTTTTCTAATGCATCAGCTGTGACTTCTAAGCCACACTTCACAGGGGAGAGGAGGAAAAAATTGATATAAGCTCATACAGTCTGAGGGCCATATTTTTAAAACAACTTTGTTTTAGCTGTGGGACTCAGATGTTACAAATATTTTGAAAATTCAGCCTTGCCTCTGGATGACAATAACTTAAAGACTGAGATAACTGTTAAGGTTCAATTCAGATTAAAAAAAAAAGAGCAAATGTAATATGTGGTAAGCAGTATGCTAGGAATAAAGATCAAGGTTGATATCCTTTGTAAAGCAAAGACTTTCACCAGCATTCTGTTCAAAATCTTGTATTCTTGGTCTATATTTAGATATCTTGGGCCATTTAAAAACCAAAGGCTGACCTGCTATGTCCCAGTGCCATTTCCATGGCACACATCCCCTCCTGCAGTCATCACTGCCAGGATTACAGAGGCAGATATCATGGCCAGACTGTCATTTGACCCTCAAAAAAACTCTCTGCAGAAATAATCCCTTCAGGTTTTGATACAATGGCCAACCATTCCACCAGTCCAAGAGATATAGACACAATATCCCTTCTGGTTAAATTGTTCCTTGAATACACCCCACTGTGCTGCACCTCTGGCTGAACAGCTGGTGCAAGGGTGTGGTGTTGCTCCCCCTCTGCAGGTCTGAAGTCCTGACTCCATACAGCTTTAAGACCACCTTGGTTATCACTCATTTCAAAGGATGGGTCTGAAAAGAGAGGCCAGTAATGAAACAGCTAATAATTTCTACTTGAAATCTCTGTTTCTTTGTGGTTTTAATTTCTTTGTGGTTTTTAATTGGTTTAAACTTGCACATGTATTCTGGAACCAATATTAGAGCCTAAAACTATTTTTATACATTTCCCTGAAGGTTATAAAACACCTCAATAACACTGCTCATTCCCTCCTCTCCCTTTCACCTGCAGATGTCAAAGAAGACTATTTATATAAAATTTCAGTCCATCTAAAAACCCTCAATGTATAAAACAGGATTTCAGAATGTAACAAACATAAACACAGTACAATAGACATCAGTGTCATGAAAATATTTGTTAAATATTGGAAAGAAACACTCCTTACCACTGTTCAAACTGCCTGTCACAATGATTGCATCTGGTCTTAGTTGTTTTATTTTCTCTTCATTCTCATAGCAGGACATACAAATGCTGTGAAAGAGAAGTTTTGCCTCATGTTGAGAAGCCAAATGGCCTTTTTTCCACCCTTCTTTCCCCTTTTTCAGCAGAGGCTCAATCTAGTTATGTGTAAAGGGAGCTGTAAAATCAGCTGGCTACCACATAGCAACTAACATCTTCTGTGTGGCTTGCTCCACAAGGACTTTCTTAATGATTTTGACCAAAAGACTCTCTTCTCTTAAAATTTCTTCTCCCCCATCACAATGTGAACCCTCAGTTCCCTGAAACACAAACCAACACTTTTGGGCAAATGTTTTGTGGTTCAAGTGCAGCCCTCGAGGGTAAGGGGTGCCTGTCACTGTCACAGCTCCACGAGGAGGGCACATCAGATAACATCACATCAAAAATGATGATGGGCTGAGATTTGGGTCATTTCAATGTGACTGATGATTTATAGATGATACGGGGATTGGGGAAATATTGCAGTAATTTTAAAGAGTGAATGAGTCAAAACTGATAATGAAGACATTAAAAAGATATATTCCTTACATAATTATAAGTAAAATTTCAAATATAAAACACAATGGGCTTTTTTTTTTTACTTAAACCATCAGACATTGAACCTGAAACCCATGTGTGCAGCATTATGATGATATGAAAAAAAAAAAAAAGTTAAACTAAGAATCAACATTTTTTTCCATTGGAATTTCATAATCGTTTTTCCTTTATCTGTAGGAAGATTTATAGAGAAAATCTAATGCTTCATAATCTTTCAGAAGGTAATATCTTTCTTTTCTAAAAGGGGGGAATGAAATCAAAATTACCTATTGCCATTACTGCTGCTGTTGAAATTCTGCCCAGTTTCTTGACGATGACCAAATCCCAAAGGAGGAAGATTTAAAAGGGACTCATTGCTTTCCCAACTTGTTTCTTTCATAGCTCAGGGGCATCATAGAGAAGGTTTTAGGAGCAATGAAAACACCATCTCTGATGGTAGATCTCAGCATTGGCTTTCCATCAAGCATTCTAACACCAAAACACTCTCTGCTCCATCAATTGCAACGTTCAAAAAAGATAACCACCATTAAATCCTGATTGTTAGTATAGCAGTTATAATTGCTTATCATGCAAATTAAGAGGCCAGGATTTCTGAAAAAGCAGTTTGTTGCACTTCTTCAGTCTCTTCTTAGCTCTTTATATGAGTATGTATATATAGATATATAGATATATATATATGCACATAGATATGTGTATATACATATATGTGTGTGTGTATATGTATGTATGTATGTATATATATATATATATATATATATATCAGTCCTTTTCATATTTAAAGATAACCATCCACACAACACAATATAATTTGATGTACATTTAGGTGCAAGAAGGACAGTTTTTTTCAGTGAGTGGACCTTTTGTATTTCATCAACACATAGTTGTACACTGTATATCAAACTGACTGTCCAAAACCTGAATCATTTAAAAGTCACCATCTGTGGTCAAAAGGTCTGGTTATATTTCATATTTTGTCTCCTTTGGCTTTAGGTTTTGTGAGATTCATGGATAACCCAAGGTTACTTATTACTTTGTTTCAACTAGAAAATACAGATTTGATCCAGTCTGGGCTTCTGAAATGCCTTCACAAAATTATTCCTATAAAAGCCTTAAAGAACAAGGCAATGAACCTATAGCTAGCAGGAAAGAAAAAATAACAAAAAATTCTACTTTCTGATAGAATCAAGAACAATTTAAAATCTTTACTATGGATTTTTTTTTTTTAATATCCATTTTTATCTACATATTTTAGGCTGGTTTTTCCTATTATTTTGTTATTATTGGTCAATGAACATTTTTTCTTTTTTTGTATTAAAAAAAATATTAAATTCTTCAAGTTTTCTCAGTAATAAAAAAAAAAAAAAAACCAAACAAAAAATTCTAAAAGAAGTTACAAATAAAAAGTGTGAAATATTCTTTTACTTTTTTCCTTCATCCTGTGGAAAATATTTTTCCTCAAAAGGACATGCCATTATAGGCCTTTGAAATCATATTTCAAAAAAGAAGGAAAGAAATTATATATCACAGGCACAAGATGCATGATGTTTAATGACTGTGAATGCAGTGTGGAACCACAGGCCAATTCAAGATGTAAAAATAAATGTGAAATATATTAAAATGGTCCTAATGGTATCTAAGGATTTTCACATGTTCACATGGCCCTGGGGTCCATGGCATCAGTGTCCACCACAGCCCACAGAGAACCTGTGCAAGAAAGTGAGATGAGCCATGGTTTCCAGCAAAGACACAAAGCTTCCCACCACTTGATGAGGTGAATTGGCATTTCCAGGGAATGACTGTCTCCTCTTTCAAATGGGAGATCTGAACAAGCAACTTAATTTAAAGAGATGAAAATCCTTGGTGGAAAATCTACACAAAATGTGAAATTCTACATGTTCCAGTCTCATTCCAGTGTCTCAGACTCTTTACAGATTATCCCTGCCAAAGAGAAGAGAACTAAACTGAATACAGTCAGAGAGTCTGAAGGAGTTTTTCCTTTTCTTCCTCTTATGCTTTTTCTGGAAAAGTTGCATTTCTTGGGCTCAGTGATGTGCTTTGGGACTCTCTGCACACATACCCTCAGCACTTTCAGGTCTCACTCCCAGGGTCAGAGTTACTGTTTTTTTGTTATGGACAGTCAGTGCTGCACAGGAAGATATAATTTCTCAGATAAGCTGTGCAGGAGCCATGGAGAGCAGTGACTATCAGGTCTAAGATCTTGAATTTGATTTTGTATTCTTTGGAGAGCCAGTCCATGGAGCAGAGCACTGAGGTCATATGCCTTCAGTTGCAAGAGGACTTTTTCTTAGTCAGGGCTGTTCTATTGAACCTACTATTAAATTTTCTTTGGAGAGAAATAGTGTTCCAAATGTACTCTGCTATTTTCAATAACCAGTTGGTGATCTTCTCTTGCTCAGACTCTGAGATTTTTACCTGATGTAGTGAATGAAAAAAATAATGAAATTATGTAGATGGGAGGTGAACTGTATAATCAAACAAGATTGCATATAGGGAGGTACAGGAAGATTTAATTGTGGACAAGTGAATGGAATTAGGAAAGTCTCTGGACTGGGATGAGGACTAATGCAACATTCTGCATGTGCATAGGATTGGTTTTAAATATAAGGAAGTAACATTAAAATGAGTGGAGTTATTTAAGTAATTAGCAAGAGGGCATAATGTGCAGAATCATGGCCTAAATGTTGTATATAAATTTTATGCATTACATTAGAAAAGTTATTACTGTTGCGACTAAAGCAAGGATATGTCAGATTTTTCTGCTCTTAATTATGCAATAGCATCCATCTATAAACCACTGAGGGTTTTGCCTCTAGTAGAAAAGCAGTATGTAATTAAGGATGATATAACTAGTGCCTACACATGAAAAGATTTAATTATCTCCTCTCCCTTTTCAAGACTAGACTTCTTTTATTGCTTCCCCATCTTTGCTCTTAGGTTAGCCATACCTCCAATCTCCCACCCAAGATTCCTTTACTCAAAGCTCCCTCCTTCTACCTTTAGTTTCAAGATTTTTTGCCTGTTGCAGCTTTTCTAGGTTCATTCTCTCCTCAGGGCTGATCTTGTAAGGACCTGCCCCTGAAGGTGAGGATAACCCAGGTTCTTATTAGTAGATCTCTTGGGGCAGATCAGAGTGAAACAACACTGAATGGTTGGTGTTTGCAAATATATATATATGTGGGGCTTATTTTAGGACAATTTGGTTGCATTGGAAATGAGTAAGTATTTTGTAAGTATTTTGTAAGTATTTTGATTATTATTATTATTGATAGTAATAGTAGTGGTATGAAAGTGTAAAGATATTACTTAAGATATTGTGTATGGGAAAAGAATGGAAGATAGAAAGGAAGTAAGGGAGGGAGGAAGAAAGGGAGAAAAGGAGAAAGGGAGAAAAGGAGAAAGGGAGAAAGAAAGGGATAAAGGGAGAAAGAGAGAAAGAAATAGAGAAAGAAAGACTGAGAGAAAGAAAGACAGAGAGAAAGAAGAGAGAAAGAGAGAAAGAGAGAAAGAGAGAAAGAGAGAAAGAGAGAAAGAAAGAAAGAAAGAAAGAAAGAAAGAAAGAAAGAAAGAAAGAAAGAAAGAAAGAAAGAAAGAAAGGAAGGACAAGATTATAAACATATAACCCATGGGTCTCACAATGAGACTTGATTGTTGCAATTTAGATATTTGTTGGTTGAAGTGATGAGTTTTGAATTGGTGGTTGCCATCTTGATCAGTTGGGAGTCAGGTGAAAAGCCCCCAGAATATGAAGTCTGATGGGTTGAAATGCTCTCAGGTTTGGTGGGAATGTCCAGGTACCTCTGGTAGAAGGCCCAAGAAATGAGTCTGGGGGTGCTTTGAGAGTCTTTGATGGGTTTTGACACCTTTTAAGACGTGACAGCTTCATCATGTGTCAGTGCAGTTGGGTCAGTTATGCCGTATCAGAAGGGATAAAAACCTTCAAGATCTTCCCTGGAGGGAGGGCAGAGGAGTTTTACAATTGAGTTGTGTAAGGGAGGGCATTGCCATGATAGAAAGCACCATCTCACCTCACAGGATTTTCTTGTTATTGGACTCAAAGCCAGGCCTATAGCCTCTGGTGGTGATGGTTCAAACCCTCTGTCTTATACAGAGCAGAAGCTTGGCATTACATATCCAAAAATCTACCTTCTCCCCCTGTACCTGTCACTGGCAAAGGTGTTGAACTGCTCTGCTCCCAATACCAGCCTCTGAGGGACATCACTCACCACAGTCCTGCACTTGGACATTTGAACAACTGACTGCAGGCCTTTCAGTGTGACCTTCAAGGCAGCAACTCCTTCACCCAGTGGTCCAGCTGTCAAATCTCTTCTCTCCTGTTTACAGACAAGGATGTACTGAAGGGCAGCCTCAAATGCTCTGCACAAGTCCAGGTGGGTGATGTCAGTTGCTCTGTTCTCGTCCACCCATGTCACAGCCCCACCACACAAGACCATCAAATCTGTCCCACACATGTAAGCATCAAATGCAGTGGCTACAGGAAACACAGAACAGTCAGAAATTTCTGTTACTCAGGCAGAAAATGGTTTACTTCAGTCACAATAACATACAGGACAAAGTATGATTAGGGCTGCTAGCAAACTAGCCTGCAAGAGCATGCACTGATAGAGGATTTTGACACAAGCCTGTATTACCTTATAACATATTATCATTTCTTATGGTTCCAAGGTCAATGTCTCTTTCTCAAATAACATTTCGGACCTGTAATTGTTCATCTACATGCCAGCAATTATGGGGGAATTGATCAGCCAGTAATTAATGCTACGCTATCACACTTTTTAATTTGTAGATTATGCAGCTGCAAGCGTTCACACATTTTTAATTTGTATATTATACAGCCACAAATGTTTACAATGCCCTTTTTAATCTCCTTACACTACCAGTGCCATTATTCACTATAGATTAATGATACACCGAATGCTGAGGTTTATTTCATTTACCACTCTTACCAAGAGAGCTGTTAACATTAGTGTGCTCTATTACTTAATGTCTTACTGCAGCTGCTAGTGAGCATTGGTTACCCTTTAATATATTACCACTCAGATCTTTTCTCTCTTTCTCCTTTTTTTTCCCCCCCTCTCCAACACTCTTGCTACTGACAATATGACTCTGTGGTAATATTACACTTTATTTCTAAATTTATTTCAAGAGTTTTGTTCCAAGGTGTTTCAATCTTTTATTACAAACAATGGTACCTCACTGGCCCTGTATGTTTTGCATTTCCCAGACTGTTTTTCCTTACACTGTTCCTCTGTATGGCTTTACTCTCTCTCTTCATGTTATATTGCAAACTGGGCAGCTAGCCCACAGCCTTACTTTAGGGAAACATCCCTGTTCAGGACCACATTTCAGCATGTCTTTAACTTAAAACATATGCTCCAATCTATACAGAACCTCTTGCTTACATTGTTTACTTGAATAGGACACCATGAAAGTAATTGTTCTTGCCACAGCCTTAATTCAGAGTCTACCAATACCAACAAGAGCCTCATCTATTACACTTACAGAATTCAGGGAAGTGCTTAATTTACTGTTAATATCACCATTCTGTTGCTTCCTCTTGTAAAATGATTTGTCATATACAAATTAAAGTCTTCAAATCTTAAACCAGTTCAAATCATAAAAAGCTATTTCACCTTCCAGGCTCTTATTTAAAATTACAAGCAAATTACTTTGCAATATATTTGTATATATATTTATATATATACATACACAAAAATCTATACATATTTATATCTGTATATAACAAATATTCTACTTATTGCTGCTGCATTTTTATTTGCACTTTAATTTAAGATAAATGTTATGATTTCCTCCAAACTATACCAAGCAAAATGGTTGTCTTCTTTCCATCCTTTTTCAGATGAAACATGAATGAAATATGTATGAAATATTTTCAAATTACATATCAAAATAAAACAGTAATCACCTAACTCATTGTCCCCACACAAGCAAAAGACTTAAACCACTTCCATGAAAAGTCTTGTATTTATAGCCTTGTTGAAATTCTCCAAAATAAGAGATGACCAAATCTGTGGCCAACTAGACATTCAGAACATGCCTTGAGAAAACTTTGAAAAGTATTTCATTAGAAACATTTTGTGACGTTTGCTTCTTCTACTTTTTTTTTCCCTAAACAAAAAAAATCAAAATGCATTTGTTGAAATATCTGTTGCTTTTTCAAAAGCACATCCTGAAGGGTGAAATACAGCTGAAGAACTTGTCTCTTAAGGGAAAGTGCAGCTCTTGATGAACAAATCCCCTAAAAATCATAGCAAATTTTCAGCAGTAAAAGATCCAATTTTAAGTCCACTCAATATGTTCCAAGATTTTTTTCTTCAAAACTATTTTTCCCTTTAACATGTAAATGACAAAAACCCTAATTTCCTCTTGAAAAGCAGTTTTAGAAGGCAAAAATTTAACCAGTCCTAGTCAATGGCATTACAGTGATTTACACCATTTTAAGATTAGTACTCATTATTGTACTCATATAGGTACTTCAAGGATTAGTGTTTGCAACATTTCACTGAAAAGCTAAAATTATTACACAATTATCTCTAAAAATGTTAATCAGTGGCACCTGATATAGATCTTGTCTTAAATATTACCCTCAGCTGAAAAAATTTCTGAAGGGTCTCAAATATCACTGTTGATACTTATAAAGTCTTCCAGAGGGGTCTTGTTAATAAGCAACTATAAAAAAATATAAACATTTGTGCATAGTTTTACTTTAGATTAAAAGCTTAATAAACTCTGAGGTAAAAACAAATAAAATAAATATTTTTCCTCAAAATATTTGTACTTCAAATTGATCTAAATCTTTCTCTTGGACACTATAAAGCTTATAATACAGGCAGACTGAAGTATTTTTCTGGGGCTTCCTCAAGCCCCAGAAAACAACAATATAATGTGTCCCAAGATTTTTTGGTGGTGACCAGCACTCAAGTGGAATCCCAATTTCCTTAATTTAACTGATGCCCTCATACCTTGACTGAAGAAAATGGATAGATTTTTCACTGGTAAGAAGAGACAGGGTTTTTAACTTCTTCTGAAAGTGCTGGGTTTTTACATTTCTTCTCCTGGGAAAAAGTCTGTAATATGTCCAGCAGAGTGTTTCAATAAAGGAAAGCTAACCCAGTCCAGGGAAATTCACTGACGCCATTGAAAGGAAAGAGAACCTTCCAGGTGGGTATGGAATGCACAGCTCTGTGTCTTGCTGGCTGAAGGCAGCACTTTTGTGCTGTTTTGAGGTGGTTTAGCAGGATTACAACTTTTCTGAGTGTCATTTTGATGTCCTTTGCTGTGACTTTGTGCTGACAGGGTGCTGGGCATCATCCCCACCTTTCAGGCTCCTTCCAGGTGAATTTGTAGTAACAAATGCATATCTATTTTTTATTATTATTTTTATTATTTTTTTAAGATGATTGATTTTTTAAAAACATATTGGGTTTTTTTGGTGTTTCTAACCCTTTTCCCCAAATTACCTGTAAAATAGTTTATATTTACTCTTCACCAAAGAGATTCTCTTGGATTTCTCTTTGCCACATGTAGCTAGCTTTCTCTACCTAGAAAGGTTGTTCAGGAAATCCTTAGACCTGTCATTCTGGAGACATTTATGCAACTATAAAGGTTATAATCCTATCCTTTGCCCATGTGGCATCTGTAAGTTTTTTCCCAAATAACTTCCATCAGGGAGCAAAATGACTGGAATTTCCCTGAGCCCTGAAAATTAGTTTCTTCCCTTTCCCATACCCCCCATCTCTTTCACTACTGAGATTAAGAAGTTTATAAAATACAACTTGTTACAGTCATGAGGGATTACTACTATATATTATCACTCACAGCTCATTAACCCTGAAGCCCTGCTAACTAAGAAAATCCTGTCTAATGAGGTTTCCTTCACTGCACTAAAGAACAAAAGGTCTCAAAGTTTTTGCCTATTACCAGTCTCCCTCACATTATTTTCCTGTAATTAAAATGGAACTTTATGGACACTAAAATACGAACCTGAATTACTTCTAGTCAAGGAAAAACATATTTTTCCTTTTTCTAAGTTTACAAAGGATTTTTGAGCTGATAAATAGAAGGGGAATGCATTTCTAGTATTTTCTACCTTTTATCATGTGTAAAAAAATCCTGCTATTTGAAATAAATGTGACTTCTGGGTATATTATACCTAATTTTATTTTGGTGTGAGCATCCCCACATTTCAATGACATTAATAGAAGTCAGGGTAGTTTTATTCTGGGTTAAATTAGGATTCTTTGTCAAGAATTTCCAAAGCAACTGGACAACTTGTCAGGTATCCCAATGTTAAGTGCCATGGAAGAGTCTAAATTAGATTGTCTTGACAGGAGGAAAAAAACCTAAATCTATTTACTATTATTTACATTATATAAGTACTTAGTGGGTACAAAAGGGATTGAGAAACTCACTCTGAGACTTCTGAGACAAAGAAAATAGTATTACAAAATAAATCATATTGCACAAAATGTTAAATGTCCCAGATTCCAGTGTTAGGTGAGCACATTAATATCTTTCTGACTTATATAATTTTTAGAAAGGAAATAGGCAACAATTCCTCAGTAGTTCATCAATCAATGAACAACTTTTATGGTTTCAAGCCAAAGTGTATATATCATGTATTCCTGTGGTAAATTAAAAAATATAAAATTAATTAAAAAGGAAAAGCAATTGATAGCATCACAAACTAGAAGGTGTTTATGGATGGAGCTGCAATTCTTTTCAGGTATCCAGTTTTCAAGATTTTCTGTCAGAACCCTCTCTACTTTTCAGGTTGGAAATTGCAGTGCCATAATTTAAATGCTAGGCTAAATTACTCTTGGTTACCCAGGCAGTAGGTTGGTTATCTTGCATTCAAATTCAGGTTCCAAAGAAAATAAAGTGTAGTTATTTCACCAAATACTCCACAATAGATAGTCTGTGAATGACCAAAGTAATTCAGGCACTCCATCCATTTTTATATATTTAATATCAAAGACCAGATGAAAAAATGTAAGCAGAGGGTTGGTGAGATGTCAGCAGGTCTTTGATTGTTCAACCTACTGCTTATGATACCTCTGTCACCACTGGGTTCCTTCAAAAATGTCCCTGTAGGAGCTGGGGATGTTCTGTGTGCTAAGTGGCTGCTAGAAGG
Source organism: Urocynchramus pylzowi (assembly GCA_013397555.1). NCBI lineage: Eukaryota > Metazoa > Chordata > Aves > Passeriformes > Fringillidae > Urocynchramus > Urocynchramus pylzowi. The sequence goes on along the minus strand of VZRH01004244.1, from coordinate 243,846 downwards.
CTCATTCCTTAGACAAGGATCTTGCAAATAAAGTCTTAAATGTGTCTGGTGAGCTGTTTCTGACTTGGAGACAATGTTTAGTCACAGCTGATGAAGTCCTTCACAACATAAACTCAGGGAGATTCTGATACTCCATTGTCAGTGATGATTGGTCTGTCAGAAGGTAAAGGAAAGGCAGCTCATGCCACAGGGAAAATGTGAAAAAAAAAAAGAGGAGAATGTTCATACCCATGACCTCTGTGCAAGAATTCAAAGTGTTAATACTCAAACTAAATTTGAGCAGGCTGTGCTGGCCTCTGAGGCCCATTGTGACCTATGTAAACAATACCATTTCTCTTCATTATTGTTCTAAATTATTTTATTTACATAAAATATCCTGAAAGTGACTTTGTGTTCCCCTCCTAAACCAGGAAGCCCCATTGCCACCTCGGCTGCTAATGCTCTCTATAGGAAGCAGACTTTAATTGTAGCTTCTCTCAGATGCAAGAGACAGGCAGCTAAAAATATGATGAATCATAGGCAGATGTCCCCTGCAGAACTTTCCTCAGACAGGAATGTGAAACAAAACAAGAAAAGGCTTTTATGTATCTAATGTACTTTCTTTACAAAGGACATCCACAGTGACTCAGATTAGTATACAATTGACTGCATCACTAGTAAAAATGGGACACTCTGAAATCCTCATGTCTATTTTTGGCTATTCTAGTAATTTTGTCTGGGTCATGTAATAGTTCTATTTTTCTTTCCTACCCTTTTTTTCTTGTGTACTTGTTTCTTTGAGGTGTTTCCAGCGGGGAAGATGGAGCAGGAAAAAGTCTTAAAATGAGCTTAGTAGAAAAGATGCTTAGTGGATTAGGGGACTGTAATGATAAATAATAACTACAACTGACTTTCTCCTTTCTCTAGTCTTTCTTCTTTCTTTTCATGATGAACTATGTCCATTCTTCTAAAATGGGCTTTTGTGAGTGGGACTAAATGACAGTGCTAGATGAGCAACAAAAGGAAGTTTTTGCGTCTGTGTCTGTTGCCACAGTGATTGGTTATTGGGTGGTCACTCTACTTGTAGCACTTTGGGATTTATTTTTGCTACTCTGGATTATTTAGTTATTTTTTTCTTTTATTATTTCTTAAAAATGGAAAAAAAGATATTATTATCCTGTACTAAAGGTTCAATTCAAGCGCCTGAATGTTTGTACTCGTTTTATCTTCCTGAGCTGTGTTCTTTTTTAACATGTTAGCATTCAAAAATGTATTTATTTGTTTATCTATTTGTTTGTTTATTTATTAAATCTTGCATTGCCAGATAGCTTTCATGGAAGAATAAATGAAGCACGCTAAGTTTCCACAGTCCTGTGCTTCACAGATAGACTTTGGTTCTGAACTGAATATCATGTCTTAAAACTAACTATTTCTTCAGCTGAATTTGATGTGGTGTGGTCTGGTCTCTTCAGGGGTACAAGCACATCTGCAGCACTGGTTTCAGGATCCCCTGTTCCCATGGGCTTACATAGATGATGGAACTAAGCATCCTGCATGAAATAGGATGGATCTTTCAGGCTTTAGGTGCAAGCAGCCCTTTCAAAAAGGGGTCTGCAGCAGAGCTGCCAGGTGAGCTAAATAGAAGCCTCCATCCACTTGAGGCCTGTGATAAGCCTCTCTCTGCTCGAACTGGCTTAAATGTACATTGCAGCAGGTTTTATTGTTAACTTCTCTTTGGCCTTCAACAAGTAGTCAATAGCCCTGCAGATTATATTCTCCTCTGCCATCCTGATTGCTGGAAGCATTCATCCAGAACTAAGCCACTACAGTAAACAGAGCAGGGTGCGAATTTTTCAACAAAACACTTTTTCATCAGAAAAAGGTGATTCATTGAAACTGAAACCTTTCACAGAAAAGGGCTGGATTCATTGATTTTTTCATTGTTGTTGTTGTTGTTGTCTTGTGGTAGCAAAAGAAAAAGCTGTGGACTTACTGTTTTTCTTTGGGGAGGTTGAAGCAAATAACATTTTCCATTTCAAAAAGTGTTTGAACAAATGTCATTGCAAGATTACCCTATGAAATGTAATTTAATAACAAAAATAGAGTACATTCATTTATATTGAAGAAAAAAGTACTCTTCCTCCCTTATTTGCAGTTTATATTTACTTTTAAGGTCTTTATGCTTTTTGAGGCTAAACCAGGATGTTTTTGCTGGAATGGAGAAACAGGTTCCCACATACACATAGAGAGGATAATCATGAACTGAAGAGATTTCAACTCTCTTTTCAAATGATTAGTGAGATCAGCTAGTAGACAGTTCTCATGAATACTGTGGCTCAAGCCACAAGCTTTTGGAGTATAAACATAAGTTTAGGTCATTATTTCTGATTATTCTGAATAATTTACTTAAATATAATCTTCAAAAGCATCACGTGTAATTTAAATTAGAGAAAAAGTAATATGTGAATGTGCTGCTCATCCAATGAAATACCAAGATAAAAATGTTACATTACCATAATATGAATCCACAGATTTGCCATGCAATGAAAATAGAACAATTGTCTGGTTAATTTTTGTTTTGTGGATCTACTGAACTTTTCAAATACACTTCTTGAGATGGTGGTACTAGAAAAAATATCATGAAGACTAGTAGGATGGAAGACACACGGTGTCTTGAGATGAAGAGTGGATCTGGGGGAGCAGAAATACCTCTTCTAATATATATTTTCCTCACAAATTAAAGGGAATAGCATGAAACTGTATTGCCTAACACAAAAGTACCTAATGAGGAAAGCAGAATTACACTACTCAGAACAAGTGGTAAGACTTTACACCAGACAATCTGCATAGAACAACCAGGACCTTGTTAAATTAAAGAATCTGATAAAAATTTTAAAATTACAAGGTATGAAATTTAAAAGCACAATGAAAAAGAAAAGGAAAGAAAAAAAAAAAAAAGAAAAAAGAAGAGAACATGTGTCACAGTAAGGGACAAAAAAGACCTCTTTTACTTGCAGAAAAAGAATAGCACATACAATTTGCTTGCCTCAGCAGAAACTAATGTGAGGTGAAGGAAAGCGTAGAAAATGAAATGATCATAGCAAATTAATATGGACCTTCTGAGAAAGCAGATCAGGAAGTGTTTTTTGTAGATAATAGAGACCCACATAAAAACAGGCTGGAATACTGATGGTGAGCTTTTTGCAAACACCCTGGTGCTGAATGAGATAGAAAATGTACAGCATGTTATCATCTAAAAAGGGCTTGTGCCCTTTTTATAAGGCTGCTTCATCCACTGAGGAAACCAGTCAAAAAGATCAAAGGCTGTGCTGGGTTTAGTTCTCCCCAAGAATCTGAAGCTGAATGAAAAATAGAAGCAACCACAGAGTGTCAAACAACATAGAGGATCTCAACTAAAATATTCTGTTTTCTCCCCAATCACTAGTGTATTAGCTGAGCAGAGATAAAAGAAAAATCATTATAATCTTCATAATGCTAGGCATGAATTAGAGACACATGGACTGCAAAGCAGGAGATTTCTTCTTAGGCTGAGGTTTGTATTTACAAGTGAAGGGAGCAGAGGTTTGTCTAAAATCAGGGATCAGATTTCCCAGGGACAGTAGATGACGAATTATCAAAGGATGTAGAGATAATGTTGGCAATGGCATATAGCACTGGGGATTGAGATAAATGCATTGCTGCTCTGTCTGATACTGGAACAAATCTGAAAGATATACAGAAAAGGATGAAAATGTTAAACCCTGGGTTTGTCTAATCACTTCCAACTTTGGTTGGTCCCTGGGTTCCTATGATTATATTCTCTGCAGGCATCTCCCTCACTCCCAGCACACATGCACAAATTCCCACCTTTTCAGGGTCAGGGAGGGGTGGCAGACACAATTATCCCAAGGACCTTCAACTGTTTCACAGCAGTAAATGAACTCTGACCATGGAATGACCATTTCATGAGAAATACTTTGCAATATCCCATTAGTGAAATTATTCTCCTGTGCACATGGCACCAGGTTTTTTTGCTTTTGAGGCTGTTTTTGAGCTTGACTGTTGTAACTGGCAACACAGACCCCTTTGGAGGAGCACTCACATTTCCCATCTGGAACTAAACACCCTGAAAGTGAATGTGAAAGCTGGTGTGATGATCATTGCCATTATATCAATGAGGCAAATTGGTCTTCAGACCCTTTACAGTGTGAATGAAAGTGCCAATCCCTCAGGAGCTCAGATACATTCCATCTTTGTGAACTGACCACCAAAAGACTTCTTTCCTTATCAAATTAATGTTTTTTTTTCCCTATTTGTTAAAGTACAAAGAGTCATTGTTCAGGTGGCAGTCCCCAAAAGCAAGAATGTTCCCTTCTCTCTCCTTTATTATTTTTACACCTCAATATTCCATTATAATGCTGATTGATCAGATTAAAACAGCTCCTGAGCAAACTGATGCAGCATAACCTCAGCTGATGCCCAAGGAAGGGGAGAGCTCTGTTCCAAATGGGACATGGGGTTTGGGTCAGATCAGGAGTAATCTATTGTATCCTGAGCTGTGTACTGACTAGGGCAGGCTGTGATCTAGTTGCTGCAAATTTCTTGGATGAATCATGTCAATTTAGAAGAACAAAGGGATGGTAACCAACACAACCTGTCATTCCCATCACATAGAACAGCCTGAGAAACATAGGGTGGCCTCAAACAAAATTACAATGAATTGTTTCAGATTTTTTTAGATGTTAACTTGGCCTCACCAGTTCAGATCTCTGTGTAGTGGGGAGCATAGAGGAGTAGGGCAGTATTTTAACTCCTCCCTCACAGATATTAATGAAAAAAAGAAAGCTCCTAAGAATCAGATTTTCTGTATCACAGTTATCCAAAAGGGGATGTATTTCTCTTTAAATAATATTCTTTAATATATAATAACAAATATATTAATTGACTAGTCTGCTAAAAAAAAAAAAAAAAAAAAGAAACAAGAAAAAAGTCAGAACAACAATGTTGTTTTCAAGATCACATTTATTTTTTTGTTTCCTAATATTTTTTAGTCATTGTACTATCTATATGTTATTTCTAGAATTGCTGGAGTACATGCTGCTAGAAATTTTGTGTCACGGAGGAAAGACTTAATACAAATTAACTTGATATTTTCACATAATAACATATATCCATCAATGAAAATTAGTTTGGATTGCAAAATTTAATAAAGAAAAGTATTTAATTTACAGGAAGAATTGTGCGGATTTTATCTGGTTTCAAGGTTTATTCTTTTCTTTGGTTTTGCTGTTTAATAAAGTTAGGCAAACAGAAATATTTTATGTGTTTGTGTAGATTTTGAGAGCTCCTTGAATTTTAAAAAGATAAGAAAAAAAGCTTTTAAACATGTTAGTTATAGAAATGCTTTTAATAATCTCTTGTTATTTCATTAAAACTCACTTGCTATCACTTCTATTAAAAACAGAAAAAAATGAAATAGACTCATATTTTCTACTGGTCTGAATAGAATATTTTATTAAAGTCTGAATTTCCCTTTAGATTTCCTGAAAATATGGAACAATAAGAATTTATTTTGAAATATCCCAACTCATGTAACAAACTAGAAAAATCCTTTTTTTTTTTTTAAATTTATTTAAAATGCCCTTAACTTCCTACTTACTGTATCTCAGCTCTCCCTCTCCAAGGTTTAAAGGAATCTTACTGTGGATATAGACCAAAATCTTGTATGCTTTTCCTTAGTGATAAAGATATCAAGAGTACTGTTATATAACTGATGTTAAGGGGCCCTTGCCCTTTACTGGTATAGCTACATTGGGATTTATGGGATATTTGGACTTGGATCATGAGGAGAATAATGGCTTTTTTTTTTTGACAGTATTCACCAAAATGTGTGTGTTTTGTTAGGGACAGAGAGGGAATTCCTATTATTTTTCAATTGTGATTATTTGCCTTGTTTTGTAAACTTTGTTTTGAGTTCAAGATTTGCTAAAAATTTAACACTTATCAGAACATTTTAGGAATGATGCAGTGAGCAGCACTCAACAGTGTGTTAATATAGAGAATGAGAAAATACATGAAAAACAGTCTGATGGAAGGTGCCCATGGCAGGTGAGTTGGAACCAGGTGATCTTTAAGGTCCTTTCCAACCTAAACCATTCCAGGATTCCATGATTAAGTGTCTGGAACACTGAAGGAGACAGATCTTATTCCCCATTGAGGACAGAAGAAATTGGACCATGATTCCAGCCACTGAGCAAGACTCTTTGCTCTGAGTCTCCCCCTTTTCAACAAATTTTTAATGTTTCAAGTGGATAAATTTTAATGTTTCAAGTTGTTAAAGGAAACTGAATTGCAGAGTAGTCACAACTCAATTGTGCAGACTTGGTATTTCAACACTAAGCTAAACACAGCCATGAAGCAAGAAAATAGGTCAAACATTTCAAAAGATCAATCACTCTGGGTGATCCTTCTTTGTCTTTTTGGGTTTTTTTTTCAAATTATGACTTGCTAGCTAATGCCAATGTGTTGCAAATGTCTGTGAATGAAAGTGACTTCCTATCAATGTACTCTTCAGCTATTGAAACACTTTGAGCTGAATAAACAGACAACTGATGTTATGATTTACCTCCACTTTCAGTGAACTTCATATTTGGCTGATCTCCTTACCATTACATATTTTGTCTAGTAAGAAGCCTTGCATGTTTCAAGCTGCCCAAAAAAATAGGTAGACACAAAACCATCTTTATCTGGAAATCCCAAGCTACTGATTGTAGCAATTCATAAATAATCCTCTTTAAGAGTCTCAAAAAAAAAAAAAAAAAAGAGGCATTTTCCTGAAATACCACAGGAATAGTCAAAATTTTCAAGGGCAGAATGCTTCCCAGGGAAAAACATGACCCTCTTTTGGTTCCATGTTGTAAGTTTGCAAAAAGATCTATGCAAAAAGAATCTGATTGCATTCACACAGGAGGGGATGGAAAATAGCTGGGTGTCACTATAAGGGCTAGACCTGTGGCAGTTCCAGGCCCTTAGTCTGGGAGCAGTAAATTAAAATTAAAAGCATAGAAGGACTTGAACTGGGGCAAAATCTTTCCTCAGACTTGACCAAATATGTATTTTTAAGGTATGCCTCCTGTGTCAAATCCTATAAGACAGAAAGGTGTAAGCTTTTGAGCAGGTTCATTGTGCTCTCTTATACCTGACAACTGGGATCCCCAATGTTCATGTGAAGATGGGAAACATTATGAAAACCATACATGGAGCATTAAACTCTATTTCCAGAGAACTTTCTGAACATAAAGGAATTATGGAGTCTGCTGTAATTCTTTCTGTCTTTTGTGGCACATCTTTATACATCTGTTTAAATGAGAACTGTAAACTGGGTCTTGACCTCTTACCCTTTACTTTATCATATCCTGTGTGAACTTTCTAACAAAAAAATTATATTTGCTGATCCTAGAATATAATGTTTTGTAGGGTTTTGTTTGGTTGGGGGGAGGGTTGTGTGTGTTTATGTTTATGTTTGTGGGTTTTGTAGTTTTTTTGCTTGGTTGGTTTTCTCCCTCTTTTTTGGCCCAACAATAAAAAAAATAAGCCTGTCCAGAAATTTAAGATATTTTGTGATCTTTTGGAACCTGAAGATTGAGTTGGGAACTTTTTTAAGGCAGAAAATACACTTTGGATGTTGCCCTTGTAGAAGTGTAGAACATAAATATAAAAAAAGAAAATAGCATAGAGTATAAACTACTCCAAGCACCCCATGTAGATTAACAATGAAAGTTCTCACCTTTTAAAATAATAGCAATGCCAGTTGTGGAGTGTGAGGAGTGCTTTGAATTACAATGGATTGCCGGATGCATTAGCCACAATATCAAATGCAGTCAAATTAAAATGTTCCCTTCTGACATTTTCAATTAAACCCCATCAAGCTTCCAAACAACCTAGGAAAACTAAATAGACTGTGTGAGCTGATGGAAAAGGCAGCCTGACATCTTCTCCTTCCAAAAATTAGATTAAGCATCAATGTTGTTGCAAAAATCTGCACCAGAACATTAAACAATTAAGAACTGGTGTAACAATACTGACCAGTTGCCCATCCACTCTTGTGCTGCACCAATTGCTTGTGACAGAGGCCAATACTGAACTCATCCTAGGAAGAAAAAAGAGTTTTAATAGTTAACACCCTGTGATTTCAACATGTTTTCCATTTAAGTATCTCTAGGTTAAATTTGATTTTGTTTTTCTTTGTGGTTCCCTTGACCTAGTATTGTATGATTTCTAATGGTCTTGTGAACAAAATCCTTTTGAGTTTGAGTGGTGTAATAAAACATTTCTCAGAAGTGGGAGGCAGGAAACTGCATGGCTATTTCAAGGTGAGAGAAGGTTTCTGATACAGCACTGTAAGGATAACCTGCATAGTTTGAAGACTCATTTAGGGGAAATTAAATCAATATTTCCCAGAACCTCTCAGTCAGATTCATCACATAGCCAAGGACTATAAAGCAGATCTCTTGGACCTTGGACAATGGAGGACAGGAGTTGTTTCAGGAAGAATCCATACAAGGAGAAAGATCTGAAGGAGAAGGTGGCAATTGCACTGAGGTGCTAGCAAATCCTTGTAGGTAAGGCCTGGAAGGTGTTCCCTGGGGAAGTCAGACATAACAGGTCAGGCCAGAAAGTCTCTTTCCACAGTGAGGGTTTTGGTAAATACAGTAACTTTTCAAGTAGGAAGCTCCTGCAGCTTCTCAGAACAGCCTCAGATAGATGGGCCTATCTATCAGGGTCTGTGGGATTCACATTCTCTGAACCTGAGAGAAGCAGGGAGAGAAGCAGAGAACAGAATAAAGGACAATTCTTATCTCATTTGCTGTTTCTATGTTGTGCCAAAGTGGAATGTAAGATGGAGATTTTTTACCCAAAGTCAGGGTGTTTTGTTTCCTATCAGAGCCAAGTGCAGTCCAGACTGTTGTTGCAGCAGACAGTCACAAGATTTGGTTCAGTTAGTTTAGTTCTAGTTCTTGTTCAGTCAAGATGTAGTGTAATATAGTATAGAATATTATAGTATAATAAAGTAATCAATTAGCCTTCTGATATCCTCAGATGCTCTCATTCTTCCCTGCGTGGGAGGCGCCCTGCTTTTCCGATAAGGGTCTTTGAGTCACCTCACTCAAAAGTCATGTCAAGATAATCAAGGAGTAGGCTATGTCTCTATCACCAAAAATGTAAGAGAGAACTGTGAGGTTCACTGATTCATGGAGTCTTCAGGTCTGTTCTGGAAATGTGAACAAAAATGACATGAGGCTGAGAGGAAGGGTCTTGATTTTTGGTCCTCTACTAGAACGGGTCTAAGTCTTGTCTTCTTAGTGCCCAGGATACTCCAATTTCCTTAGTGTAAGCAATAAAGAAGGTCAGGTTTTAGTTTTTAGATGTTGATTTTGAGTATGTAGTGTGCAAATAACCCAGGAATTGGCAAGAAAAATAATACAGATTTTATTCACAAAGATTTCTCTTAGAAGATTCTCAGCATCTTAAAGATTCAGCTTCTCTGCTTAATATTTACAGCTGAATCTGCCCTGAAATAAAGCCAGAAATTACTCAAAAATGCATGCAAGATGTTTACATGTCTAGCTTTTCTGTGGTTTAGTCAGTCCCACCTCATCTCTGTGCTGTTTCTTTCTGACTTAGCAGAGTCCTATCATAGTAATAAATTCTCAGATGCATTGTAGATCAGGTAAAAGGTAAAGCTTTATCTGATTTACATCAATTCTAAATTAATCTGGAATATAAAAAATGAATCCATAGCATCTTTTTACCCTAGTCCACAAAGGCATTAAAAAAACCAAAACCAAAAAACCCCAATCAATCAATCAATCAATCAATCAATCAAACAAACAAACAAACAGAAAAACAAAACAAACAAACAAACAAACAAAAACCAGATGGAAGGACCTTTGAAATAGGTGCAACTACATTTCAGTTTAGATCTTTATTCTTACAAAACTTAATATTTTTGAGTTCCACATCTTTTTTCAGCCTGCCTCATTTTCATGCTATCTTTTTCCATTAAGCTCACACAGTGTCTGACTATGATGAGGACAAACTTCTGGCACTGTTGTATTTGTAAAAGAAACATGCACACACAGCTAATAAGATTTATAGCACAGAAGCATAATAAATCAATGCAGAATTGAGTGAGTTGTATTAGGGGAAAGTGAAAATAAGATTTCTTGTTCTGAAATGGATCATAAGGCCAACTGAGAATTGGGTATTGCCTGAGAACTGGTGTGTAGTACCTGTTATTTCTTACCCTTTTTCTGCATTTTCAAAATAGACTTTAACACCTGAACTTATTCCTTCTAATTAAAAAGAGGACAACTGAGGTACCCAAGTGAGGAACCAAATGAGATTTACAAATGTGAAATTAAAAGACCAAAAGGATTTTACAAGAAATATCTTTTCATTGTGTGATCAGCCTAGTCAAGCAAAACTTCCTGCAATAAGAAAAATACCTAGTAGTTATAGAAATTCTAAGCAGTTGAAAATATTTTTATTAATTTTCTACCTGCTCTACTTAGACATAATTTTAAAGATGAAAAGAGAAAATATCAGAGGCAACATCAGCTCACACTGACTATAATGTTCATCAGAAAGACCCATAAAGTCCATCTGATTGCAGATTTCAGCTTTTGAAAGCACAGAATATACACAAATGTGTCTTATGAATAGCTCTTTATGTCCACAATACTTTTAACTTACTTTTTTTTGTTTATTTTGTGGCTAAATTAATCATAAACAAGTCTTCAGATCACAGTCTGAATCCCATACTGTTGAAGAGCTATGTATAAAAATTCAATTATTTTAAGCTCAGTGGGGAACAAAAAAGGTGAGAGAAAAAATGCAGTGTGCACTAATAAAGTTCCTTGATTGTTATCATAAAAAAGGATGGTGGATCTATAGGAAGATCAAGTCTTCTGACTGCTGGTTGAGTCCCTGCTGCCATTATTACTTCTTGTTTTTGTTAACTAAAACCCTAATCTTCGAAGGAGTACAGGAAAAAAAGAAAAAATAAATAAAAACAAATCTTTTGTTGTTCATCAAATTACCAGGCCAGAGACTTTGACACAGATTTTCGGAGGGACTTGATTGTCTGGAGCTGGGATTTAGGTACTTGACCTGTAGCTAGAAATTCTGCTTTCAAGAGAAAGACCAAACTCACAGCAATTGCACTCTCAGCTAAGTACCACCTCATTCCCACTATGAATCTAGGACAGAGACACTGTCAACTGTCAGAGGCTGGTGGATGAGTAGATAAATTAATCCACGCATCAGTCGTTTCATATGGTTCTTTCCAAAGAAATCTATCATCTAATAGATTTAATAATAAGTCTCACAACATTTTCTACTGTAATATTGGATTGTGTCATATTTCTAGCTCCTGTTTTTGGTTCCCTTTAGATGGATGTGCTACAGAATAGATAAGACCACACTTCTGGCCTGCCAGATAGTATTAATTTATAATGTTCTCTCATCCTTCCCTGGTGCTTTGGATCAAACAAAGACACTGTTTAAATAAATAAAATGTTATGTAATGCAATTAAACATTTTCCCATAGCTGTTAAGATCAAGGCAACTAATAATTACCTGATGCAACAATTTTAAAACCCATGACAGACATTTATATAGTTTAGTGATTACTGTCATAATGTTAAGCTATCGAGCCTGGCTCTGCTCACATTATTCAGTAAAGAACATAAAACACAAGTAGCAGCAGAGGTAAGATCAGCAGAAATCAGTCCATCACCATTATTAATTCAATAGAAATATTTATGGTTTTGTAAGGCTGGAAGGAACAATTATAGTCTAATCTCAAGCTCTTTCTCTTTAGCAAAACCTATAAAATTCACCCAGCAATCCCATCACCCATATTAATATTTTTTGATTGAAAATAACCACTGCAATTTTACAGGTCCCAGTTTATGAAGACAGGGAAATCTCCTCACCCAGGGAATGAGAGCTGAAGCATTGACCAGGTAGAAAGTCACACAGGAGTTCTGAAAATTTCCCTTGCATTTTCTCTTCAGAAAAATCCAATGTTTAGACATGTACTTTTTTGCTCCTTAACTATAACAACATAGAAGTGTAAATTTGGTGGCTATAAGAGTTATTATAAAGTAAAAGTTTAAAGAAGCAGAGTGGTATATCAGATGTATTTGCACTGTCTACTACCAAAAATCTAAATATTTTCATTGTGTGAGCACATGCTTACACAAAATATACACACATTTCCACAAAAACACAAATAGGTTTCAATTAAATTTCTATATGGAACGTATCTTGAATCCAGTATAAAATTCCAAGCCAAAGAGAAAATTCTGTAAATGTTTCGTAACAAACTGGCCCTAAGGCATTTGTGATAAACGAGAAAACATTCTAAAATTTTATATAACTTAATGACTTAGACATTCAAAGGAATAATCATACTTATCTCTCTGCAATACCTCTTTTTTTTTTTTAAGTAATATTTCCAAACTCCCAAACTGAGATACCCAAACTGTTTTCTTTTGTAAAATTAAGATTTTTTTTTTTTTTTTTTTTTGGTCATAGAAGTTATAGAAACCTTCATTTTGCATCAGAGAAAATTTGCTTTGAAGTCACATGGGGGAAAAAAATCAAACAAAAGAAAACCAGTGAACTCTTTGCACCACAGAATCACGGGGTTTAGCTAGATCAGTAATTACTCACTTTTGAAATGTCATCTCAGGGGGTCATCTCACCTCTTTCAGCTGGGCTAGCTGTGCTGATTCACTGCAATTTCTTTTTTGCAAATGAAAATACACCTCGCCTGATAGGGTTGCTGGTTTTTTTTTTCCTGTTGTGTTCAAATCAAGGCTCTAAATGAGCCTTGCCATCCCCGTGAAGGGCTCTATATGGCCAGGAAGGGACTGTATTTTAAATTGCATGATGACTTGAGGGCTGAAACAACAAAACAATGAAATGCAACTCTCCTGCAAACATGTCCACCCAAGCCCCCATTTCTCTCTTTGAGATTTACAGGGAATCTTGAAGTGCCATGCTGAAAAGGAGCCAAAATCCACTCTGAATGTTAAAACTCTAGCAACCGATTTTTTTAAGTCCGATTTAACCTAATTCATGTTTTTCCCCTGGGGGGAATACACCTGTCTCAACACCCAAAAAGGAATGTCCTCCAAAGGAATCACAGAGTAAGTGATGGTGGAGGCTGGAGGCAGAACAGGGGTCTCTGCCCCCCTCCCTGGGCCTCCTGCTCCTTCCCCACAGTCGCTTGGCCTGGAGGTTCTGCACCAGTTGCTGGCCAGATGTTCAAGACTGCATCCCTACTGGAAGGTTGTGACAAAGCCCCTGAGAGTTGAATGACAACAATCTGTCAACTAGGCATCATCATAATTTCTTTTCCATATTCCATTATTCCGCACCTTATGTCACTGTTTTTGGTTCCTAAATTACCCGTTGGTTTTTGGTTTGTTTTTGGTTTTTTTGGTTTGTTTTT
>VZRH01004244.1:207503-219357 GCA_013397555.1 Urocynchramus pylzowi | reverse complement strand
TTTTTTTTTTTTTTTTTTTTTTTTGTCAATATATTACTGAATAAACATTGAGATACACTCTGAAAAAATCCTCAGGCACTGCTGACAACTTCAACAGTGAAAACAGTTTTATGCAGTTCCTGTAGTCCTGATCACCACCTTGCATTTGCTGTGCAAACCCTGTTGTATTACCTGTTAACAATGCCACTTTTTTGAGTTCCTGACCAGCTTTGAATCCATTCCTGTAGCCAGCTTGTTTCAAGAAAGAAACAGAGTATTAGGCCAGCTGTAAAATCCATTGCAGTTTTATTTCTCTGCTGCCTTTGGTAACAGCAGCAGGGATAAAGAAATGAAATCCCTCTGCTCTGATTTCCTCTACCCTCTCCACCCCTATGCCTCTCCTCTTATCCCTGCCAGCTGAAATAGAGGACAAACCTGTCATTAAACATTTGTAAATGCTCAGTTACTGAATGGTAGCTGTCTACTTACTGGATTGGGATGCAGAGAACACATGCTTTCACAATTTTTTTAGGGTTTTGGTTAGAGTTTGAGGGGGTTTTGTCTTGTTTTGTTTTTCTTCTCTCAGCATAATCCTTCCCTCCTCTTTACTCACTAGAAAAGAGAAAGCTACAGCAGACTTTGTTGTTACATACTGCTCATTAACCAGTAGTCTTTCCCTCCCAAAAAGTCCTTAGAGGAGGTAATCATTGCTTTTTGCTTTGATAAGTGTTAACTAACCAACCTTTCATTGCCACAAGGTAAAGAATAGTTAGGAAAAGGGGAGGAGTTGGTGTTATTGGCATGGTACTGTGGTTTGCAATGAATTTCAAGGAACTGAGATTCTGCCATACAACTTCTTATAATTAAATTTAACTAATCAGTCCCATAATTTCTCCTATTAGTTTTAGCTAGACTAGAAAAGGTCAATGCCCTGGCAAGCAATGATTCGCAAATAACAGGTGCAGCCAGTTTCTATTATACTGCCATGGGACACTGCTCTGTCACTTTTATTTACTGAATCAATCCACCAATGTCCAGCAGGAGAACAACAGTTAAATGGCCATTAATTGTAGGCTGATGTGCAGATGAAACAAATCTCCAAAGGGATGGTAAACCTTTGTTCTTTAGTCTCCTCCTGCTCACGCAATGGGATTAGCAGCAAATCACTCAATGCTTCATCTTCTTATTAAAAATTTACCATACTGGTCATCCCAGGTGACTTACATCCAACCAGGACATAATTTTCTTTTTCTTTTTCTTTTTTTTTTTAAATTTAGTTTCAATGCAGTGATTTAAGATATTCATAGTGAAACAAGCAATTAACACATGGAAGAAGGTATAATGAATAGTGCATTCCTGATTGTCCTTAATTTGTTGTTTCAGGGGGAAAATTTTTTAAGTTGTTTCAGAAAATTCTTTCCAGAAACTAAATTCCTTTTTTACAGGCTTTGATTTATTTAGTTTCACTCATACTCTGCCTCCTGAAATACAGTTTTAAGTGAGCACATTCACCCTTCAGAAACAGGAGTGACTGAATTGATGGAAGTGGGTGCAATGTCAGTTCAAATGCCATCAGAAATATCCCAAAAGCAAAGGCCTTTCGCTCATCTTGTGTATCCCAGACAAATTAATTACTCCATAAGAAGATGACAGTCTTGGAGGGTTTTGGATTGGAGTCTTGTCAGTAGAGTACAGTGCATTGCATGGATGCAGCGACAACCCTCCCAAATGTAAACTGTGAAATAATGATCTGGTACCCTTCCCCCCTCCACTTCATGGGCTAGAACAGAAAAAAAGAAAGAGAGAAATAGAAACTGTGGTACATGGGGCCTCAGGGGCTTTATTTAATTATCCTTATTGAGACAGTTACATTTGCAAAACAAGAAGAGGTGCCTATCTGAGTGTGGCAGGCACCACTGACAAACATAATATATCAAAGTAGAAAGAGCAGCCTCATAGTGTACTATATTTCTGGGTACCTCACAGTTGAAACAATCAACTAAATTCCCCATCTCCCTCACCTAGTGTATCATCCCTAATGATGCTTGTTTCTTCGGCAATCTTTCCAAAGAGAAGCATTTTGAATTAGGCCCTCATCCAAAGCTCAGTGTAATCAAGAAAACTAGCACCAGCATATTAGCCTAAGACTAATATGTATACTGAGAAATCACCTCTGTTCTACCAAAAGGAAAAATCCATATGACTACAAAATTCGTACCAGTTTCTGTGTGGACCCCCCTTTCTTTCTAACTCAGTGTAGGCAGCTGCACTGTAGAGATTTTTATTTGACCTACTCCTATGACTTCTGTCTGGTCAAAAAATAGAGATAAGCCTTCTGTTGTAAGGATTATCTCATTTTAAAGTGGCAACTTTAAAATTATGTCTCAAATACGTATAAATTATGCCTCAGAAGGGTCTGTTACTGTTCATGGATTATAAACAGAGCTGTTGCTGACTTTCTCAGAGGTACCTAAATTGGAAATTTTTTAGTTATATGAAAACACTTGAAGTTGCTAAGCCTTCCAACTCCAGAGGTTCCATCATAATGTTTAGAATTCCCAGTGAAAGCTGGGGCCCTGTGAATAATCTCTTAAACAATTACAAAACTACAGAAACTGTAGAACTCTGGAGGTTCTCCATGAACCTTCTTCTCATAGTAGGATTGCTGTCCTCACTAGATTTGATCACAGATGGCTTTTCTAGGAGAATCATAAAAACTTTCAAGGACAGAGAGTAACAAACCCCTCTGGATACCCTGGCCCAGTGTTTTTCTACTCTTCTGACAAAGTATGATTTCCAAATATCCAGCCTGTCCCTATCCTCAGCAAGCAAACAAACAAATAAGGCAAGAAATGAATAAAAAGACAAACAAAGAGATGGATAGATAAATTTACTCTTTTAAAATCCTTATTCCTTATTTAATTTTCACTATAACAAAGAGATGAATAGAAAATTAGGGTTTGTTATTCTTATTCCTCATTTAATTTTTGCCACAATAAAGAGTTTGGCATTGTCCTCTTTCTGAAACCTGCAGCAACTGTAGCTGTTGCAGCTGTGTCCCTGCCAGTGTGCTGTGGAGTGGATTCCTACAAACATGAAGAAATACAGATCTCAAGGCATGACAGCACATTGAAAGGAGAGTCACAGGTAACAGAATTATTGCATCCTATTCACTCTGTTCCTTCCCCTCTTTCTCCCTCCATTTTGTTTTTTAATGCATTCAATTTCTCCCCTCTTAAGTATCAAGTGTGCAATTATTCTTGAGACATACTGCACCTGTGGCAGAATGAATATCATATTTTTGATATAGTATTTCCATGATGAACACAAACAGTAGCTTGAGCATTAGCTTGGCAATGGGACACATGGATATGTTCCCTCAGTTCTGTTCCTACAGACTGCTTCCTCAGTCTGTAATAAATTTCCCAAGTGACCTTAGGAAAATCACCTGGACTTCCTTTGTCTCCTACCTCCTCCTGTGAAACAAAATTATCTTTTTGATCTACTAAGGCAACTCTAAAATGAAACACACTGATAAGAATATGTCTGTGTTTTTTTGTGGGTTTGTTTTAATTTTTTTTTACTTTTTGTTTGTTTGTTTCTTGGTTTTTGTTGCTTTTTTTTGTAGGTTTTCTTTTGATATATGTCAACTTGTTAAAGAGGACTTTAGAAATTGCTCTTCTGATCAAACGTATTTTTTATGATCATGCAGAGATAGTTGTATAGTGCTTAAATTAGGAAAAGGTAATAATGATTATTGGTTTTTTACTTCATTGGCAATTTCCACTCCCCCATAGCTCTATGTAGTGCTTTGCTAAGTCACATGAAAGCCAGACCCCTGCTCCCTGGCAGTTGCCTTCTGAATTGGACAGATAACATGACAAATAATTACTTTCTAACAACAACTTTTTCTCCTGGGCACCTTCTTGTATTTTTCAGCATTGGCACCCATTAAGAAGTGGGGCATAGATGTTCTTTAAAGCCTGGATCACGTAAAACAGCTAAGACAGGTTTGGGAGGATCCTCTGCTCTTGGAAATTCTTGTGTCATTGTCACACACAGTACATGAAACATCCATCAACTTCACATCAGAAACAATATTCTCTTCCTTTGAGAAGCTGGTCCTAAGGGTTTGCAGCATGTGTCCCAGAAGACTAATGATGAGTGTTGTTTTTTGATTGATAGAAACTATCTTTTTTCCTCGAAATCATACATGACCAGCCAGAGAAGCACAAAAAATCCATCACTGCTTAGGCAGGAGGGGGGAGAAAACAGGGGCACTCAGTACAGCAGGGGTGGCCATACTTTGCCCAAATAATTTGAGGACTGTATTGGTAAGTTGCCAAGAGCCGAAGGGCTGCATTGAATTTGCATTAAATGGAGCAGATGGCATCAGCTGCCCTCAACTTTAATGTTGAAATGTGGCCTACAGAGCAAATCTGTACAAAACTTTTCTAATTAAATCTGAAACAACATGCCTCATCTATTCCCCAGTAGCACAGCCTTTCTGGTGGCATTTCTGCAATTCTGCTTCTAGCCCCAGCCAAGAGAGACAATGGCAGAACTGAAGAGAAATGAAAAATAAGAACACACAGAGACAAACGGTTTTATCCCAAATTTTTTTGAAGCACCAGATGAGAATGAGTGGACTAGAATTAATCTCCATCAATCTTTACAAGGTAGTGCTCTTTGTAATAAAAGTGTTCTGTTGTATTTATTAAATGTGAACTTCTGTGCAAACCCAGCAGTGGTACCAAGGAAGTCTGATCAGAGGTAGAAAGAGGGAAAGCCATATTTCAAAACCACTCTAACACTCATTAGATAAACTTGGAGAAGCCAGATAAGGCAAGCACTTTCAAATTTGCCTGTTTTACCATACATAAAATAATTTGGAATAGTCAATAAACCATGCTTTAGCTGTATTCATGCACTTCATTGACAGACTGTGTGAACATTTCCCACAAGAATTAAACAGATGACACCATAAATAATTCCATTACACCAACAATTTCTGACAACAGCTGTTAATCCACTCTCTGCAGTGGAACTCAATAGCAGGTAATGGTGTTTAGCAGTTATGAAACCAACCCATTTTTATTTTCTGGGAAAAATAACTTTTAAAAATGGTTAATTTACATATTTATTTTATTGTCCAGTACTTTACTTAAAAATATACTATCCCCATCCTTACTTCTCATAAGTGAGGAATTTATTGTATCAAAATTATGCAACCACGTTAAATGCTATTGATTTTAAATATTATTATGCATATGTGAAATAATAATTTGCTTGAATTTTAACAGTCAGGACCAGACATCTGCATCTGGTGAGATTATGTGCAAACATATATTTTAAGAATAAAATGAGGTAAAATGAATAACTAAGCCAAAGTAAAATCTATTTTCATTCAATGGCTTTATTCAGGAACATTTGAGCCAAATTTTCCCTTGGTAGAATTCCACCATCATTAGGATTAAATAAGACCATTTTTTGTTTCCTCTATGGAACAGACAGGGAGAATATGTGTCTTTTTTAGTTTATAAATAAGTGGTCAATAAGGTAATTGAGTGAGGAAAGAAGAAAAAAGATTGTGAATAACTAAAATTGATTTTTACACATAGATCCCTGAAGTAGCATTAACTATGTGAGTGCTGCACTTTATTTCTGTCCTAAGTTACCTCATCTGCTACACAGTAACAGTCCATATGATGCTGCTGATTAAAGAAAAATATAAACATGCAACCAAAACCTCAAACCAAATGCCAAAACATCTTCTGGGTGATGCAAAGCAATTCAGGAATAAGAGAAGGAGGCAAAGAAAGATGTACATTCCATTCAAACTGCTCTTTCCACTTCTGCCTTGCCCCAGTGCGGGCAAATTCCATGTTAGGGGTACAATATAACCAAAGAAATGGAGCAAGAACTTTGCCAAACTGAGACCTATAAGGACTGGGCAGCACTTGGAAAAAGATTTTCAATGTTCTCATTTTAGACAGGGATGGGTAGAAATTTCGTGAGTTCTGGTACACTTGGTAGTACTGGTTTAATTACCCAGGCAGGAATAAATGAGATCCTTACTCTATAGCTGAAATTAGGAATATTGGTAGAAAAGCACCACATGTAAAAAAAAAACTTGACATTTCATACAGTGATACACTCTAGGAATGTTTTATTTTAGTATCAAAACCCCTGTAATTGACATGGTGCTGCTCTTATAGCAAGATCAACCTTTTAGGGGAGATCTGTCCTCTATTAAGCAACACATCCCTTTTAGATAGTATGATAAAATGGTATAGTGGATTATTTTATTTAATTGTTTATTTAGAAGCCATTTGTTGAATTTCAGGCTTTCATATAGTCTAGTTTGGGGTGAAATTTACTATTTTGTTTTGAGTTTTCCTGAGGGAAGGAATACAAACTGAAGTTGAAAATCTTCTGAGTTCCAGGAATATCTCCTATAAGCTAAAAAGTAATGGGTGAAATTGAAGCTTAAATCACTGGGGAATAATTTGTTGTCAGCAACATCTGGAAAGCAAATGTGCAAACAGTTAGTTAGTTTTCAGAACAAATGATAGATAGTGGGCTTTAAAGATACATTTATGGGCACAAGGTGGGGGAAAGAAAGAAAGCAGTGAAGGCACAGCATAAAATCAGGTACCAGTAGAGGAAAATTAGCAGTGCATGCATGGTGAGTTACAGTTAAACAAAAAAGTAATCTGAAAAAAAAAAATAACACTGATTTCAGATGTCAGATCATTGATTACAAGCACAAGACAAAACTTGACATGGGAGAGAAAAATATTGCTTGTAAATCGTCTGACAGTTTTTCTATATAGCAAACTAACAAAAAAACCCCTCAAAAAACCAAAAAACAAACAAAATAGTTTAGGTGAAAAAAACCAAATTTTTCACAACTGGTTGAATGTAATGGAGGTTCCTTATTTGTTCAAAAGATTTCATAATTTTCAGTGAAATAATCAATATTTGTGCTTCCAAATAAGCTGGATTTTTTAAAATTTGAAAGTACTTTGTTTAAAAAAAAATTAGTTATAAGGAACTCTAAGGTACCCAAATGTATTAAGCTTTTGTATTTGCCTATTAACAGGATAAAATATGTCTCTATTAACAATTGTGCTTAGGAGGTGATGCCCACCATTTTCTGATTTCAGTGGGAAGGGGATTGGATTGAGTCATTCCAGCATCCACACACAACGTCTTAACGTGCAGAAGTGTTCCCTACATTTACTGTACTCTGAGTCCTGCCTCCTGTTGTGTAGCCTTAGATTCCTGAAAAAAAAAACCCACAAAAATGAATAGTATATAATTTTTTTTAATTTTAAGTATGATTTTAAAGACAGAGAAATGTGATAAAATGGATTTCTTCTGGAACAATCTGTATCACACTGTTAATATCTCTATCCATGACATTACTGGAAGCCCACAGAAAATCTGCTCTCATGCTGGACTGTCCTTAGGAAGTTAAGTGGGCTGGCACAAGATTGTTCTTTTTGGAAAATATGATGAGAAGTTTTCATATTTCCAAAGAGATGAGTGACTTTGAAATCAATTTCTAAGTTTATGAACCACACTGAAGACTGTTCTTCGTGTTTGAAAATCATGCTATCAGCTAACCAAGATGAGTTAAACCTTCTCAGGCTATCAAGAGTTAATGTAATAGCATTTTGCATAAAAAATATTGTTCTTTTTGGAAAATATGATGAGAAGTTTTCATATTTCCAAAGAGATGAGTGACTTTGAAATCAATTTCTAAGTTTATGAACCACACTGAAGACTGTTCTTCGTGTTTGAAAATCATGCTATCAGCTAACCAAGATGAGTTAAACCTTCTCAGGCTATCAAGAGTTAATGTAATAGCATTTTGCATAAAAAATATTGTTCTTTTTGGAAAATATGATGAGAAGTTTTCATATTTCCAAAGAGATGAGTGACTTTGAAATCAATTTCTAAGTTTATGAACCACACTGAAGACTGTTCTTCGTGTTTGAAAATCATGCTATCAGCTAACCAAGATGAGTTAAACCTTCTCAGGCTATCAAGAGTTAATGTAATAGCATTTTGCATTAAAAATATTTAATAATTTGCAGGCTAAAGCAGAAATTAATGGAAGCTCAGGTATCCCTGTATGTCTCAGCATCTGACTGTGAGACTTAGAAGTGACAGGGATGAAGTCTTTTTTCTTTCAATTAACCTGTCTATCTATCTAGCTAGCTAGCTAGCTGGCTGGCTAGCTAGCTAGCTATCTTTTATTATTACATAAACCATTGAAGTATTAGTCATATATCTCAGTTTATACTGCAGTATTTATTAACTGGTATTTACAGACCCAGATGAATGTCCTGGTACTGCAAAATCCTTCCCACTTAGGTGGTATTGCTGTTTTATTTCTTTCTGTATTAGTATGAAACCCAGTAAACTCCATCATTTTATCAGAAGGAAAAGAAGAATGTGTTTTCAGTGCCAGATATAGAAGGCAAAATACAGTGCAGTGCTGTAAAGGAAAATAAAGCACCTGCAAGAGAGATTTAACAGTCCAGGCATTATTGTTGGACGAAGATAGAGCAGGTCTCAAGTTGATTGGTTGTTTACATGCCATTGCTCCCCCTGTTCTGTATCTTTTATTGCTGAGACAATTTTTCAATTACGTGCAGAAAACATTTAACTCGCTTCCTTTGTTTTATGAAAATAACCTTTTAGAGTCTTTCTTTGCACTTGCAAACCCCTGACTTTGGAGTGAACTCTCAGATGCTGTGCTTTTTTTTTTTTTGTGTCCTTTGGCAACTAACAGCAATATGGAATTCTTAACGGAATTATCAAGAGATCTTTGGAAACTTTTATCTCTGGGTAAATCCAGAACACGATTGCATCTATGGAAGATTAACCAAGAGCCTCCTTAAGCCCAGCCCTGCATCCCAGCTGCAGCTCTGCAGCACTGGGTAGGTTATTCCAGGAGGCCAAAGTTAGGATCTGGCATCCAAAATCCGGCATTTGGCTTGCTTCTCTGAAGCACTCACAATACCAAGAAAGCAAAGTCTAAGGAGGGCACACAGGGTTATGTCCTTAAATCCCAGTGTAAGTGAGCTCCTAAATTCCTAGAAATTAACTTCAACCTCTGTATGTGTAGATTTGGATACCTGGCTGAATGTGAATAGTAGGGCTTTCAGAGGGGCTGGGGATGTAGGGGTGCAAATCACCAAGGAAGTTTGCTGCAACATTTAAATCCTGGAGTGTTTAAGTGTCTTACTTCTACTTTTTAAATTCTTTGTCTTCAAATGATGTTCCCAGTATTTTAACTTCTAAAATAATTTTTGCCTCATTTTAAGCAAACAATGAGATACTCTCTAAGTTCATTTGGTGGAGAGAAATCAGTACTTCCACAAGGTAATTCACTCTATTTTAAGATGAGATTTATGACTCTGTGAACATGTTATATTCCCTCTGTTGTCTACAGAGAAAGCCCAGATTACTGATTAAATAAGACTAAATTTGCAGCTCTTATATGGATAAATTTAGGTGAGATGAAAGCTTCAACACATTCTTGCTAAATTTGGGTTATTTCTTCAACCTTAGTACAGAAACTCACAAAGCTTCATCCTAAAAGGAACATTGCATATTAAATAGATAAAACAGTGTTGAGTTTTTTGTTTTGGATTGTTTTTTTCCCCCTGTGTATAAAGTCAGCATTTTGATGCCAGTTAAGGACTGAATTTCCAGTAGATTATCAGAGATTGTTAAGTCTGGGTGTTTTTGTAACTGTGGTAAATAATGAAAATACATTATATTCAATGTCTCTAAGAAGTCACACATCTACCTAGAGATTGTTAAGTCTGGGTGTTTTTGTAACTGTGGTAAATAATGAAAATACATTATATTCAATGTCTCTAAGAAGTCACACATCTACCTAGGTGGCCTAGGGGTCACAAATTAGTTAAGTGCCTCCCACAGGGTAAAATGCCTGGCTACTGGAGGGAGGAGAGAGCAAATCCTGAAGTGCCAACACGTAGCAAAGGTTTAAAACAAAGGTTGGTACAATTTGTAGAACTGGAGTATGGGATACCAATTCTGATGGACATCAGAATAATAGACGAGATTAGACGAAAATAGAATAATAGAGTATTTTATTGTCTGTAAGATAATAATTAAGATATCTTTGAGTTTATGCATCACTGTAAATAGGAGAGTTATCTTGTATTCTGACCAATAGGAAAATCTTCAGGTAAACAATCTTTCCTTTGAATTATTTAATTTCTTTTATTTCAGATCTGAACAAAGACCTTTGCTTTCTTATAGTTGCATAGTTTCTCTGGCCTAGAATCTTCTTATGTCACAAAAAAATCTGCCTTAAAAAAAAAAAAAAAAGTTAAAAAATTTACAGCTACATTTCAGCAAAGCACAAGTCTGAGCGATCCCTTTTACCAGATGACAAAAGGAAACTCAGATACCACAGTCTCAAATAAAGCATCCAAAATTAAGACAGCTTTCTTGAAAGATTAACCCAATTCATTTTGGGTTAAGAACTTGGAAGAAACAAAAGGGTCCAAAGTCAATTCTATTAACTTGATCAGAGCTACACCCGGACAGTGTCTCAAGATCATTATCTTACAAGACACGGATGTCAATCTCATTATGTAATCGAGTGTGTCTAGCACTTTCCTGTATAAATATACTTAATAGATATAGTTTTGACCTTTTGCAGTAAAATTAATAAAAAAGAGATCGGTCTCAGTGTGCCAAGAGGCTTTTCTCAGGCCCATTAAAGAACGATTTTTTGTGTGTAAATAAATACATTTTGCCACACAAAAGAAGAAAAATGTTGTCTGAAGGAATGACCTGAGCTTCCCCTCCTCCATATATTATCCATGACCCATTTTATTTCGGAAAGAAAAATCTTCTTATTCCAGAGGTTTATCTGTCTGTACCCGTGTCTGTCCCCTCATAACCATATTCCACTAGAATGTTAATGCTTTAAAGTTTCAACTGTACCTCAGAGACAGATATATTTGACACAGGAATTTTGTTGTACTACAAGGACTGGCCCATGGAGTATGGAGCCTGGGGAATTTCTATCGTTTGATTTATATGCACTTTTATAGATCATCCTCATATTATTTGAGAGTGATGGGCAATTCAGGATTCATCTATGCACGCTATGCCTTATGCAGTGACTTGAACAACTCCCTTGAGACAGAGTGTAAATAATATTCCTTACCCATGCAGAAATAAATGGGATTTTGCTACTCTACTCCCCAAATGTCAGGCGGGCAGGAAAGAGACAGTGAAAGAGCTGCAAAGAGGAGGAAGAGTATGAAACTCAGACTGCTTCCTTCATTTTATTATGCATTTACTGTGGCTGAGGTAAGAAAGGAAAGTCAAGTCTTTAGGGCTAATATTGAAAGAGTGCACTCCAGTGTTATCTCTTTCCTGGGGCCATCCTTTAATGCACACTCTACTTACATCTTTGGGAACCCATGGGAAAGGCACTGCAATGCTGCTGATAATCAGCAATGGAAGACAAAAAACATTTTTGCCCTGCTTATGCTGGTAATTGCAGTGAAAAACCAAATAGGATTTAATAAGGATATTTTGCTTTGGTTAGAAAGTCAACAGCTGGCAAGCAATGACATCAAGAGCAGGTCTGTGGAGGATAAGGCATCATCTTGGCATAAGCACTGCTCTGTGCCCTTCTTTCACTGTCACACCTGTAGCTCTCTCAACTTTGCAGAAAGGTTAAAATTGATTTATTCAAGCCTAAGAGGAGAAGTAGTCCCACATTTTGAAAATAATGGTACTTGATCGTAATGTCACTTCAGACTATGCACATTCCCTTACTGGTGCAGATTATTAATAAGTTGTTAAA
>VZRH01004244.1:196165-207444 GCA_013397555.1 Urocynchramus pylzowi | reverse complement strand
AAAAAAAAAAAAGCAAGAAAGCAGTTTAGAGATGAGAAATTTCTGCTGATGAAGAAGCACAGAGGAAAATAGAGGGTTACACTTTACCTCAGCCTATGCTTCTCACCGGCTTTCCTCTGATGCATCCATGCCGCACAGTGGGATTCAAAGTGAAAATCAGGGTCCCAGGAAGCTGGACAAGAACTTAACTCACTTATTATGTAGAATTATATTTTCATTATTATAATAAAATTCTCATACTGTCTGCATATATGGTTGCTTACTCCAAAAAACCCACAAGGTTAATTTTTGATACAAAGAAACTAAAGGTATTAGTGTCTATATTAGTTCTCTCCTAGAATCTCCAGTGGCTTCCACTCAGCCAATTTTTTCAGAATTGAAGTGAAAGAAAGTGGAGTC
The DNA here is from genome assembly GCA_013397555.1 of Urocynchramus pylzowi. Classification (NCBI taxonomy): domain Eukaryota; kingdom Metazoa; phylum Chordata; class Aves; order Passeriformes; family Fringillidae; genus Urocynchramus; species Urocynchramus pylzowi. Next base: position 207,045 of record VZRH01004244.1, on the reverse strand, counting down.
CATCTTTCTGCATCTCTCCATGCAAATACCACCAAGCCTTACACAAGTTCTGGTCTCACAGCAAGGCACTGAGAACAACAGGTAGAGGAGGAAGCTGTCTTCTAATTTAGACAAACATCCTCAGTGCCACTGTAATCACAACAATTCTGCTAAAAAAGAAAAAAATCAAGAATGGGATTTCAGATTGTCACACGGTGCTAAAAATTTTTAAGAATAAAATATTTTATTTATATCTTGCAACAGGTCCTGCTTGCTGACACCACGGAAAGCTGAGTATTTCTCAACTGAATTCCAAAATTTCACCTTTCAACTTATACAATTCAATGAAAAATTGAAATGCCCTTTCCCATCTCATGAGTACCAGATTTTTCCAAGCACTTTACAGTCCTCTATAATATAATAAGCATTTCAAAATAAAATATGGAAAATTGAGCCCATAGTAACACCACCAACAGCAACAAGCCCAAACAAACAGACAAAAAAAAAATTAAAAAAAAAAAACCCAACAACAAACAAACAAAAAAACCCAGAGGCAAATAAAACAGATCAAATCTATTAGTGTCTAGCAGGAGAACAGCTGTCTATCAAAGCTCAGTCTTCCTATCTGACCACAATCAAATGAGCAAGACAGCCAAATGCCTCTAGGGCAGGGGCTCTGAGGAGTAGAGGAGCGTCTGCAAGTCTGGAGCTGAAAAGCTGGCATTCTGCTAAGGATGTCAATCAGTTCTTGGTCATTCTCCTGTGTGGCAATAGAAAAAAATACTGTTTCACGCAGGTGAACATTAGTCCAAAGTAAAAGTGTGGCTGGAGGATTTTTTTTTCTTTTTCTTTTTACTTTGTTTTCTAGTAACACAAATGAACATTCTCCTGGAGGAGAAGTTCAACAGAGAGGGACAAAGCAGGCTGAATGTTTTTTTTGAAGCAGGTTTCATACCTTGAAAACACAAATCTGTTTCCCACTGGAGTCAATCTTTTTTAATTTAAGTTTAACAAAAATTTCCATTGAACACGTGTAGATTCAAAGAGAAGAGCTGCCTGTCATCTGGTAAAACTCACTTAGAGGGGCTTACAGCTATACTCCTTTTTGTACCTTTACTTTTTCAAACTATTCCATAATTTCCAGGTTTTTTGTGTAGATGATCTACACTTGTCTGTCTCCTATGTTTATCTTTTGGGTCTTAAGGCTACTGCACCAAAGGATTCTCTACTAGATTCTTAAAAGACAAAGGTATTTGCCTCAGCTATACATTTTGCTTTCACTGTTTCAACATCAAGGAAAATAAGTCTATCCTGCACCTGTCAAGATTAAAATTCATTTAAGAGAAAATTTGTGTAGCAAATAAAAAATGTATTAAAAATATTTTATCTATCAACAAGCCAGATAATTTGACGGCTCTGCTGGTATGATATTCATAGCATTCCTTTCTTGCATCCTTTTTCTTACTGCACTTCAGTTGAATCTAAAAATCTTAGATTGTTTTTCTTTCCATAGAAACTGTAGCATAGCCAGGCACGTGCTGGTTTCATTTAGCTGTGTAATTGCTGATCTTGTTTGCAAATGTTGCTAAATATATGATTAGGCATAAACTGCAGCAAGTCTAGTCAATACATTCAGACAAATTTTATTATTGCACTCCTTATCTCAAACACCCACAGACGAAATCTTCAATTATCCGGTTCACAGTTGTCTAATTTTTTTTTGCAAGGCTTTCATTATCAGACATGTTGTACTGAAGTCAGAAACATTTGTGCCAGTGAGTCTAAAGTTTGGACCTACAATGAATCCTGGAGAGTTGGTCACCAGACAGACATACAGCCCACAAAGCATGAACAGGTCTGCCATGTCCTGATTGTACTTGTGGTCTCATGCTTAGGTTCTGAAGCGTGGTTAGACATCAGCTCACAGATGTGAATGCTTTGGATAAGCCATTTATTATTCCAAAGGAAAACCAGGCCATTTTCTTCACTGATTCACTTTTGGGCAGAAGACTATGTCATCCAAACTGTATCCATCTGCATTGGTAGAATATGTCCCATAGACAGTCTCTAACTTTACACTGGACTTGATGTTTTGCAACTCCAAACTCTTTCCCATGAATCTAAAGGTACACATAGCACAGAAAATTAATTCTTTGAACTCCCATCTGAGAGTGATAAGGAAGATATCAACTGAGTGCAAGCAATGTGATGTGCACCTCATAACAAATGGTTACAGCAGAAGGAGAGCAGAGGAAAATGGCAGTTTGCTCTCAACTGAGAAGCTGGAAGTTTCTTAACCAGTAAATCACCTGCCTTGTCCCTTGTATCAACAAGAATGCTTCAGTGAACTGAGAAACAAAAATCTGGTCTCCTGCCTCAGATTTCTGAAAGCAAGCAGGAAATGAAAAAAAAAAAACAACAAAAAACCCAAGCAAGGAAAACCATTTTAGTTTTGAAGCTCACTTACATTTCTTTATATTTGGAGAAACCAGTGTTTCACATAGAAAAGATAAATGATTGTCCAGTTAGAATATTGGCCAGTGATAGAGCTCACTGGTAAAATATCCATTTTGCTGCAAAGGTTATAATCTTCACATCTGCTTGGTAGAAAATGACCTGAACATGTCCAGAACTTCCAGAGACACTTTTCTAGGAAGTGTCTGGGACTTCAGAGAAAGAGATCATCTCTTTGTAAAATGAACCAGATGAAACACTTTCAGCAGATCTTTTTGCAAAGCAAATCTTTTTGCAAAGCAAATCTATACAGAAGTCTATGTGATTAGCTCAACACAGAATCAGAATCATTTAGATTAGAAGAGACCCTTAAGATCATTGAGATGAACTGCATTTCTAACACAACTAAGCCCACCCCTAAGCCAAATCCAAAGCTGCCACAACTACAAACCCTTTAAATATCTCCAGAGACATTGACTCCACCAGAGCCCTGGGCAGCCTACTTGATGAAGACATTTTCTATAGAATCTAATCCAAATCTCCAGTGTTGTAACTTGAGGCCATTTCCTCTTGTCCTGCCAGTTGATCCCTGGAAGCAGAGCCTGACCTGCCTGGCGGCAGCCTCCTGCAGAGGGTGAGAAGGTCCCTGCTGAGCCTCCTTTCCTCCAGGCTGAGCCTCCACAACTCCTTCAGCTGCTCCTGGTGCTCCAGACTCTTCCCCAGCTAAATTCTCTTCCCTGGACATGCTCCAGCCCCTCAATGTCTCTCTTGTCCTGAGGGACCCAGAAGTGAACCCAAGATTCAAGGTGTGAGCTCACCACTGCCCAGCACAGTCACTGCCCTGGTGCTGTGCCACACTTGTTGCTGACACAAGCCATGATGTCCTCTGCCTCCTTGGCCACCGTGGCACCCCTCAGCTCACATCCAGCTGCTGTCACCAGCACCCCCAGGGCCTTTCCCTCTTGGCAGCTTTTTAGATATTCTGTCCCCAGCCTGGAGTTGCAGGGGTTGTTGTGACCCAAGGGCAGGACCCAGAACTTCCCCTTTTTACCCTTCACACCAGTGGCCTCAGCCCATGGATCCAGCCTGTCCAGACCCCTTTGCAGAGCCTTCCTGCCCTCCAGTAGACCCACACTCCCACCTAACTTGGTGCCATTTGCAAACTGATTGAGGGTGCTCTTGGTCAAATCATTGATAGGGAAGGGCTGTCCCCAGCACTGACCCCACAGTGCCTGACTGCCAGCTGAATGTGGCACCACTCACACCACCCTGGGCCTGGCCATCAGACAGTTTTTTACCCAGCAAATAGCAGCCAGCCTGATGTGCTCAGCTGGTCAGGTATCTTGGCATCATGCCTTCATTCTGGAAACATCGTTCACTTATTAAATCCAAATATTGTGGACATAAGAGAGTCCTGGCATGAAAGTCTTAACTCCAGCATGTATGATTTCTAGAGAACATTATAGATACACCAATACAAGATCATATGACCAAGAACTTAGTAAATGTCAATGAATGTGGCAAACTAAACTTACCATGTTTTGCTCTATTATGACCATTGTTCAGTGTAAATAAATCTTGTACCTTGTAGAGTGTTGAGATTGTCATGAAAGAGAAGTCAGACAAACTGGCCACTTGTCATACAAACACAATTATTATTTATTGAGGTTGCTGAACAAAGGCTACTCAGTAGCAATATGCCCAACAGTCTAGCTTGACACTCTGAAATATTTAATTATAAGTACCCAGAATGTTTCTGTATCCTGTCCTGAAAAAACATGGAAAAAAAAATGCTGGTTATCAGACTTTATGCTATGCATCTCCTGATCAAAAAATTTATCTCAAATACAGATAATTGTTTGTATTCCTAGCAGTTTAGTCACAGCTCCTCAATAATTTGGAATTATTATCCGTCTCACTTATATTTTTGTACGATATGTTTAACATTTAGAAACACATAGAAACATGTGTTTCTATTTTTGACATTTACATGTTGCAATTGAATATACATAAATATATATGTCAGTATATGTGTATGCATATGCATAGCTCTATCTCAGGGAGCAGGAGACTGATATGATGAGAATACTTAGAAGATTGATCAATCAAATCAATTTAAACTTTAAAGCAGAAATAATCTAGATTGATATTCATTAACAATACATATTATTTTAATGGTTTATTCCTACCCATTAACAATTATTGTCACTGCATATTCAAGACAGTTAATGCTTAACAGTCAATCCTAAATTAAGTACGAGTACATGATGCCAAGGAGCTCATGTCACTGCAGTTTGTGCTGAGGACTATAGCCCTTGGTGGTCTTAATATAAGGCTAAAAGGATCAAGTTCTCTGAAAGGGCTCCTCACTGCCACATCTGAGAACATATCCTGTTATAAAGTGTTGGTTTTCTAGACTGTGCCCACCTCTCATCCTTCAGCTGCTGCCTATTTGCTGCCCAAAGATGGCAGGGGGATGTTGTGCTCCCAGTTTGAGGCAGGCGTCTTCTCCTCTTGTTTGCCTGGGATCTCTTTTGTCCCTCTCTGAGTTTACATTTTTTTTCCTTCAGTGAATGCCATTCAGCAGCTCTTGAAGTCCCATTGCAGCTCTTGAAGCTTTTCTACTTCAGTGATCAGCAATGGCCCATTGGTGTGGTGTTTGTAGTTCTGGATCCTCTATTTTTGCCCCGTGTTTTCAAGGCCTTTGCTGCTGTCCCACATTTAAACTGACACCATAATGGGAACAATCTGGTACTCCAGTTCACAAAACAATTTCTTGTAGCAAGCTAATAGCAACTCCAGGAGGGTAGGATTTGTATCTGGCCCCATCAGTAGAAGGCTTGTGTTCTTTTACTAGCACTGGTTATACCATCTCTGTGGGTGTTTAGGTACAAAAATGATGGTAGGGTTCCCTGTTTTAGTGTGTTTATGTTTAGTTCAGTGCACTTCTACTTTCACAGGTGCATGCAGCTGGTCCATGTTCATCCTGAAAAACAACTGAAAAACAACCACATTCCCCTGACAAAACATAGACTCTCTGGTGCTGACTGCTCCAGTTTCAAGCCTAGGGGAAGAATTTGGGCTGGGAATTTCAACTCAGGAAACATGAATGATGGATGATGCTCTACCAGTTACTACCACAATTTTTCCCAGGGGCTTTTACACACTTCACTTTTTGGATGACTTCCCAAGGAAAGATTGAGATGAAAATCTTTACACAAGGAGAACCATGAAAAAGAAAAAATCAACAAGAATGTTCTTATTACAGCCTCCCATCACTGCACATCTTGTTTATTAGCCCTTCCTTCACCTAGAAGCAGGACCATGGTTATGGCCAGCTGAATTCCTCTTGCGAAGCAGGGATTAACAAGAAAATCAAACATCTTGTTTGGGGTCACAAAATAACAAGGACTTTTACTCTGACCCAGCTGAGATAAGGCCAAAGGATAGAATGAAACAAGTTGATTTAATTTAAAAAACATACACAAAATAAAATTAAATAACATTTTTAGATCTTAGCATGTATTGAAATTCATGTAAACTTGCTAATTTACTCTAGATGGATGTCTAAATCCTCACACATCTGTATACCAGGGCTGTCTTTGAAGATAAGAAACTCTAATTTTAGGTCTACCTGATACACCTTTTTCATGCCTGTTCCTGAGAGCTCTTATCTCTTCTCCAGCCTTGAGAGAAGCTGCTTTATTCATTTGTTTTTTATCTGAGAGGAACCAGTTTCAGGAGAAATGTGGAGACCTGCTGAAAGGAATCAGGTGCGTGCCAAAGCATTTCTAAACTCACTTCAAGAGCGACAGAAATGTCCCTTTCAGAAAGTATTGGTGTGTTTTGCCCCACATTGAAAGAATGTTTCTAAAAGTAGGGAATTGATGTAAGAAATGTCACTGTAAACAGTAATATCTTGGATTCTCCTACTTCACCACAAGACCTGAGAAAACCCTAAATGGGATTTGTTTCTTTAACCTCAGTGGTAAGTGTTGTTATACAATTTTGTATAATTGTACAAATTATATTCTTATCATGTCACCTAAACCAATGGAATTCTGTCAACATCGTGGCCTACAAATAATTGCTGGTACATAAAAATCCAGATTCTGAACCTTGATTTTTTACACCAAGTTCTTACCTTAACCACATATCTTTATGTTAAAATAAAATTTCCTTATGGAAGCTCTATGGCCTCATGGCAGAAGATAAATAGATTTCAGATTTTTAGATTTTTTGATGAAAATGTCCCTGCCATAGCTACATACTAAGTCGGATGTGTTTAAACAGTAGAATAGAGATAAAGAAGTAGAGGGCTTGATGGTGGAGAGAGGAGAGAAAAGGAGGGCAGAAATTTGGGGTTATTTTTCCTTTTTTCTTTTTTTTTTTCCTAGTCAGATAATAGTTGGTATAATTTCTCAGGCAAGTGTCTGAAGTTCAAGATAATAATCCAGTTAGGTCTACAGTCTCATCAAAATATTCAATGCTTTGAACAAAGCTGAAATGTTTGTGAGCATGGTCTTGTATGAAAGGAATATGCATTTCATTGTTTGACTTGTCAATGTTATTCATGAGGCTATGCTTTTCTCAGTTGTGTTTTCTTACATTGAGAAGATTTGTGTATGGCTTTTAAAATTTATTTTATTTTCCCTGCAAAATTGCAACACACATGAACTTTTGATAGAGATGGACAAACTGTTTTAAATGCTCTATTAATATTTACTCAAATTTATAAAACAAGGTCTCACTCACTAGGTTAGCTCCCACTCTGTGTTTGTTTTCTGCAGTTATTTTAGTTAATGAGTTTGCTGGCTGGGCTGTTCCTGAGAACAGCTCATTTTAGACAACTATTAAAAAATACTAACAGAAGGTGAATTTCACAAAATGCTGCTATTTGCAATGGAAGTCTGGTTTTAAGAGTTGTGGTTTGCTCATCCAATCAGAAAAACATATCATATGATTTATATATCTGCTCACACCATCTTGAATTTCAGAATTTAAATTTTATGTACTTGCAACCATCTGCTCACAAGCTTAACTCACACCACGGTTTTATTGGAGAAAATACATATATTTGGTAAACAGTTTTGAATATTTGATGAAGGGGGGGGAAGCCATCTTATTGGACCATTTCTTCACCAGGATGGAGGTTATCTTCTTTTTCCTTCTTTCTTGAATCTGTATGCAATATTTTGACCATTTATTTTAGTTTGGCCTAGATAGTTTCATTTTCCTGCATGATTCAGTGTTCTCAGTTCTTGAATGACTACAGTTTCATTTTTAGGGAATGAATGTCTGGATGCTGGTTTTAAGTAGTCTCCATATTTTCTTGTCCCAGTGATAAATCACTGCTTTTAACAACAGCCTCTTCTGGAAATACCCTGAATTAGGTGTTCAGGAAAAGAGTAAAGATTTATGCATTAAACACTCAGGAGGACTGTGTCACACGGGCTCAAGGCTTTGCAGGAAGCCCTGGAGGAGAAGCTCCTGGGATTATAGCAGGGAAAGGAGAGGTGGCCAGGAAAGAGAACACAGGGCAAGGAGATTCTGGGTAGCACTGATGCTGCTCTGCTCATCTGTGGGGAGGAAGGAGGAGCTGAAACAGCAGATTGAGCACCACCACGTGCCCTGAGTGCAACTTTCCCATTTTCTGCAGATTGGGCATGGTCAAATCTGTGGTGACTCGACCATTTTTCCCTTCACCTCTCCTCATCCCTCCCTGCAGTGTGCTGTGCCATGCAGGTCATTAGTTGGTTTGTGCCTGCTGGAATCCCCACTCCAAGCACAAGCTCTCATTTTCTAGCGATTTATGGGCTTTATGGTAAAAGATGGAAAAACTACAATCAGCTGTGCTGCTGATATTTTAGCTATAATTTCTGTTCCCCTGTCGAGACATACCTCACGGGGTGTATTGTGAAATGTTTCAGGATCCCAGTCTGAAATGTTCAGTCTACATGACCTGAACACAGCCTGGTTGTAGGACATCAGATCTGCTATCCAGGGTGCATGCCCAGGTCTACTTAGTGAAAGAACAACAGCTGAGAGTGAGGAAGTGGTTTGGATCTTTGGATCCCTAACCTATCAATAATGCCAGCCCTGGTATAGACAGTGTGAATCCATTAACAAGCTCTAAGTAACACCTCCAGCTGATGTGTTAACAGAAAACATTCTTTCTAAGATGATATCTAAGGTTCTGCTAGAGCTGAGGCTTAAAAAAAAGCCTATAATTTAGGTGTATTTGATAGTGTGATTAAGCTCCAGGGCAGAAGGAACAGTGTGATGAAGGGGGAAATAAAGAGGGCAAGAAGAAGGAAACTATTGTCAGAGAACATGGAAGTAAACAGTGACCTTCTCACCTTATTTTTATGTTTGTGCAACAATTGCCCAGCCTCAGAAATGAGTGGATAGAAGAACCCTGACAGCTCTAAATATCATAAAATCTCTACTGCAATTTTTCAAAGACCACCTGTAAAAGTCAGGAGAATATAAAAGTGAAGAATGAATATAGTAGAACTCATTGCTGCTTGTTGAAGGCCCTTCATTACCAGTGAGAGAGACATACAGGCAGAGACAGAAGTACCTAATTCTCCTTTCCACACAGAAAGAGGCAAAGAACCACCTTTACCCACAGAAAAACAGACATTATTTTGTACAAATGTCTCATAACATTTAAAATTTCTTCTTCCCTTTGCAAAGGTTCAGAAGAACCACCAAATGCAACCCATTTTGCATTTGAAGGGGGCACAGCATAATCCAATACCACAAGACACATCTGGGGGCACAGTCCGGTCTCACCAGTGTGAAAAGGCTCCTCATGCTTAATCCCAACAGCCAGAGAAGATGCAGACAAGAAAGCTATTGCTGCCCAAAATTAGTTTTAATTCCCTGCAACTCTGTTCCTCCTCTTGTATTCTTTGCCAGAAAAGCAGTCAGTTTGGCATAGCTAAAAACATATTGCATCATCTTTTAAGCACATGGTTCAGGGATCTCAAGTTGTCTTTTCAGAATTTGCTGTCTCTTTAAACAGCCTAGGTGAAGTAGCTTTTACCTCAGTCCATCCCTGTCTGTGCTTGCTGCTGAACTTGTACAGAGCTGCCACATTTCAGATGGCAAAAGGAAAGAGTGAGAATTCCGGTCCCGTGCAATGGGAAGCCGTTCCTTTTCTCCACATAAATATAAACAAAATTCTTACCCATGTCCAGAAAAATCTTTGTTAGTATTTCCAGCCTGTTTTGACACAAGAAATTTTGGACAGTACTGAATTGTTTGACTGTAAAGAGTAAAGAGAAATTCTGCTATTTTTGCACTTCTAAAATTATCTCATTGTTCTGTAGAAACAAAATTAATTTATAGCCTGAATTTGTTAGTATCTGGTGTTATAAATAGCTCTCTTCACCAGGGCTGCGTGATGCTTTCCCTGCTGTATGGTTAGTAGGTCTGATAAATTAAGAACCATGCCCAGCATCAGAAAGGACATTGGTAGCAGAGGTGCAATTTTAATCTGGCTTCATCTGTGTCACATACTTTACCTGCAAGAAAGTCCTTCTCAGGTAGCTGTCTAACAAGCAGGATACATATGGTAATAAACCTTGCCAGGATGTGCTGGAAGCATTTGAACAAGCTCTTCCCACAAACATTTGTCACATGGCTTTTCTTTGTTTTAGGGGTATGATCACACATAGATCAAGGTGAAGGAGTGCGACGCTTTGGAGAGGGACACACCAGTACTGCCCAGAGAAAGATGCACTGTAATTCAGAGGACTTTAATTCTGCTCCTAGATCTGCTGCTGAGCTGGGAAATTCACTTCACATCAGACTGCTGATCCCAGCTTCCCATAGAAAGCTATTTAAGCTCCACCAGTGGCAAGTATTATTGTCAGATCTACTTAAGATTGATGCCATTACTTAAGCAAAAGCCTTTTCCTCATCAAAGAGGTGGTAATGTCATTTCAAAGCAAACTCTACTGACTTGCAGGTTATCACCCTTTCTGCTGGACCTGCTGCTCCACAGCCCTGGGCAGGGTGCCTTGCCCAGGTGGCACAGCTCCCCTCTGCTCTCATGGGGCACTGGGTGCTGACAGAAGTAGTGCAGCATTCTCCTGGCCTGGGAGGTGACCCCAGTGTTCCTGCCATTTTCTGTCATCCTCACTATTCCCAAAAATAATGATTTAATTGCTCAGAGAGTGTGGATGTACCCTGGGGTTTTGCATCCACAGGACAGCATAGTACATCCACAGAAAGGAGGTGCTGTTATCCATAATAAAAGGGGATGCAGCTCTGTGCTTCTAACAGAAAAATAACAACCCATGACAAAAGGCAGGTGGGGCCTTTGAAGCATGATTGCACTTCTCAGATCTTATGTTGGGTCTCCCATGGGTGTCCAGGTAAACTCAGAAAATATGAGCTAGACATGTTTGTTAAAAAAAAAAAAAAAAAAAAAAAAA
>VZRH01004244.1:82401-192518 GCA_013397555.1 Urocynchramus pylzowi | reverse complement strand
GGGTTTTTTTTGTTTTTTTTGTTTTTTTTTTTTTTTTTTTTTTTTTTTTTTTTGTTTTTGTTTTTTTTTTTTTGTTTTTTTTTTTTTTTTTTTTTTTTTGGTTTTTTTTTTTTTTTTTTTAATGGACTCATGGAATAATTTACATAGTAAAAAACCCTTACAGTCATCAAGTCCAACTATAAACCTAACTCTGCCAAATTCAACAATAAACTGTGTCCCCAAGCAACACACTGAGATATCTTTTAGTTACTTCCAGGGATGTGGCTCCACCATTGCCCAGGACAGCCTGTTCCAGGGCTTGACAACCCATTCAGTGAAGGAATTTTTTCCTATGATATAATTTAAACCTTCCTCTGGTGCAACCTGAAGGCATTTGTTCTCCTCCTACCTCTTGTTTCTTGGGAGAAGAACTCGACACCCACCTCACAATCTTCTTTCAGGTGTTTGTACTGAGCAAAAAGTGAGAAATGTATCTGGTCTTTCAGACTAGAAATGGTTCTGGAAGGGTCATGGGCTCACCTGAAAAGAGCTCTGGTTTTCTGCTTCCTATCATGGAACCTGGTCAGGAATTGGAACAGGCTGCCCAGGGGAGTGTTGCAATCATCATCCCTGTACGTGTTCAAAAGGCACTTGGATGTGGCACTTGGGGATGTGGTTTAGTGGTAGACACAGTGGTTTTGGATTAACAGTTGGACTTGTTTACCTTGCAAGTCATTTGCAATTTTACTAATTCCATTATTCTATGCAGTAGGAAATCTCATACGAGTGAAGAAACTCAATGTAACTGGAAACAAAATCACAAGTAGTAATATTTCTTGTTAAAAACCAGAATCCTGCATAAAATTCTATTCTTTCTTTTGAATATAAGAAGAGGTATTGGTAATGAGGGGAAAACTGAGTTGGAAACTCAAAGCAGAAATATGATCCTTATATATCCCATGTGGACAGTAGTGTAGCCAGGTTGAGATCCCTGAAAATAAAAGGAAATTTAATAATTTAGCTGTATTCTCCACAAACAATATCTTTTTAGTACAGACTTGCATAACTCATCACTACTCTTTGAAGTTTCCTCCCAACCAATTTTGTCCAGAGTCTGAGATTATGGACTTAACCATGACATAACACTAGTACCTCAAATACCTGAGTACAGAGAAAGCAATTCATAGTAAAACAGTAACAACAATTTAAAAAAAACCAACAAAACAAAAACAAGCAAAAAATCTGCCTACCCTATTTTCAGTCTTTTCACTTTGCAACTCCTGACAATGTCTTTCCAGATTAAATGAGCCAAATATTCTCCAAATAGAATATCATCCTGTGTCATGCACAAGGACACAATAGAGAGCTTCTGGTTAGAGACACTGAAGCAAATATAGTGGACTGATTTCATCACAGACAATCTACTTTGCTGCCACATAAATTATTTTATGACTCCTTTTGTATATTTTGTGATTGTCCCAGCAGCCCAAGAACTTTCTCCATTTCTCTTTGTAGTCTGGAGGCAAACAGAAAGGCAGAACATCTGATCAGAGCAAGTTACATCAGATTGGAGGCCATGACATCATGTCCACTCTGGCACACATCACAGTTTCAGTTCAAGACCTGTAAATGTATGTTTTGCCATGTCCTGTGTTATGTGTACAAATGTGTTGCAGAGGTGGTCACACCTGTGATGTTCTGTCATGGTCTGTGCTTCTGTACACTATCCCCCTTGGTTGGTGCTGTGCTTCATTACATACTGTCTTGCTGAGATGATGATGTGTTTTATTGCATCAACATTATTTGAGTTGCACAGGCCCATGGAGAGAATCTTCAAGTGTTTCCTTATTTGAATTGTTTCCTGTGTGTTAAATCTAGCAAAACAAGCTTACTAGTTTTGCTTTGGTTGTCACCAAAATGACTGGCAAAAGGAAAAGGCTAAGCTTAGGAACTTGGGTGAGAAAAAAGAAAAAGGAAAAAATGAAAATGGGGGGGAAAAAAGAAGAAAGCCTTGGGAATCCAGAAGTCTAGGAGTTTCTGGGTTTGATGCTGAATAACTGGGAAAATACAGAAATCAGCAGTGGAAAGAGAGCAGGGAGCTTTGAAGCAGGACTATGTTTGTGACCAGGTAACAAGCTTTTGCTGCATGAATAAAAGGACATTGCCATAGGGGTTGAAAAGAACCTGGACTCATCAAATGTGCTAGTTTGACAGTTTTGAGAGCTTCCTTGTGCCAATCCTGTCAAACTGAAGCAGGAACAGAGGAATAGGCAAAGCCTGTGAGCTGCTAGTTAACACGCTCGTGTTCCAAGTCCCGCATGGCAATTTCAAATTGTCCCTCCTTAGATGTTTCACATCAGGGTTTTACTGCCTAAATTCTTTCCTTTCTGATCTCTGTGACCTACACATGTACCTCTTTCCTCTCGAGGCTGACATGATCACGGGCTGAAGCAAGTAAGAACTGTCCAGCACTGAGAAGAAAAAATTATGTCTGTAGCTACTGCAGATTGAATGTTAAAATAATATGAGACAAGATAAGATAAGATGAAGCCTGACTAGTGACCAGCCAAAAATAATTAGTGCAAAAGATTCAATGTGGAACCAGCCCACCCTGAATAATCAAAACAATTTTCCTGATTAGAAACACTAGCAAAATTATATTTTTAGATCACCTCATCTCATTTTTTTTTTTTTCTTCAGTTGAGACAGTTATCTCCATGTCTGGGAAAAAATGAGGAGTGCAGAAAATTTGAAGGAGTTTAATTGTGATTATTGCAGTTATATACTCACCTTGGAGCCAAGAGCTTTGAGTCCTCCCCTTATGGCTACTGTGCCATTTTTCCCCATTTTTCAGTCCTGTCTTTGAAAACAAGCTCAGATGGGAGCTTGAAAGATAGGAGATAAAGATGGGAAATCAAATTTAGGTGCTGAGACTATTCTTTAAGCTAGATCACCAGCTGCTGCTGATCCTCATGATTCCTGTCAAAACAACTATCTGTGGCTGCTTGCTGTGTTTGGGGGCCATTCTCAGTTCCTGTTGTTACAACTTGCATATGAAACGTAAGAAGAGCAGCTCAACTTTTTGTTTCAGCCCATCCACAACTTACCTTAACTGCTCCCACAGAATCAGGCTCTCCTCATCTGTGGGGAAAGGATATTTAGTCAGGTAGGCCATGCCCAATGAAGGGATATGCCATAAAAATATTTGTACTCCTGGATTGTTTAAATTATATGATAAATTCGAAGCAGAGATTTGACAGAGCCAATGCTGGTAGGGCACTTGCACCAGTGTGACAGTAACTGTTTTGCTGTGTTAATACAACTGGCATCTCACTCTGGACTTTGGGGGATGGATGGCAAGGGGGTAGCCAAGGGCTGTCTGGAAGGGTGACCCAGACATGTTGCTGGTATGCAAATATGACAGTAAGTCCATCATCTTGGACCATAAATAGTGGACAGCCCGGGGCCTGTTTGGCTCTCCTGCTCGACGACGGGCTGCATGCCAGGATATCCCCTTCAGTGGGGACGTCTCAAGGTTATTCCTCAAGTCTGAGAGACTCCTTGCAGCAACAGATCCTTGGGAAGTGATTAATAGCATGCTAAACTTTGGAATCTTAGCAAAGAGATGCTAGGAATTGATTGTGCAGACACACATTCTTTAGGCATGAACCACTGACCAAGTTTGGGACTAGGAGTGGATCCATTTATCCCCAGACTCCTGCCAGAGAAGGAGTTTAGAACACAAAGGGATCCTTTCAGAAGCTCGTGGCTCAGTGCTCCTGATAGTTCCATGCAATCCTGTTCTCTATGCAGTAATCAAGTGTGTCTTGACACTGAATCTCATTAAATCGCTGTCACATTTACCACCAAACTTTCTTAATTCACTTTTTATTTCAATAAAGTGTGTTGTTGCTTTTCTTCTAACAGGTGAAGTGACTCCACCTGAGACAGTGTTCCATGTGGGGTGTTTGACCATGATGCTTCATGAACAAGAAAATGCTATCACTTCTGACATGATTTCCCTCTGAAGTGATTTGCATTAAAATCCACTGATTTAAAGTATTAGATAACATGATAGAATGATTTGGATTGGTAAGGACAATGAAGTCCCTTCCCCTGTTGCCATCTAGCTCCCACCCCCCTGCCATGGGCAGGGACACCTTCCACAAGACCAGGCTGTTCAGAGCCCTGTCCAGCCTGTCCTTGGACACTGCCAGGAGTGCCAGGGGCAGCCACAGCTTCTCATGGCAACCTGTGCCAGGGCCTCAACATCTATTGTTGGAAAGGCAACCCCCAACAGGGAAGAATGAGAGCAGCTCGAGGTTATCAGAAGGCTAATTAGTTACTTTATTATACTATATTATTCTATACTATATTACACTACATCTTGACTGAACAAGAACTAGAGCTAAACTAACTGAAAAAAAACTTGTGACTGTCTGCTGACCAGACAGTCTGACTCCCTTGGCCCTGATAGGCCAAGGAAACAAAACACCATCACTTTGGGTAAACAATCTCCATATTGCATTCTGCTTGGGCACAAACACAGGCACAGCAAATGAGATAGGAATTGTTTTGATCATTCTCTTCTCTGCTTCTCTGCCTGCTTCTCTCAGGTTCAGAGAATGTCAATCCCACAACCACCCTCACAAGGAAGAATTCTTTCTTCATCTATAATTTAAATCTGGCCTCTTCAAATCTAAAGCCATTTCCCCATGTCCTATCATTCCAAGCACCTGTCAAAAGTTCCTCTCCAGCTCTCTTTTAACTTCTTTGGACTAGGAAGGACTTTGAGGTCTTCCTAAATCCTTCTTTTCTCTGGGCTGAACACCTTCAGTTCTCTCATCTTTTCTCCAGAACAGGGGTGCCCCAGTCCCCTGGGGCATATCTGTGGATTCCTCTGGACATATCTGGGCATATCTATGGATTCCTCTGGACACTTGTCAACAGGTCCACATCCTTCTTATTGTGGTCCACAGAACTGGATGCAGTGTTCCATGTGGGATCTCACCAGGGACAATCCCCTCCCTTGACCTGCTGGTGACACCTCTTGGCACAGGCAGGACACACTTGGCTTTCTGGGATGCAAATGCACATTGCCAGGTCATGTCCAGTTTTTCACCCACCAGCACCTCACAGTCCTGACACAGTAGGACAGTGTTTTCCTTTCATTTAAATCCCACTCCTCTCTCAGCATTGCCCAGAGAGGTAGCTTGTAAACACCTGGCAAAGGCTGAGATCCAGGCTTTTCCCTTGACCCCTCATTATGTTACTGACCTATTAGGCTTCATTTGCTTCAGTTGCCTGACCTAGTGCTCCTCACAGAGCTGTGATGAGTTAATGGGCATTTGTGGAGTTATCTGGCATACATGGTTGAGAAACACCCTGAGGAACATGTGTAGGTGCATCACAACAGAGTTGTACACTTACATCTGAGTTTGAGCATTTAGCACATTTATTAAAGAGCTGTTCTCTTTTGTTTTGTTTTGGTTTTTTTTCCCAATCACCTGTGCATTTAATGAGCAACTGAAGCTAACTTAACCAGACCTGAATCATCTTCTGGAAGTCCTTGTCTGTCTTTATTTAATACAGGGACAGACTGACAAAATTTATTTTTTACTTCCTGGAAAGTGGCTGAAGTTAGGTGGGACATAAACATAGAGCTGGAAAAAGTATAATTCACTTGCATATGCAAAATTGGAATAAGAACCATTGATTTCCGAGGAAAGGCTGGAAAACAAGGATGCTTAACAGTCTGATTGACAAATAAATTAGAGTATTCATTATGTTTGCTGCAAAATTGAGTTGAATATTTGATGAAATATGTTCCTGAGAGAAGACAGGAAAAATATTTTCAAAAATGTTTGTGTATCCTTTATTTTATGTGGGAGCTATTCAGGGCACTGTAATATTCCTATTAGTAACACGGGGAAAAGGAAGATCACTTAAATGGATAATAACTAGATAATAGTTTATCCATATAATTATACTACAGTGAAATAATTACTGATAAACTCCTTACCAGGATTGTAGCTGTCATTAAAAAACAGCACTGTCAAATATCATCACTTTTTGACAAAACTATTTCCTGACAGAGGGGAAAAATGATTAAAAACTTCAATCCACAAAGTGACTTTTATTTTAACAATAAATAACATACAAGTCACATTGCAAAATGAGACCCTTAATCATTTTCTGCCATGTTATTTGTCAAAATATAGACAGGAAAAAATGATCACTCATAAATAAAAGGTAACTTTCTTTTACCATTTGCAGGGCGGGGGAGTAAATGCAGTGTTTGTTGAAGTTCTTAGAGAGGGAAAGAGAAGGAAATAAATGGCTGAAGTTTGGAAAGTAAAAAAACAACTCTAATAAAGTTGGTCTGATCAACCAGATTGAGTAATCAAAAATTCATTCTTTATGAAATCTGTGGGGAGAAATAGCATTTTTATTGGAATATTAACACTGAAAGGTTTGAAAGCATCAGAGAGGGACAGTACTTTTCAAAACCCTACTCTAATTGCTTATGATATATAATCTCAGCCTAATTTAATGTTAATTGGATTTCCCAATATCATTGTTCAAGTGACATTTTTTGGTTTTAGCTGCTTTCAGCCATTGATGAAGTCACAGAAAATCTTTCACACTGAACATTTGTTTCCAAAAGCCACGAATGTGTAGAATACAGTATTATACAAATCAGAACCAAGAATGGGGGTGTGTAATTTTTATTTTGGAAATTTATATGTAGGATTTGCTTTTTTATGACAAGTTTTAGTCCTAAGGACAGTATCCTTTACTGGGAACATTTTCCAACTGATTTCTGTATGGTTTCTTTCTTGTGTCAACTGCAACATTTCCCTTTTGCATCCTTTTGCATATACCCTATCATGCAATAGTAAAAAACAATTGACAATAAAACAATTTTTGTTTAGCTCATGGGCAAAGAGCTACAACTTGCATGCAGCAGGAAACCAGCATTAGTTAATAATGTCCAGAAATTTTCAGTAAATTATCACAATTCTACTCCCAATTTACAAATTTAATGTCCCCAATTTTTTTTCTTACTATGATCATGACTTGAAGGTTCAAAGACTTCAGCTGACAGACTTTGTGGTGGTGATGATCTGTATTCACTGTATTGGTTTTTCAGTCACACCAAACTACATTTTCTGGGCCAAAAATTTAATAAAAGAAAACTTTTTCCTGAATAATTCTATTTTTTATATACTTATACTATAAAAGGAAAAACAGACAAATAACAACCAAACACAATGAAAGGGAGAGAGAAAGAGAGAAAGAAAGAGAAGAAAGAGAAGAAAGAGAAGAAAGAGAAGAAAGAAAGAAAGAAAGAAAGAAAGAAAGAAAGAAAGAAAGAAAGAAAGAAAGAAAGAAAGAAAGAAAGAAAGAAAGAAAGAAAGGAGAAAAGAAAAAAAAGAGATGTCTACTTAAGAGTTTCTTTGATTACAGAAAATAGCACAGGGACTTTACCTAGAAAGAAAAAAGTGATGTATGAGGGGAGGACAGATGGTAGGGAGGGAGAAAGGCAAACATGGAAATTTATAGATTCATTAATTAAGTAGCTTAGAGTATCATGTAAATATAAATATAAATACAAATGACAATATGAATCATGGTTTTTTCCTTATTGAAAAAAAAATATAAATAGTACTCACTGAACACTCATGAAGCAGTTAATTAGCTTTATGTCCATTTTAACAGCTAGCAAGTTTCAGTTTATATAAAGGAGCAAAATACTTGAACTTCCAGCAAAAGTATATAAATCCAGGTTCCTATGCTCTGGACACATTCTCAAAGATATCAGTTTTAGCTGAAACCACCTGAATATGAATTTTACTGCTGGTAAGAATGACAACAGGATTTCATGTAGAGTCATAACAGCACTGTAGGATGGACTTATTTAGGTTTTTTTTTTGGTGAGAATAAGGTGAGAATTAAGAAAGGAGCCAAAATCAGCACAGAAAACAACTCAGCTGACAGAGCTGGCAATGCAATGCCAGTGTACTGAAATTATATTTTCACTTGTTTAAATCCAAAGTAGCTGTTTCACAATGGATAAGATATTGAGCATGCAGGGAAATGACTGAGGCAGAGTGAAGGCAGATATTGGTAAATGCACAGCCATGAAGTTGACAGGTTTTCTGTTAGGCCAGAAGATGGTCATGCATCTTATGACATATATTAAAATAGTATGGTTGGTTTCAGGAGCATGTATCTCTGTTTATATGCTCTTTACCAATATATGAAGAAACTTCTGAGTGTAGGGTGGATGAAAGAAGGAAAGAAGTGTTTTGGTTTTTAGTCCTCCAGCTGGCATGGAATTCAGGAAGTCTCTTTTGCCGTATACAAATCACTTAAGGGGCAGCAGAGTCCACAGAGCAGTTCTGGGAAAGAATAATGTGTGTGAATTTCTGTGCTCAGGTCTCTCTAAGGAAGACCTCTCCATCCCAGATTTCAGAAAAGAAGAAAAGGCTCAAGTCAAGGAGAGAACATCTTTCTTCCATATCAGAGTTTACTGAAGATCCAAGGTGTTTCCAAATTAATTTGGTGAATCTATGTATTTTGAGGAAAAAAAAAAAAACAAACAACAAAAAACAACAACAAAAAACCACCAAAAAACCCAAAAAAACCCCCACAACCCAACAAAACTCAAAAGAAGGAGATATTATTTTTTTTTAACCCTAGATGAAGCAACAGGACTAGGATAGCTCCTTCCATTTCTGTTACTACCAAATTCAGTGAATCTTAAAGACTTGAGGAGTAAATGTTTCCCCAAGGAGAGTTTCACCTCGGCAGGTTAATTATGCTACCCACTCTGTGCCTATGATACTGATCTCTTTTTGAAACTACTTTCTCCCCTGGGTGGCCATCAGGTCTTTGGCACTCAGATTTGGATGTGGAATCCATAAAGACTAATGAGTCATGCAGGCTGGAGCTCAAGTCTGTTATTCCTCTTGAATAGCTCTTGGGCATTTTGTTTTCATTACAGGTGAACTTAAGCAACAAGCATGTTTTTATTTGCCTACCAAGGAAAATGCATCTGCTAAAGATGTGTGCATCTTTTTTAAGTGTGTCAATTTATATGCAAAATAGTTTTAGCACTTGTGCCTGTGGACAGCTGCCAATGCAACCCTGAGCATCTCAGGTCCAGAGAGCAAGACCCCAGATTCTTGTCCCTTCTTCATTCTCCCATCCTCTCTTTCCCCCCATCTCTTCAGAACTGATTGGGGAAAATAATGTTCCCAGTTTTACCCAGCAATATTTAAAACTCTTCCCATGTAGATGGTTTTATAGAGGTCTGAATGGAAATGAGTTGGGGCATCTCAGAACAGCCATAGTCAAACATAAAGAGCAGCAAAAGATAACCAAGATTTTGCATAATGCAGCTCACTTGGCATTCTTAGTGAAAAAAGAGCCAAGTCTTGTCTTGGTATTGAGAAATTCCTTCTATTAATGTGATAAAGATTGGTCCCTTTGGGTCAAGGTAGTGGAACATTAAGGGGGAAAGAGTAAAACCTACCTTCTGCCCATCTAAATTTAACTTGTCCTACAAATGATAAGAACATTTCATTCTTCTGTGTTCTCTTTTTTTTTTTTTTCTCCTTTCTTCTTGAACGCTGAATTTATCATTTAAATGTTAAAAAGAGAAACCAGATGTTATAGTTATTAACTTTTGGAATCAACTATAATCTTCCTATTAAATCCTTCCATCCAGGTACAGGCAATTATTTGCTTGATCTAAAGGTGCAGAAAACGTAGACACACAGGGTTTCAGAAAGTCCAGTTTAATAAGACAGGTGGGTAACTAATAATGTGGAAAATTACCTGCAGATTGAGGATATTGGGAATGACTAATGGCCAAAACTAAGCGAGTAAATTAGTTGCAAAATGATACCATTTGCAGTAGTTGTGTGAGTAGGGGACTGGATGGCACAGAGGCATGTGGCAGTGATCTGTGCTTGAATATGGCCCAAATTCAGGAAAACATGCCATCAACTTATGACTTTTTATTTTCTTCTTTTTATTATATTATGTTTTAAAATATTTTTATTTTAATCAAGGGCTCTGTACAATTTATGCAAGGCTTAACAGCACAGTCACAGAAGCCCATTTAGCTTTGCAAAGTTTAACATCAAAGCTGTCATCAAGGTCAAATGCATTGAAACTGAGACAGCAGTTTGCTTTACAAGCCAGAGTTCAGATAAGCAAAACATTCGGTTCACTGGGGAAGATTCTGAAATGAAGAGAAGGGAGGATTTCAAGGAGGTTTTTTTCCCCCTAATTTAAGATGTTCCATAAGTTTCTATTTCCAAAAGGCACTCAGACGTTGGTTTCAATGGGGTCATTTATGCATTCAGAATTAGCCACACGTTGAAGAATTTGGGGGTTTAATTAGCTACCCCAAAATACATGATTTGACAGTCTGTTCATGGGCAATGTTTTACCAACAAATTGCAGACCAGATTATCTTCTCCAAAATCTAAGTACTCTTGAGTGAGAGAGTGAGCAACACACTTAAGATCCCAAAGGAAAGTAGTCCAAGAGTGAGAACTGAATTTGCACATTTGTCTATCTGATCTTAAATTTGCCCAGCTGCCTGAGGTACAGATTACACATCGTTTCTGATGGGGCTATTAACATGATGAATTATTTTATAGTATGAGTTGTGACAGTACTTATTCTCAGAGAGTGTTTTTAAGCATAATATAGTGAAATAGTAGTGATTGTATTCACTTTTTCCACTTTGATGAACCCAAGTTATCTTTATTGGCAGCCAGGGAACACAGAATATCCTGAAAACTACATGGAACTGAATGCACATTGAAACATGTTTCCAAATATTTTGAGCTCCCCAAATATTTTGTTTAGTACTTTTGTATGAGGAATCAGGCTGAGTTTGTAATTTTCATTGATTTTTTTTTTTTTTGTGCTATTGCAAAAAAACCTGGTTTATAAAGCAGAAGGGTGGAAAAGGCATGCACTCTGAAATGTATATGCACCTTTTAGAAAAACCTACCCCCTAGAATTTGACTATAACATGGAACACATGCACACACAAACATTAACTTGCACACATGCTCACAATCCTGTGCAGACATCTGTAACACAAAACAGCAAGGTAGATGTTGTCCCATGCAACAACTTTCTAGACAAAGTTACTTTATAAATAAAGTGAAGGTAAAAAAATACAGCTGCTTATCTCTGTTTAGGAAAGAATATTCCAGTGTTAACATTACTAATAAAAACAATGATTTCTGTCATGTCACCCACCATCTGATGATGTGCTCCAGGTATTTCCCTCCTCCTACTGACAAAAACCACTTCCTCCCCTTGATTTGCCCCCTGTGCTCCTCATGTGGATTCTCCCTAAGGAGCCACTGTAGGTTAGAAGAGATCCACTCTTTAAACTTGTTAATATTTAAACACAACTTACGTGACTTCTCCAGGGCCTAACCTGTATTCTGTGAAGCCTTGCTATTAGATTCCAGAGACTGAGATAATTTCTCAGGAACTCTTGTAGTAAGGGCCACATACAATAGCACTAAAATACAATTCTCAGGGGCTGAACTTCTCTTACATGTCTTTGGGTGGTGATTACCTCTCTCTCTAATCCTCTGCATTTCCTTTTAGCACAAAATGTCACTGAGATGGACCCTTTTCTTGCTGTAAGTCTATTTCACTAGAGAACATTTGTGTTTTTACATATATACACAGATGCTGGAAGAAAAGTGGACAATTTGATATCATAACTAGTGATAAGGGAGGCAAAATCCTACAGTTTTCAGCTTTTCAGGACCCCGAAAGTTGATCTAAATGTTGTGAATAAGTGGCATTTATTAAAAAAGAAAAAGAAAAAAAAAAAACACAAAAAACCCCCAGCAAACAACAACAACAACCACAAAAAGAACCACATGTACAAAGACCAAGACCAAAGTTTTAAAAGCTCACAGAGAGATTTATTAATTACATTGAGATCTGACCTTCTGGTGAATAACACCTATAAAACACAGAAACATAACTCTACTGTACCTATAAAAATATGGCCTTCATGTTTAGAACCTGTAAATATACTGGGTTCACAAATTATTGGCACAAAATTAGTTAGATTTCCAAGGGAAGGATTTTCACTGAAGTAAATAGCAATTGATCTACAGAGGGACAGAGCAATAATTTACACTGGCATAGTCTAATCTGTTGTATGTGGTAACATAGGTCACATCTATGTGGCCTATTCATTTTCTTTGAACAAGCTGAGAAAAAAAAAAAAAAGAAAAGAAAAAATGAAACAGAAAGAAAAAGGTATTTTAGCTGTTAATACAAGTGTACTAGACAGCCTGCCTTTCACTGCTCAACACAGATAACCTGACCAAGACTGCTAAAACTGAGAAGAAATTGATATGGGGTCAGAGGTACTTAAACGATTGGGATTCACAGCAGTCAAAATTGGGCTAGCAGTCTAGAGAGCTGGCAGTTGCTAAAAATCTTGCTGTAATTTCACAGAAGATTTGTAAATACTGTGATTTTGGTTGTTTTGGTTGTAGAGATTTCCACCCTGCACATGTTTGGATGCAAATCATGCCCACGAAACCAGGTAGAAAATTTTTATCTGCAGCCAATGAAATGATCATGATCCAGTTTCCATCTGAGCATTCCTGAGGCCAAAGTTACCCTGCTGTGGATGGCTTTGCTCTGTAGGACAGTGCCACAGCTATGGGATAGAGACTAAATAGAAATGGCCCTTCTAGACTTCAAGGACATAAAACAAGGACTGAGGCCCTTGTATTATGTACATTTTATGGAAGTCATTGCTTCTATCCCCTCACCTCCCATAGCCTTTCTTGACATCAGCAAAAATTATTGGTTTTGCTCTTCAATGTCATGCCTCTTGGTTACCTCTAATTGAAATGGAGGTGTTCTGAGCAGCAAAATCAGTTACAAATCTATTCAAGTGCCCCTTTTGTATAATTTATCATGGGATTCAGAGCTTCTGAGCTTGGATCATTTAGTTCTCAGGAGTCTTTAATACCTGATCATGATTTCTGGTGGGACAGTATACTTGGTATAGTTGGTAGAATATGAAGATAACTGAAAATTTATTTACTGTATCAAATGCTGATGTTGCCAGAAGAGTGGTTTGAGATGAGGATTACTTTTCACAGCAAATTAATTGCAAGGAACCACTTAATTTGAAGGAACCATAGACAAGAAAGGAAGAAGGGGAAAAAAAAGTAAGACCCTGTAGGTATTGAATAAAAAGAAGCCTGAGCTTTCCTGTTTAAAAGACTTCTTTCATCATGAACAAGGAAAAAGATGCTTTAATAAGAAATAAACTATTAAAGTCTTTTGATGGGGATAGAGAATGATACAGGGAAATTTACCTTCATGAGAGCTCAGGCAATCACCCTTTATTCTTCCTTTGGAAATGACACGTAGCTACAGGTCAGTCATCCTCACCCTGTGGCCAGTGTGGATACTCTTTAAAGCCAGTAGAAACAGTCATGGTGGAATTTTGTCTTTGTTAGCCAGATTTCTCTATGAAGTGTGTTTTTTCCCCCTTCTGTGTCATTATTCCTCAGTGTTTTTTCAATTATTAGTATCAGAGACAGTTTTTTTCCTGAGGACTGGAAACTCCAAGTGAATTAAAAAGTCTATTTCTCTCTTAGTCTCTGTGTAAAGAAACTTGACATAACTTGACATCTTTGGTCATGAATCCTCTGATGGATTTCATCAGATCACTTAGATATCTTTCTTGCTGACCATGTGGTGATTTCTGTAGGCTCTGGGCATATCTGCTTATCTTGAAGCATCTGGGTCTTTGGGCTTTACTGACTCATAGAAATTAGGGTATTAATTCCTTATGCTGCTATCAAGGGCACAGTAGTGTATTTAAAAATATACAGTAGGTTTCAGACAAGCATATATCACTGTGATAAAAGAAGCCCAAATTTTCAAATGAGAGTACCAAGTATAACATTTATTTGGTTGTTTTTCTTCTCACAGCATTGCCTGTGAGTAGCAAAGTAATGGCTATGCAGAATAATTCAATAAACTGAAGATGTATTGGAGTTCATCTGCACAAAAAATATGAGAGTTGCTCTTACTTTTTGGACTAGACATCTTGAGCACCTGGAAGAAATGTTGATTTCTGTGCATTTGAAGCTGTAGCAGTAACTCTACATTTCTGCTGAACTCTCATGATCAGAATAAGTCCAGTTTGAACATTTCCTCAAGATTATCCCACTCAGAGGCACAGGCATGTCTTTCACACTGAAGGCCTTGGGGAAAATGAACAAACAGACAAAAAATTCATACAAGTTTGCTGTTGGCAATTGGAATCATAGTATGATTTAGGTTGGAAGGGACCTCCAAAGACACTCTTAGTCCAACCCCACTGCCATGGATAGGGACATCTTTCACTAGATCAGGTTGTTCAAAGCCCCACCCACCCTGACCATGAAGCTGTCCAGTGACAAGCCATCCATGATTTCCATGGATTTCACCTGTTCCTGTATCTCACTACCATCATCATCTTCCTCTCACTCAATTTCAATCTACCCTCTTTCAGTTTAAAATAATTTCCCATAGTCGTGACACTATAAAAATAGATTAAAAAACCCACTTTCTAACTTTAGGTCCCCTGTAGGCACTGGAAGGTCTTGGAGGTCTCCCCAGGGCCATCTCCAGGCTGAAGAGCACCAACTCCCTCAGACTGTCTCCAGAGCAGAGGTGCTCCAGCCATCTTTGTGGCATCCTCTGGACTCATTCCAACAGGTCCACATCTTCCTTGTGCTGGGAACCCCAAAGCTGTGCCCAGCACCCCTGCTGGGTCTCACAAGAGTGCAGGACAGAGGGACAATGGTCTCCCTGGGCCATGGCATGACCAACTTTCCAGGCTGCAATTTCACAGTGCCAGCTCTTGACTTCTTTTGTACCTCACCTAAAAGCATCCATTTTGGGCTGGTTTATTTGACAATACGCTCTCTGTATACCGATAAACCTTCAGCAAAATTTATTACCGAATTAAAATAAATAGATACAACTTTTTATATATATTATATATATATAATGATATCTATACACCTTTATATACCTTTGAAAAAAAATGTTACTAAGGCTAGTTTGCTTCCTCTCATTTCCTCTCTTGTCTTTCTATTTTTATCCTACTAAAGCACTTTCCCAAGTAATGGTTGAGCAACAAACATGGGGAAAAGCAGCACTGCTGGTTTTGTTTGTTAACTTAACTATATTTTTGAATTCACAGTGTGTAGGCACAGTGTTTTCCATAAAGCATTACAGTGTGAAAGGGCAGAGGGGGGGAAAACAGACAGACATCACCCAGAGAGAAGTGATATTGAGAATAAATGGGGAAAAGACATCTTCTTCATCTTAAGACTTACTAAGTAATTCCAGGGGAAGAAAAAAAGTAAATATTTGCTGCAAGATTACTTGGAAGCTGTGGGAGACTGAAACGATCACTTCTTACAGCTTGAATATTCTTTATTTCTTTTTTAAATTTCTTTTTACGACCATAAGTTAAAAAAAATTTAAATAAATAAATAAAGAACAAACAGCAACAACAAAAAAAACCCCCAAAAAACCCCAAAAAAACAAAACAAAAAAAAAAAAAAAAAAAAAAAGAAAAAAAAAAAAAAACCCCCAAAAAACCCCAAAAAACTAAACCAAAAAAACAAACAAACAAAAAAAAAAACCAAAAACAAACCAAACCAAAAAAAAAAAGAAACAAAAAGAAAACTACCCCAAAAAACCCAAAAAAACAAAAAATAAAACCCCCACCACAACAAGTTGTTCCTCAAAGCTGAGATTGCAGCCTGAGTTTGACTTCAAATATATAAAGAGCTGGCTGAGAGAAGGAAAAAAGGTATACTAGTCTATGAGGGAATAAAACACTTTCTCCTTCATATTTGGAGTAGCAGATAGAGGACCAGATGTGAAAATGGAGATCACACTTGGGGGCTCAGGTTGCATCAGAAATTGGGTAAGATGTTGGACTCAATCAAAAGAGGAGCAAGATGTATGTCTATGCTAATGCACCCTAAAAACTCACCTCAGCCATGGTTCAAACACCTCTGGTCATAGAATCTTACAGTCATTGACTAGTTAAGGGTGGAAAAGACCTCTAAAATCATTGAGTCCAACAATTAACTCAGCTCTACCAAGCCCACCACTGCCCCATGTCCCTAAGTACCAAATCTACTTTTTCAGCCCTTCCAGGAACTTGATGACACACAGAATGACAAAAAATATTTTCTGGGGGAAAAAAAAAAAACATATCATGCTTCCATCCCTGCAAGTGTTCAAGGCAAGGTTGGATAGGGCTCTGAGGAACATGGTCTCATGGAAGGTGTCCTGCCCATGGCAGGAGGATGGAACTGGGTGATTGTTAATGTCCCTTCCCACCCAAGCCACTCTGAGTTAATGATTCTGTATTGTCCAGCAAGTTCCCAAATGGCAGGAACAAATATATTGCTCTTTCTTGACAGATACATGCATAACATTTACAAAACTTCTGCAGAGAAGTCCTAACCCTGTAAAAAAAAAAAAAAGTAAACTATCTTCCTTTTTCAAAAGACCTCCTTATTTTTCATTCCATATATTTTCTTCTGCTGTGCCTATCCAATATCTAGTGGGTATAGAGAGAGATTATAGACTTTCTGTTTGCATATTTAAAGTATTTGAAGGTTTTTATCAGGTTTCCACATCAGTCTTTTCTTTAGCATAAACTTTGCTCTTTCCTCACTGATCATGCTGCTTAGACATTTGATCATCCTTGTTGCTTTTGAATCCTCAGCAGGTGCCTTAAGGCAGTTTTATGCCCACTTTGATGCAATAGAAGTGCAACTTAAAAGGAGCTCAGGCTCTCCCATATATCTTTATATCTTTTAGGATAATAAATAATAATGATCCATATTCACATTGCACTTTGCATTTGTAAGATACTCTACAAACATTAATTAATTAGTCCTCATGGCTCTCCTGTGTGATAGCAGTAATAAAGCTTTGCAAGGATATGACACCTTTGAGGTAAGGTTCTTAGATAACTTTAAAAATATTAATGAATATCCAATCTATTTATATGTAACTGCTCACAGCAGTGCAAAATAGCAGGTAAATAGTGTTGTATACATTTTGCATTCATCAAAACTGAGACCAGGAACTTTTTGGACTGGGAAACCAGAGCTGATATCAGTCTCAGGCTTGTGTAAAACAGCCAATGGGATGTCGGCTCATATCCTAAAAGATCAGTCTGTATATGATTTTCTCTACCCAGTTTACCATATTTTTCCTGGAAAATATGACCACTTGCAGGGAGGTTTTCCTCCTATTACACGTATTCTACAGATGTAAAGCCTGCAGGAGCAATTTGAACCACTCAGATCACCCAGCAGATTGCCTTAACCAGAGTCACAAAGTCCATAATTTATCCAGTTAGAACAAAATGATGCCAACAACACATACATACATAACAAGAAACATTAAGATGTATTTCTATGTCTGTATAAAAATTAATAAAAATACATATATGCATAATATAACTAAAATTTTTAAGATGAAAGTATAAAATTTAGAGTAAAGAAATTTTACATATCCATTAGAAAAACACCAGTCTAGAATCACCATTTATGTACTTTTTTCCTGCTTATTATTATTATATTATTATTATTTGTATCAACCTGAGAAATGCATGGCTATGTATATATAGGCTTTCTGTCCGTTGGTGGAATCTTCAGTGAAAAAATAAAAAAACTTAAAAATACCTTCAGCATCTAAGTACACATAACATTAATATCTCTTTAAGCTGCTACAAGGAAAAATTAAATATTTGGAACAATGAAAAGAAAGACTAGTAAAGCCACGACAATTCTTACCATGAATTCTGGGAAGATAGTTCAGAAGCACTGCTGAAAATTAACCCAGAACTACTGGAAGATGTTCAGACACCATGAAATATTTGGGAAGAATAATTTTATGTCTGGGAAACTTAGTGAATGGGGCAATACTGTTAAACACTCTCCAAAATAAAAGGAAATTTTATAAATACTTTTCTCTCATTATTTTTTAATACTTACTCAGAGAAAATGTTAATTTTTCTTTGTCTTGTGTAATTTTATTACTGTTAACTTCTAACTCATTTTTTAGAATAAAGAATTCCTCCTCCAATGCCATGTATTATTCTGCAAGTGTGAATATACATAAGTTGCTCTTGGAGAACAAGACCTGCTGGTTAGTGTTGCTTATATGCAGTAATTTTTGCTGTTCTTCATTTACCTTCCAGCAGAACAAATAAAAGATGAAGAGCAAAAGCAAGAGAAACTTTGCAGAGAGAGTAGTCTAGTGAATCTTTCTTGTCTGAATCTGTAAGCTATTAAACATTTCTTGCAGATAATAAAGGAGGGTTTTTCTCTAACTCAGGATCATCTGCAAAAGAAAACAGAAGGAGTGAAAAAAAAAAAAAACAAACCAAAAAAGTTGAAAGTAATTTGCAATTAGCCAACCAACACTTCAAAATAAAATCCTTGCCATTCTTCTTCAGAACTAAGTTACCATTAAACAAGAACAACTCCTGTGGTATTATTTGCCTGTCATTTCCTGGTAAATCAGTGTCATTAGCATTGATTTTTTTAGAAGAGAGATTAAAAGAGGTTTAGTTAGAGAGTAAGGCAGGAGTATATATTATCCAAGCCAGTGTAGCTCTGGGTCTCAAAGATGACATTTTCCTCTCTGCTTCATTAACTTGCATAGCTTGTTGAGCTTTAGCTGTTTCTAATTAATTCTTTTACTGGCTTTTTTGAATGTGTATCGTCTCTGGCAAACCATATAAAATGAAGAAATCACTCTAAGGTTTTACCCTTTTAATTATTATTTTTATTGCTTAAATGAAGCTCTGGAATTGCAAATGTTGACATTTTATTTGATTCTTGTCATTATAGTTTTCAAGGAGTAAAAAGGGGAAAAAGGCTAAGGAAAGAAGGGGGCAGAGCAGATAAAATGATAAATAAATAAATTAAATCACTAACTGAGCAGGATGCTCAGCAAATGCTGTGGAAAATGGAAAATAAACAGGTTTGTCAAAAGTGACCTCCATGATGGTTTTGCCCTTTTAAATACTAACAAAGAAAGAAGCATAATTACAGACAATTCCTCCCTGCCTTGTACACAGGCTGGAAAGTAAATGAATGGAGTTCTGTGTCCCTGCTTGTTATTGTGTTTTATTTGGGTAGAGCTTTGCTAGCTAGTATGGTGAGCACACATGCACACATGTATGCACCTTCACACAGTCATTCACATTCTTCTTTAAAATAATGAGCATGAAAATGCTTGGTAGAACTTGTCTGGCTTTTTGGGTGAAACACCCCCCCTCCTCCCCCAGAAAAAAAAAAAAAAAAAAAACACCCCCCAAAAAAAAGCAACAAAAAAACCAACAAAGCAAAAAAATTAAAACCAAACCAAACCAAAAAAACAACCAAAAAAATCTCACCAAAACCCAAAAACTGTATAAAGCATATCTGTTAGAATGAAACCGTATTTTTTAAAGCATTTATCAAAAGAGTTGTAATGAACACATACTTGGCTAATGCACTGCTCTGCCAATGAGTCCAGCTGTTTGTCAGGTTGTTGTCCTGACTTATCAGATGGTACTCTGAGAAAGGATGTTTATCCCTGTTGTACAAAGAAAGCAATGCAGAGTATGCTGAGCAATTACAACACAGAGAATGAATTTGGAATGTGTCAGCTGCCTGGGCTACCCCTTATCCCATAGTTTAAGCCCTGTGGGTTGTTTTCCCTGGCTCCTTTACTGTTAATGAAAAAATAAAATTAACAATTAAAGCCTTCTCTAACAATATATTTTAAAGCAGTTCTATCACTATCTCATTTACTGCTACTCTGATGATTATGAAATTTTGCTAAAATCTCCCAGTGAGACTCGTCCACCAGGAAAGTGGGAAAAAGTATGTGGCTGATGAATGGGTAGATCTGTTGGCAACCAAAAGGGAAACTAAAGGAGCTCAACAAGAGTTTGTTTTGTTTTGTTTTTTTTTTTTTATCCTGTGACCACATCAGACAACACTACTGCATTTATTTCCCTTTCACAGTCATCTAAATATCAGTGAGGATTTTTTGCAAACAATCTACTCAGTGGGAACTGGCTGGAGGTAAAAGGAATTTGTTCACAAAGACATTAATCGTTAGTATGGTGAAAACATGGTATGGCTATCTAAGATATATAAGAGAAATGGTATTTTTCAATGAAATTTGCTCCTGCAAGCAAGCAGAAGTGGACAGCTTTCCACTGGAAAAGTACTTTTAATTTGAAATTTTGTACAACTTTTGCAATTAAGTAAAACTGGTTTTATTGTGAATATGTCAAGTATTTTTGTTTAACTAAAGTAGGAAAAGAATCCGAAAGCCATAAATATTTGTAAAATTATTCATTTTAATACAAATTTTGAGACCAAGACTTTTGGCACACTTAACCAATCAGTGAAGAGTATAAATAAAACATTACTTTGACCTCTCTGAAATGATGAATGTGGAGTCAAATAGAAGCTTTGGTAAAGCATTGCATGTAATTGTGTCTAAATGTAGCTAAATTATCTTTCTATTGTAAGGATAAGCAGCACAATAAAAGTAATTTTATTTATTAAAATAAATTGCATCTGAGGAAATCGTAGATAGCTAATGCACCCTTCAAAATAGAAATGCCTCCACTACCTATTGCTTTATTAGCATTTCAAAAGCTATTAAGAATCTGAACCTTGAATCAGAGCACCACTGAGCACTGTGCTTTAGGCAAACACAACTCTAAAGAAATCTTCTTAGAAGAGAGTTATTTTCTAAGCTTTAACAACAATAAACACCTTTGGTGGGATCGCCTGAGTTAAATTTATCTAAATGGTGGTGATGTATGTAGTTTAGCTACCATCAAGGCTCCCTTTAAGGAGGGACTAGACACCTCCTAAATTTCATTCCATCCCAGTTTTATCCAGTGCTTATGTTAGGATGCTGTGACCTATCATTTGGGACTGGCTTTTCTCCTATGTAACAGAAAGGGACAATGAAAAGAGGACAGCAGAGGAGGTGACTGTGAACAGCAGTGAAGCTGGAGCTTGTTGAGCAAGGTGAGCAAGTGACCCCCCCTCTGAGGCAGCAGCAGCTGTGGGTGGGTGAGGCTGCAGAGTGGAACAGTGAACTGTGAGCAGCAGGTGACAGGAACACAACAGCAGTGGTCACTACCCCAGAGCTGAACCAGGAAAGAAGAAAGAGCAAAGAGCAAAGAGGAAAGAACACCTGGAAGACAAGAGAGGAGGCGTGAGGCCATGTGAGAGGAATCTTTCAATAGGTGAGCATGGGTGGACTTCCATGGCAGCTATACACAGCATGGACTCTATCTCCAAGGGCCTCTACATTGCTGCTAAAACTAAATGAAATATTTTTATAGTTTCAGCAACAACACATACTTTAACTTTCAGATTTTGTGTTGCACTAGAACTCCCATTGTGATATTGGAACCCAAACAGAGCAGGTGTTATGCCAGAAACTATAAAACATGTGCCTATTTTTGTTTCCTGACAAGATTTTGGGTAATCCAAGAAGTTGTAGTTCTTTTGAACACTGAGGTGAATTTTTTTAAACAAAATTAAATTCTAAATTATTAAGGAAATTTAAGTGTTACACCTGCTCAGCAGCCTGGGGAAATAAGGTAAGGTAGGTCCTGCATCTGGGATGGGTCAGTGTCAATCACAAATACAGCCTGGAGGGAGGGAGACTGAGAGCAGTTCTGGGGTCCCTCACATAATAAAGATGAGTACCTGTTGGAGTAGGTCCAGGGCAGGGCCATGAAGGTGATCAGAGGGCTGGAGCATCTCCAATATGCAGGCAGGCTGAGAAAGATTGTGTTGCTTTGTCTGGAGAAGTCTCCAGAGGGAATTTATAGGAACCTTACCTTGCATTACCTGAAGTTCAACAAGAGACCTGGACAGGGACTTCTGACAAGAACAGAGATGGAGGAAATTACTTCAAACTGAAAGAGAGCAGGTTTAGACTACATTTTAAGGAGAACTTCTGTACTATGAGGGTGATGAGGCTATGGCAGAGGTTGCCCAGAGCAGCTGTGGCTCTTCTGATCCCTGATTCCATCCCTGGAAGTGTTCAAGGCCAAACTGGTTGGAGCTCTGAACAACTTGGTCCAGTGCAACATGGTCTTGCCCATGGGGAGAATGGACCTGGGTAATCTTTAAGGTTTCATCCAGCCCAAACCATTCTATGATTCTATGAAATTAAAGTATTTCCCTTTCCTTTGAGGCACTGCCATAGTAGAGGACGATTTGTTACTCTGACAGGAATTAAATTGGAAAGTATTGAAGGAGTTAAACATTTTTTAAATGGTTCATTTCCATCTGTTCTCAAGCCACCTTGCCTGAAACCAGGACTGTATGGCCCAGTGACACATGTACACCCATGATACAAAGGCAAAAGTAAAATACCACACATGCATAAGTGAGCAAGGACACCTGCTTATATGTTTTTCTACAGCAAATTTCCACAGATTAATAAAATTATGGGAAGGTCATAATCATGCAAGTGTAATATCACACTGAGTCAAACTGAAATTCCATTTGCACCCTATCTTGTTGCTAACTTTGGCCAGATTCAATACCTTAAAACTTATGAAAAAATTATATAAAAAGCACAGATATGAAGAATTTTTTCATCAGAGCTGTCCATCCAGCAAAAGTAATGTGGAAATCTCCTGTGCCAGAGAAAATATATGATCATCAGGTTCAACAGCCAAGTTGAAAACTAATACCTAATAATATAGTAGTCAGTAATTTGATTTGATTTGGAAAATATATGGGTCAAATTCTACTTCAATGTAGAACAACATGAAACTGGAGTAACTTCAAGTTCTGCTTTGTAAAAGCCACAGAGGTTTTTGGCTATATGAGAAAAGAAAATAGGAGAACAATTTGCCACTAAACTAATAAAGCAGCTTCAACAAAACATATGAGTTCAGAAGTGACATTTACTTGCTCCTACAATTTTCTTAAAGTGCGTTGAGCTAACATTCCTTCCCAACTCTTGCTTTTATTGCAGTATTGTATTTTTTTCCCTCATCATTTGCCTGATTTTACACAATTGAGCCATAATGTGTGCAGTTGACCTTTCTTCATTTAAATGTTAATAGAGATCTTAGGAAAGGTGCTGCCATGCAAAAGGCAAACTAATTGTAATAGACTTAGGACATTTTGTTTGTTGAGCAGGTTAAACAAAGAAAGGGTTAATTAAAGCTTACACAAAATGTTTATAGCCTGGGAGAAAAGGTCTGTGTGCTACACATTAGGCCACCAGCAAAAGCCCTTTTCCAGGGTTACTACGTAATACTACCTATTTCCAACCATAAAAAAAGACATCTTCTCTCTCTGTATTCATTTTGATTGAAAAGATTTAAGGATCTGTTGCAAGAACCTCTCATTTGGGACAGTAATTTAGCCTTACTGCGTGCCCATGGGCCCATAACTACCAAAAACCATGTTATCAAGTAAAGTTGTAGCTAGTTAATGTAAGAGAAGGAAGAGATTTACACCAGTTTAAGCACCAAAATGGCTTTTTTTTCACTTTATTTTCACTGTGTAGGTTTCCTTTTGTATTGGTGTTAGAAATGAGAAGCTTGACTCGGCCAATATATCAAGCAGTAATTCAATTTATTAATTAATATGGTAAAGTATGAGCAAAACCAGTGCTGGGTACAGTGGTGGGGGTTTCCCCTCCAACTGCACACTGATTGTTGGGCTTGCTGGTATTTATTGATCATATTCATGCATATTCATAAGCTTTCTCAGCAGTTTCTATTTCCAATTTTTACATCACAATTCTATACTTCAGGATATGGTGATGATTGTTTGGTTCCTTTGGAATTTCTATAGTCTATTGTGATCTATTCCAGTCTTCAATATCCCAGGATGTGTATCCCAGATGGTGAGGTCCAGCTTCCAGATATGGGGTCCAGCTTTAGGGCCGTTAATCTGTGGTATCGATGTCCAGCTTCCCTTCTCAAAGTCATCAATCAGCAACATTGACAGCCAGCTTCATTTTTCAGGATGTTCTTCCTGTTTTGTTAGGAGCTTAGGATAGGTTCACTTCCCTCTTTTGTTCAAATCCTCTATACATTCTAAAGCCACACTTTAAAAATCCTTAATACAAAGTAACATTTTAAATCTGTAATTCAAAGGTTCTTATTACAAAACAGCTTAAGAGTTATAAAAGTTAATTGTAAGCAAAAGATTGGTTCAAGGGTCTTCTTCCATGTTTTACTTTCCTTGGTTGTTTATTAGAACTCATCTTTATAACTGTCCCATGCCTGTGTTCCACACATTTCACAATTATGATTACATAGGTTATTTTTATTTACCTGACACGAAACATAACTTTGTATTTCACACTGGGAACACACACAAGGTTTGAGGGGCTGCAGGGGTGGCCTCTGGAAGAGGGCAGGGGCTACCCTGTGCTGGGCACAGGTGAACCCTCTGCAGACCACCAGTGAGCTTGTCATCCTTCTGAGAAAAGGCATTTGGGAAAGCACATAAAATGCAGCACATACAGAGTGGGAAGGGGAGAAGTGTGAGAAACAGCAGGAGGAACACTGAGATCAGAGGAGGAGGTGTTCCATGATGGATGTGCCCTGCAGCTCTTGGGAGTCACGCTCAGGAAAGTAGTGAGGAGGAAAGACCAATAGAGAGAAATTGCTGTGCACTGACTAACCACCCCCCTGCACCACTTGTGTCCTTTATGAAGGGACCAAATGTTACCTGCTGTGATGGCAGGATGGAATCTAGTGGGGAAAAAAAAAAATCTAGGAGAGGAATTTAGTGGGAAAAAGTAAAGCTGAGTTTAGGAAAGGGGACAGAAAAGTGTTTTTCCTAAGTGTTTTAATGGTCGTTGATTTTTTGATATTTTTTTTCTAATTGTGTTTTGTTTGCCCACACCCACATCAATAATTAAATATTTATATTAATTGGCAAAAAATTTGCGTTAACTCCCTGAATTTGAGTCTGTTTCACCTCTGAGAGTAATTGGTAAGCAATTTCCTTGCCTTTGGGCTACCAGGCTAAGCCACCCCACAACACCTTTACAAACTATGGAGAGAAGAGAGCAGCTCCAGAGTGCAAGAAAACTGATAATAGAGAAGATTTTTGGAGTAGATGAACCACTCTGTCAAGGAAATGTAGGGTTGAAAGGGCTTCTAGGTAAGGCTGGACAACGTATCCCCAAGTTTCATCAGCTATTCTGTGCCAGTCCATAGTTTTCTGGCAGATACAGAATATAGTTTTCTGGCCTTTTTTTTTTTTTTTTTTTTTTTTTTAATTGGGAAAAGCAATCAAAAAGTGCATTGTGCCCCCTGCTTTTCCATTTTCTCTGGTCTCTGTCATCTTGTACAGTTGAGTAATCAAACAGCTCTCTATTGCAAAAGTCCAGGTCTTGATACATTGCTACATTATTTACATCTTTATTTGAGCTTCAAAATCTTTTATTGCACTCTGATGAAAAATTGTGACAACTTCTACATTAAGGAAAGCAAAAACTGGGAAAGGTGGGATTGTCAAATAATCTTTGTTGGGGTCTACAGTTATCTTCCATCAAAACTCACCTTTCTGCAGATATGCTTAGTATATATGTATATGCAACTGTATAGACAATTTATCTAACTCCTGATAATAAAAATCTGATGAATTTCAGGAAGATTAGTTTAATCTTCATGAATAATTAATTCTTCTGCAAAATGCAGACTTCCACTGGCATAGTCTGATATATTCAACCTGAATCCCAGCAAAAGCACTCTTGGAAATCATTTCCCTGTAGGCATAAATGATAGTATGACACTTTGGGGTGACCTAGGACAGAAGAACAGCTGCAGTTATGCTTGAAGCAGGGTCTTGTGGTGCTTGGGAAACCCCATCTAGTGCCAGAAGTCTCTGGTCTCTGGGGCACTGTGGGGCTCTGATAACAGGTCTTTCTCAGGCTATAAATTCAATTTTTAAATTACATCTGAAAAGAAAGCATGAAGAACCACAACACAGACTTGGTATTTCAGGGACTTGAGGTGTGAACACAGAAAATTTCATGACCTGATTTTTTGGAAGCCACTGGATGAGTCACACACACTGTGAGGCTTAAGCAGCTCAGGTCATTTGCAATTCACAGTGCCTGTAGTTTAAAACTAGCGTGGGTTTTGGAGAGACTTTAATATTCATAATCTGACCCAATATTGAAATGTTCTTTAGAAAGATAGAGATTTAAGGGGAAATACTGTGAAGTGATATCAGGAGAATTTGCAAAGTAGCTTTAATAGGCTAATTCCAAGTGCATTAGCTGCATTTCTGATCAGAAAATATGAAATGTATCTAGCTTACCTTGAGATTGTAGGTTAGTTACTCTATTTCTGTAATTACTGATAGTGATTCAGCATGTATTTCAAATACCTGCAAGTCTTGGATAAATTTACTCCTCCATGCTTTTAAAACCTTATAGACAAAAGGCAATAAAAAAAGCTTCAGGGAGAAATATGAGGGTTTGTGGTTGGGTTTTTTTTTCAGTTTCAGGTGGGTGTTTAAAGAAAGATGGATATTTTTTAGCCACATAATATAAAATATTAATGGTTTCAATAATGTGCTAACTAAATTCTTCTGCCAAACCCTGTTTCCAGTACTTTGTCTGGAGGATGGGTCTTCCAAAAACGGGTCACATTGGGCAGCTGTGGGTTATGACACGAGATCCTGGCTCCCAAGCAGGGGACTGAGGTAGTCACACTAACTTTCACCTAGATTCTATTAAATTGATGACAATCACAATATATTTTTTTTTTAAATTTGGAATCCAGGCTTGTTTGCTATAAGTTAGAACAGGAAATCTCTCTAGGTGGGAAAAACCTTCATCAGAAGTCCCTTGTGCTACCCAGGCATCTACAAACACAGTCTTGGGTTGTAAATGGACAGAGAATTTGGATGAAATATGTTATTCAAATGCCTGCTTAGAACAGTTTTGCCCACAGAGCAAAGGCTTGGGATTTAAAAGCAATAGAAAGCTAAGTGGCCTTTATGATTATTTGGTGAAGCAAAGATAACAGGTACTGAGTTATCAGACGAAAACAGAGCAGTGACTTCATGATTCACTGAAGTTTTACACTTTCTTAGAGAGCTTTATTCTTGATTAGGCAATCTTTTGGTTGTGCTTTACCTCAGATGGAAACAGGCTTATGATATGAGCTTCAAGTCAGAATAAATCTTCTTTGGACTGCTGCAGAAGCAGAAGATTCATTAGGACTCTGGCATGTTCCTAATATGATATGTTTGACTCTAACACCTCAGCCTTCATTTAGCTGGTACTTGAGTCTTTGTGGACAGCTAGGGTCAGAAAATCACTTGACAAACTTTACTTATTCCTGTCTTATGTCCATTTTTCTTCATAAATACATGATCTGTGCTTTTCCGCAGCAACTTTCATCTGAAGATCTCTCAGTTCTATGACTTCTGCAATTGAGAGTAGCTTTTGGGGAAACAATTGTGGCTGCCTCCCTTGTTCACTAAATAAAATGTACTCAGTACAATCAGATACTTGCCTTTCAAGAAAAACTGGGTCATGAAAGGTGAAACTAAATGATTGCAGCAGCCTTAAACAAACATACTATGCCTCTTGCAGCCCAGTTTTTATTGTGAGAGATAAGAAGGCTTTGAGAGATGCAAATAAAAAATAAATTGCTGTGTATTTTAAGCCAAAAACTGATCTAAGTTCAGGGAAGTTACACCAAAATATTATCATTTCAGAATCGGAACAACAGCCACTGGAAGTGATGCAGTCTTAACTTGCAGTGATGCTTAAGGGACTAGAAGCTTCTGTTAACTGGTTTTAGTTGTATTTTCTTCTTTTACTTTATGTTAAATTTTAACCTGGAAATGTGAGGTTTTTGTATTTAGAAGTCTTGTAAAATTGAAGAAAACATGCTGATTCCTTTTCTTGGAATGAATCATTATGTCTTTATTTAAGAAGGCAGATTTTGTTCAACTGACATGAAAAAACAAAGCCAGGTTTCAGAATGTCACTGGGTTACCTTTGATCCTCCATTCTTCAAAATGTCAGGCACTTCTCGTTCTTCTCTAGGGTCACAAGAGAACTTTTGAGGCAATTTAGAGGCTTTCAGGCCACACATTTGTGTGTTGTATGAAAAGTTTGTAGCAGTTATTTACCCACCAGGAACTTGACTGTTCTTCATGAATCATGTTCTTTATGATCTAGAACTACAGAGATTAAAGTATCCAAAGACCTGATGGCCTGTAACCAGCACTTTTGTTATAGCTTGNTTTTTTTTTTTTTTCTCCCCCCAGGAAGAATTGTGAGTAAATCAGACAATTTTAACTGACTGGCAATTTCCTACTAATTTTGTGGTCCATTCTACATACATTTTACATGGAAATAGATTTTCTTTCTGCTGATGATAACCATCAATCACCACTGCAAGAAAATGCATTTAAATTTAGAAAGTGAAACTTACCTTTGTAAACTTTTAATTCCCAAGATGATTCTGCATGTGTGTCTATTTACACCAGAGGAGTACCTGGTGCACCAGTTCTGCTCTTCAAGCAAAAGACTGAGTATTTTATTTCACAATTTCCTTCCTTAAGATCCCAAGGATATTAATATGTATGGATATTTAAAGGCAATTAATTGTTTGCACTAACCACAGGGAATTGGTATCACTGTCCATTTTTGCTTGGTAGGCTGTTATTTTGATCACTCAAACAAGCAGAGCTGAAAGAAAGTATAATAAAGGGATGAGAAGTGACAGTGAGTTTTTCATTTTAATTGAATGCAAAGCAGAAGGACTCCAAAGGGTCTGCAAACAGCAGACTCTTGAATGAATGAAAAGATAAATGAACAAACAAAAACAATGAGAAAAATCCCTTTTGATAAAGAAAAGCATTTTTTTCAGGGCTGATGTTTTTAACTTTGGACACAGAAAATAAGGCTGTGATGGGCAACCTCTCTGACATACATTTGTGGACATATGAGACCATTTCTTCTCTGATTCTCCAGAATATGGATGAAATATTCTGGAACACTGAACTGTTGTATGTGACAAACTCTAGTTCTAGAGTTCTGTGGAAATCTTATATACATGAAATACACTAAAGCAGGAAGACAATAAAAAGACACTTTGAAATCTAGTCAATAAGATGAAACCCACATTTGAGAAATAGACAATATATAGACAAAGAGGAGAACAGTTTGCTCCTGGAAGGCTTCATCCCATAGCTGAGGGAGATTTTGGTATTTCAATGATCTTGTTCTTCCAGTCTTTGGCTTTGTGATCATTTACTACCACCTCCTCCCATGATGTTGAGCTACCCTGGCTAGTTCAACAATCTCAAAAAGCATTCTTGGACACGGGAACCCATCCATAGTGAGAAATTGTTGCAGTGGTCTATACAAAGGATGGAAGAAACCTTTTAACAATCTCTCAAGCAATTCTTGACCCCAGCACCAGCCAAGGACCATTTGCAAAAGCATTTCAGAAACAGATGCCTCATTTTTGACAAGGAGGAGGGTTTTTCTTTTTAATATGGCTGTTGATATGGCATGTTGTGTCAGTCTTACTGTCAGATATATTTCCAACCATGTGTGTCTTTCATGCACAAAGTGCAAAGCCATTAAATTTAAGGCAAAAAGCTGCATACATTAACAATGGTGCAGGCCTGATGAGGATGATCTAACTTTTCATCTGAGGAAGAATTAAGGATTGGAGCTTTCTTGGAATCTAAATTATCCTATGTTTAATTTACTGGAAGAGATACAGCCATAGACACCTCCATGCTGGGCAGGCCCCCTCTGTACTTTATTCCAGTTTTCCAGGAAAACAAGATGAGGTTATCCTGTTCAGATGAATATCCTGAAAATGTATTTCCTATTCCTTTGCTAGAGTACAAGCAGATCTCCACCTTTTTGAAAAAGAAGAGAGAGGATGAGACTGATATTTCCACAACCATACTGTTTTTTTTTTTTTTACTTTTCCAGAACCTTTTTACCCAGATAAACTTTGCTTTTTATTCTTTTTTTTTTCTTTTCTTTTCTTTCTCTTTTTTTGACCAGACAACATTTCTAGGTGGAAGACAGATGCAGCCAAGCATATATATTATAAGAAATTCATTCTGCTGAAACAATTTGCTACAAATATACCTAGAACAAATTTAGGAATTTGGTACATTGTGTTTGCATTTTGACCAGGTAACATTTGCATTGGTCTTTTCAGTTCCTTTCAATAATTATATTTTTAACATATTTTTCCTCAGTAATCTGCCTTGTTTGAAGAAATTTATTGCAAATGAAGAAAGCAGAAAATACCTTTGTGCTCCTGTGATGTTTGGCAAGGGAAGAAGAAGTAGTCTCTCACTCTGGTCTGTCTTATCACAATGAATCCCAAGAGTTACAGAAATGGAAAACAATTCTCATGTTTTATTTTTCCATTAGCAGTCTCCAAATGCACACTTGAGACTTTAGAGCTAAAACTACAATTGTGTATGTAAAAATACTCAAAAAATTAGTAGCATTGATTTGCAGAGGGCAATAAAGCTCTCAGATCAGTATTTTAACACATAGACTAGAAATTTTCTTCAAATCATGGCAATTAATTTATAGCCTAGTTAAAAAAATGACAATATCTGCAAATCACATAGTTGTTTTGGTGGACACTTCACTCTTTCAAGGAAAAGAATGCTTTTGTATGTATTGTATTGCAGTTAAGGGAAATTCCTGCAACTTTTTAGAGAACCATACAACTCTAGATGACAAAGTACACCACAAAAACCAGCAATGTTTTTTCATCAACATATCCACAACTATGACTATTTAAAACGTAACGTGAAGATATTTTTATTTATGGAATCATGGTATACTTAAGGTTAAATGTGACTTCTGAAGGTCATATTGTTTCACATTTTTTTCCCTCAGCTGTTCCACTGCACTGTCTGCTTCTGCTTTTTTTGTTTTTCTCTGTATCCTCATTTTTCAAATGGTCCTTCATCTCTCTCCTTCTTTCACCAATATTTCTTTTCTCCTGTCTGCCTTGATTTCCTGTCTAATTCTTCTACATCTTTTTCCCTCCTCAGAGGTTTTTTTTAAATACATTTTCTGCTGTCTTTCACTCCTTTATTCTCTACTGCTTCTCTGACACTTTTGCCCCCTACTTGTTTCCTCTTCAAATGGTTTAAAGGGTCTGTAAGGCAACAAATAATTTTAATAAATATGGCTCTTACAGAGGTTGGTAAAGGATAAATATTTTAACCTAAAGCTGCATGTCCACTTCATGGTCCCTCTTCCTTTTCATTTGCTGTGATCACAGTCACTGTATTCCTTTTTCTGTTCCACAGAACATGTGAAGGAAGTTCAGGATTAATTAGTTTATATAGCTAAAATCCCTGTAAGACAACAAGAGCTATTTGAATGATGCTTTCCAACTGTCTACTGGTAGATTCATTAAGGGCTTCTATGCACAAAAATAGTGTCTATTATGGGATATTTGCTCAGACATTTTCTGGATGCCCCAGCCTTGGCTGTGTTCAAGCATACAGCCTGAACAGGGCTTGGAACAGCATGGTCTAGTGGCAGTGGGCATGGAACAAGAAGATATATAAGGACCCTTCCAATCCAAACAATTCTGTTATTCTATGATTCCATAGTGCTTCGACTCTCAAATAATT
This sequence comes from Urocynchramus pylzowi, assembly GCA_013397555.1. Taxonomy (NCBI): domain Eukaryota; kingdom Metazoa; phylum Chordata; class Aves; order Passeriformes; family Fringillidae; genus Urocynchramus; species Urocynchramus pylzowi. The sequence goes on along the minus strand of VZRH01004244.1, from coordinate 160,749 downwards.
TCCCATCTTCTTACAGTGACTGGTCCTTCAGATCTTAAATTATATTGAAGCAAACTGTAATTAATAGCCCTGGTTAGATGTAACCATTATGGCAACATATTTTTGAATCTGTTGGTACTTTCATTTTCCATAATGTACAGCACCAACCACTTCCTCAGTCCTCATTTGAAAAAAAACTAGTTCATTTGCTTTTAACCTTTGCCTGAATTTGTTTCTTGTTCTTGTATTCTGAGAAATAATGAATGATCACTTTCTACTCAGTTTTTTCTGCATTAATTAAGTAATGGAGCTCCATGTCACAGGATCTTGTCAAATCTGAATGTCTCTATGGTTTCAAGGGGAGACTAGACAAGGTCATTGAGGATAATTACATCTGTATAACCCATCTCCAGATCAAAAAAACCCTGAGGTTTAATTAGTGCAGGCTCAGGAAATAGCAAGAAAAATATCCCATACACTAACCCTGATCTTACACTTATTACTGGACATCTATTTTTGGCCTAAAACAGAATATTGTATTAGATGAGCCTTTTGTATGATACACTCTAGCTGATCTTATCCGTGGTTTCACCTGTCCTTTATCACTCTGCAAACATACAACTGAAGTTTTTAGCTAAGTTTCTGACAGAGCATCATTCTGACATCTCCCTTCTGTATTCAGAGAAGGCATCTTCCTAAGGAGAGCCTTGCATAAGCTTGCAAGAAGGGAGGAGTGTGCTAATTATCAAATGGCAATCTATGGGATCACCTGCCCTGATTGAGATATGCAGTCCTTTGTTAAGTGGGTCGGCCACGGGTCAAGGGAACAGGTGGTTGAGCACAATTTCATAAAAGCCTGTTTAATATCTGGCTCTGAAATTTCCCTGAAGTTGTCGGGGAGGAGGGACAGGATCATTATCAAAGATTGTTTGGAGAGGCAGAATCTATACTGGTGGGGAAACTGCTAATTACCATGTAATCTTTCCAATTTGGGCAGCAATAAAATTTAAATAAGATTGGCAAGTAGCAGGATGGCTTTCAGAGGCTGCCCCCACCACTGCTCCTGTCCCCATAGCCTGACGCCAGATGCAAAGCTTCAGTCTGGATGTTCTTCTACTGCTTCATAAATTATGACTGCTTAGTTGTGCATAATTACAAGGCACTGGATTGAATAGGATTAAGACTGAAATTGTCAGTTTTCTAAACACATTAGCAAATCTTGGTATTTGGATTGAAATGTGCAGCTATTTTTTTCTCAATTTGCCAACAGTCCTGTCCATTCCCAAAGTGGATTGTGTTGTGCTTTATAAAATATGTAATATTTATGAAAAGCCTCTAAGCTGGCCACTGAAAGCTTTTGGCAACATGAATCATAAATGTGGCAGCATGAAATCAGGGCAGCATGGAGTTACAATTAGCCACTCCTTCAGCACTGGGCTATTTCAAACGATTTTGTGTGTCCCACACCATTCCAGCACAGCTAAGTTGTTAAGTGGGTGCATGTGCAAATGAATGCAGCTACAAGCCTAAGATTTACAAAAACTACTATGACCCATGGTTATGATTTTTTTCACCCACAGCAATAGTGGGAATCCAACCAAAAATTTATTTTCTTTGAAATCTTTATTATTTATTAAAGAACTTGTTTCTAATTTAATTTAGAAAAAAGTATTGCAGCTATTTATGATCTCATCCTTGGCAAAGATGTTTATTTCTACTTCCAATAAGATGGCAGGAGATGTATAATTAACTATCAAAATTCAAACAAGAGAGGAAGAACTTCCTTCCTTCCTTCCTTCCTTCCTTCCTTCCTTCCTTNTTTCTACTTCCAATAAGATGGCAGGAGATGTATAATTAACTATCAAAATTCAAACAAGAGAGGAAGAACTTCCTTCCTTCCTTCCTTCCTTCCTTCCTTCCTTCCTTCCTTCCTTCCAACACTTCCTTCTTCTCACGAGCAGGCAGCAAGCCTTGCCCAAACTCTTAAGCCTTCCTTATGTTTTTAATTTTAGCACCTTAGTTTAATCATCATTTTCCTACACTAACCTTTCACCAGTGAGTTGCAGTGATGCATTTATTCAGGTTTGGTTTCACAAAATCATAGAATATGCTGAGTTGGAAGGAACGCTATATTCCAACTCCTGCATGATCATAGCCAGGATTCACAAGATGGATCAACATTCTGATTTGTATAACCTTGAAAAAGTCATGTTTTATTACAAGGATGCCAAAATATTCAGGCTCCCAAATAAATGCTCCTGGTGAGTTTTCACCTTTTGTTTTCACCAAGAAACTTCAGTGTTGTCACTAATTGGATTCACGGCATGATTTTGTAGAAAACTTCTCAATCTATTGTAACAGCAGAAAAAGGGCTGATGCAGTTGGTATTCCATTAAGACAGACATCCTGCTATGAGTCAGCAAGTGAAAGAGTGAGGCATTCATTAATGGAGTTGTCATGTTAAAGGATGATTCTCTGCCAAATTTGTGGCAAGACCAGGGAGGTCTTTTAAAAGAAAGTCACAGGACAGGTAGCCATTCATTTTCTCTGTGGTTTTAACGTGCTACGTGATTGGGTTTGTCATTTGCAGTTTTGTCTTTTGAAAACATTAGTACTAATTCTGCTCTCCTGCATTGTAAGAATGGAAAATAAATAAAATAAAAGGAAAATAATCCTAACAAATATGTAGGGGGAAAGAAACCTTTACAATATCATGGGCAATGACATGCCTTCCATTGCTTCTGTCTTGAGTTAAACATCTGATAGCAATGAAACCTTCATGGGAAATAAGGAAGACAAAATCAGTAGTGTTCTATAGAAGAGTCCAGCTTTGTTATAAATGGGACTTTTTTTTTGCAAATATATAAAACAGGATTTTAAAAGATGACTTTTTTTCCATTACCTTTGTTTCTCAGTGTCTATGGAGAACATATAACTCACAAGAATCTTCCTTAACACATTATGAAAAGTGATATCCATGCTAGATGGACTGTGATAGTGCAAAATTTCAAAAATGTTGACTATATGACTATTCCATTTCTGTTATGACAGTATAGTACCAATAAATTTACATATCATGGATTTGTTATCTAAAAAAAAAAAAAAAAAAAAAAAGTAGCAGCTGATGTTATTATTGCCATCATCTCAACATTTTCTAGGGTTTACATCTATTCACAATAAATAACAAAAGTCTAAGAGGAAGAAAAAATAAACTAACATAGAATTTCTTTAAACATCTCTTACTGAAAATAATACAATGAAAACAAATGGACATTTTGATTAAATGGATATCATTAATGCAGCATGTTATGATCTGAACTCATAGTTTAATTATCTAATTAAGAGCAAATGAAAATCATTAAGGTCTGTGGAATGAAATAATTCATTTTAGGGGAGAAACAGAAAAAAAAAAAGCAGTCCCCTTAATTACAAACTGTCATCGGCATGTAGCACCTAGGAGTAAATCTTGCTGCAAGATGTCAGGCCTAGCTATATTGTACAGCAGGTGGTGGATGAATCATACCAGCTTCATGAAGAATTGCCAAAGGAGGGAGTGTCATTAACGAGTAGACCTCCAGACTGGGAGTAAGGTCTCGTGAGTCCCATAAACATTTCTCTTCCTGACATTTGGCAAATCACTCAGCATCAGTTTGCTTAACTGTAAAATAATCATATGCTGTTTGAGACCTTGAAGACCTTATGTAGATTTGGTGGCCTGCTGCTGAAAGAAGTTGCCAGATGAGGGCAAGAAACTTCCCTAAATTTACCTCAAAGGTTATGGAGGCAAAGGATGGGGCCCCTGCACTGTCACCCACTCAGGTACCAGAATAATGCAGTCTGGGATCATGTTAAATGGATGTGTAACACACCAAGAAGCTGCAGAGACAGCATTCAGTTCAAATATGGCTTTATTACTGATTCTTTAAAATCTTTCAAGTGTGCCTAGAGAAAGAGGGCAGTTCCCTTATTAACTGTGGAACCATACACACACTTTTTTCTTTCTGTGGAAATAGTTGTGGTGGAGGAAGGTGAAGTGGCCATATGTTAAGGTATGATTGGACTAACTTATCCCCTGAGAATTGCTGCTGGCTCTTTCTGATTATGTTTGCAAGAAGCAGGCAGGCATTGACACAGATTTTCCCCATAAATTCATTGATTAGGAAAGATGCCCAAACTTCATGGAGACCCTAATGAGAAGGGCTGGGACGTTAAATCAATGTGATTCTTTTCACTTTTAAGGGTCCTGAAAAACAAATATGTTTCTTTTATTGATGGTTTATTTTGAGGGTGCAAATAAAAACAAGCCAATTATAAAGTTCAGTAATGTGGAGAGAACGTTACTGTTCCTAAAGGCTTTGCAGCACAAGAGATAAACCCAGATTTCAAACAGTGAGAGATCTAGTTTCCAGTTATGCATGTGACCTACATTTCTGAATCTTAGGATATCTAAATCACCTACTATTTCCCATTATTCTGCACAAAAAGTTGGGATTTTGATGATGAAGTGCAAGACATAATGAAGAAACCTGCAGTACAAGGAAATTTGGTCGTATCTGTGAAGCCTAAAGCCTGCCTCAAAAAGGGGTTTTGTGGTCATTCTCTGCTTTCTAGTTGCTCCTCAAACAGCAGCTTAAGCATTACAAGTAAACATATCATGCAAATGGCTGTAGAGGAATTCAGGGTAAACCCAATATGTTCTGCAGGGGTGTCAAATAATGGGTATGAGAAAAGAAATATCTAAAACTTGATTCTGAAGATGACAAGTCTAATGAATGAAGATATGAAACTGTAGAATAACTATTTTAAATAACAGCTCAACAGGAGACCACTGAAGTGAAAACAGCTGCTGGGACTATTACACAGAAAACAGCTTGAAATAGCTACAGACACTTATATTTGTTACTAGGAAAGGATTTTATATGTATGGAAAAGTCCATCCAGAGTACAGTTGTGGACAGATGTAGCCAAGGCAAAGCTGGATCTGCAGAGGGAATTGGAGAGTCTGGTTGGTTTCAGAAACTGAGATTTAAATAGCTAAAGTTTGTCTGAATTGTCCATTATCTGGACTGAATAATGAGCCATGGCTTTGGGGGCAGGGAATTTGCTGCCTGAGTATCTGAAACCAGGTGTTGCTGGTTTTTTCTGTGGCTACTACCATCTGTTCTGTGCCCAACAGAACACTTCAGCCCAAATCATTTATTTTATGGCTGTGGATGGAAAGGTGAGTGATGCCCCATGGAAGGCAATTGTAATATGGCACAAGGAAAGTACAGAGCATGACTGTGGATGAATAATCAGACAGATCTGAAGTGAGGAGACCTATTACAAAAACACCAGATTATATTGCCTGCTTTCTTTCTCTGTGTGAAACCTCTGCAGTTGACTGGACCCTGCACTCTCAACATGCTTTTGAATTCTGTTAGTTGACTAGAGAGCTGGGAAATAGAAATCAGGGAAGCATGTGCCAGGTGTTTTCAGATGTTTGTGGGCTGCTGCTGATTCATCTTCAGGATGTACCACCTGCCTGTGACAGTGGTTTGGAGCATAGTTGCATGAGTAAGGTAGAATGTACAGCCCAGGGAGAGAGTGTTTCTTTATTTTTTCATCCACTCCTTAACAGTCTCACCCCTAATATTCTCTATCACTAATATTCACTATCAATGGAACAAGAAGAGGTAATTTGTACACACTGAACACCTTTGTTTTTATCCCATTCATATCCATAAACAATTTCCCTGAATTTCTTGTGAGTCCTTTTTTTTTCTTTTTTTCATTAGGCCACAGAAGCACTGACTGCAGCTTTATGCACTGCAGTTTACAACTGTACCCAGCAGGAATGTTGTACAGCTGCCCCAGCATATAACATCCTAACTTTCCACTGCTGACAACCTCATTTTCTCACCCTCAATCAGGCTATCTACTCTACCTTTTCTTCAAATAAAATCATATAAAAAATTGGAGCAAAGGAAGTCACTGTAAGCAACCAAAAAAACAGAACTATACCCAAACATTGTCATTTTTGTAATTTAAAATTTTCCATAATAAGAAATTTTTCCATAATAAGAAATAAGTTATTAAAACAGACTTCTCATAGGTTAATGCATTATATTTAATTTGCAGGTGTTGTGGGAGTGACCAGTTGGATGAAGAAGCAAAGGAAGCTGAAGATATGAAGGTAGAAGTACTGAATTTCCAAGGGATTGGTTTTTTTTCCTAGACACAGAGTTATCATCTTTGCAGGCTTCCAGATTTGCAAAAGGGACTTTGAAGGTGTGGATCTTCAGGGATCACAGCAGCATAAATTTAAACTGACATAAATAAGACTATAGCTGTCATTGTTTCCCTCTACTCTTTTCATTGAAGAGTTTGCAAGTCTATAAAACCTTCCAGGATCCAGCCTTCCTCATGCATAAACAGAATTTTAGGTTGAGAAGTTTTTGGGGTTATTTTCTTCCAGGCTGGAGGAGTCTCAAAGTCCTGATTCCATAGCAAGAGCAGCATGAATTTCAAGAAATGTGACTTTGCTATTATTGTTCAAATAATGTATTTAGGAATAAGCTTTTGTGGCTCCAAGAATGTCTTCAAGACACAGAAATAGGAGGATTTAGCTACTGAGAATTTCAGGGTGAAAATCTAGAAAAAATTAACACCTTGCCTCCAGGGAAGAAGCCATTGACCTTTAGGCTTGAGCTCTTCAAGAGCCACCTACCTATTCACAAATCAGCTAAAGTCCACAGTACTAAAATCCACAGTATCTAGCTATTCTTTACCATTCATTATCAGTGTATTTCTTCATTTCCCAGAAGATCTAGTACCAAAGCCATATTTAATAATGTTAGTACTTTCCACTTTGGACTGGATACAAAGCAGTTAAATACTTTTCCTTCAAATTAAGAAACAGAAACCAGTAATGGTAAGTGTATTTCAGCTTAAAAGCCTCCTTGAAGATTCTCAGTCACAGTTTATAGATATAGATTTTTTCTTATTCCAGGCAAGTCCTGGGAATCTTGAAAGGAATGTTTTAGTAAGCAGGGTGAAACAGAGTATACTTGTGTAATCTATTTCTTTCCTTTACATACTTTTCCACATGCATGTAATTAATCATCAGTTACACTCTGTGTGCCATATCTTGAATTCTGTTAACCTAGGTATCTCCATTTCTTATTTAATTTTCTTTTTGAAGTATTTACATTTTTGCTGTTGTTGTTGTTGAACTTATTCTGATTTTAATCTGACTAAAATGTAGAAGAACTTGTCCTTGACTAGATTTTAAATTTGGATCATAAAACTTTAACAAAATTTTAAAGTTTTGGATGTTGAAAAAATTTGCAAGTTTGCTAGGTTTGAAGCCAAAATGAGGACATCATTTTCAGATGAAGAAACATGGTTGTATACTATATTAACTGATTACTTTTTATTTTCCTGGGGAAAGAGCAAGAAACAGTCAGCTGATTCTGCAACTGAAAAAATTACTCTGTATAATAGAGATATAAATGGAAACCTGCTTTTTTCACTATTTTTTGAAAAGATAAAAGAGAAAGATAATTATGTCTTATTGATGTTGAAGAATGTCCATTCCTAAAGATTTTTAAAAACATTTGATAAACATCAATTAAGAGTTCTCTGGCCATGTGATTTTAGCTCGGACCTGAAAGTGCTATAGGTAAACTCTGGATTTTGGTTCCAGTGTTGAATCTACATGGATCTATGTAAATGAGACATGAAGGGGACACCTTGATTATTCTGAATTTACTTGGACTATCTATGGTTCTCTTTACTGCAAGCTTACTGAACACCTTGTACAACATATTATGCTCTGGGATCCAGAGAATTTAGAAAATTATGTTTATTCTGTTTAGCTGTTGAAAGTGAAAGGAAAGAAGAAAGTATAAACTCAACAAACTTTCAATAGAGCCTGCTTACACAAAAAGCAGAAATCATCATGAAGATTTATTAAGAAAAATAGAAAACACATCATCTTTGGGAAAACACTATGCCTTGAATGTTGAATCACTCTACATTTTAATGTGCAAATTTGTTCCCTGGCTTTTTGTTGAAAGGATCAGACCATTTGGCATTTTGTCTGACAAAAATGCATTAGGAAGATGCAGTATAATTTATTAAAATGTATAAAGGAACAAAGAATAGGATTAATTTTCTTCTTTTTTTTTTTTTAATTCCAGGGGCACCACTAGGGCATTTAATATGGGTTAAACCAGATTCAAAGAGCTTTTTATTAGACATTTAACATAAATGACTAAGAGCTTAATCAGCACATACCATTTAAATGCATTGAATGGAGGAATTGGACTGTACATAGCATTATAATTTATAGAGTTTTGTTTTTGATTACATAAGGGAAATACATTTTTTATGCCTTAAAAGTATTCTTTTGTGATGTCAAAAAAAAAAAAAAAAAAGTATAGTATTATTGTTCAGAAAATGGTGTTTCAATTTGGTAGTGAAGCCTAAAGTCACCCAAGTGGAAAAGATAACTAGTAAATTCCTCAAAGTCCTGTAGTTTGTGGGTTTTTCTCTCCAATGCATCCTTTTCTTCTGGGCCTGATAATGAACATTGCCTCTGCTTTCCACACTATGTTGCTTGTACATTCTTTTTAATGGCTTAAAGAAAAAAAAAATTGTCTTGTGAATACTTCTGGAATGCAGTTTAAACAGAATTAGTGAGAGCATCACTATGCTGGGCTTGCAGCATGGAAGCAGAGTGATCCTGAAAACGTGCTTTGCTTCCTTTTTTCAATCATTTAGTGATAGTATAAAAGTAATTCAGTCCCCACTTAAACAATACCTGGGGTAACTCTGTGTGTATCATCTGTTCCATCAGAGATGATTATAGGAAATTAAAGTGCTGTGGAGGCAAAAGTGGCTCCCATTTTCAGAACTTTATCAAAATGTTAAGGAAGGATAATATTCTAAAACGCTTACTTCTTAGCTTCTGTTTGCCTTCAGCAATACTGTCTATTACAATCACTCTTCAAATTGCACTTGCTTTCCTTTCTAACAAAAGGCATTGTTTTTTTCCCTCTCTTCTCTTATATCTTTGCAGGAGACAATAAAGTATCTCTTCTTATCTAGAAACACTGAGAGTTCTTATCAGCAGAAAGGTAAGAAAAAGGAAATATCTCAGCAATGGAGATTTCTTTTTGTACTGTGGTGGTTTTTTTTGTTTTGTTTGGTTTTGGTTTTTTTTTTTTTTTTTTTTTTTTTTTTAGTAGGTCAGCAAAAAAGAAAAAAGAAGTTCCATTTTCTGAGATGCTATCCCTTATTGTTAGAAGGAGAGCTGGAAATCAAGATAAAACTCTTATTCTCTGAGAACGCAGTCACCCTAAAATGCATACCTTCATCTCACTCTTGCTGTTTCTTCTTTCCCTCTCTTTTTTTTCTGTCTTTCTCTTCCTGTCTCTTCTTCTTCATCTCCTTCTATTTTTAAACCTAATAATTTAATTTTGATGTAAATTTTCTTATGGTAGATTTGCTCGCTCCTGACTGATCCTACCCACAGTACTGGAAAAACAGGAGTAAAAGCACACTTAAATAAATGAAACATCTTTACATACATAAACATACACAAATAAATACACACATATATATAGCTATGGATCTGTATTGCTATACCTATGGCTCAAATGCATACTCTTAGATATGTGTAAATATGTTTCTGTATATTTATATATATTTATGTGCATTTTTTATGCATGTAAGGATATAAAGAAGCTCTTAGAAGCTGGAATTCAGCTCTTATTATGGAGGCTAGTTGTATTAATGCTCCCAGTGTCATCCATTTGCCTTCATTTAAGGCAGTAATGAATTAAGTGACATAGCTGACATTTGTTTGGTGTGAGTCCTTTTTCTTTCATCCTCTCTCTCAGAGCTGTAGCTGTCCAGAACATTATTTTGGTAGCATTTTGCTTTCATCTGATGAAATATTTACCCAAACTGAGATGGGATGGGGAAGAGGGGGGTGTACAAAAAACATTCTGTTTGACTTGGGCACCAAACATGGTAAAATCAGTACAGGCCCTTACATCCTGCAAGAGTTTGTTCCATGCCCTCAAATTTCTCACTAGGGAATCTTTGTATTTTGCACCAGCTCCACAGTGAACTGTGCCCTGCTTACTCCTATCCAGGCATGGCACAATGCTGAGAAGGACAGCTGTGTACATTTTCCCCATCCCTAGTAAATATTCCTGTTCCTTCTTTGCATCAGCTTTGGGAATACCAAGACAGGTGAGTCAGGTCAGCACGTCTGAATAATAGCTGTGTATCAGACCAAGATTGTGCTCCCCTGCTAAACAATGTCTAAAAATTAATTCAATATTTAAACTAATTAAGCACTGGAAATAAATACTTTTAGATGAAGTTTCTTTGAGTCTATTTTACGCATTCATCCTGAGCAATTGCTCTTTGAAGTTGTATTTTTTCATCTTTGTTTCTAAGGGATGTTTTCTAACCCTCAGTGTTAGCTGGGGCAAAGGAATCAAGGTGAGGCTGGATGTGGGTCTGAGCAACCTGGTCAAGTGCCAAGTGTCTCTGCCCATGGCAGAGGGCTGGAAATTGGTGATTTTTAAGGTCCCCTTGAACTCAAACTATTTTGTGATTCTATGAATACCACCTGTTGTCTTTCTTTATAGTCAGCACACAGTGACTGAATTATCTTCACTTATCAGAATGATCAAATCTGTTCACAGAATCCCAGCTATCATTTGACTAGGGAAAAAAAAATGAGGGGGGTTCGGGAGAGGGGAGAAATGTGAAAAAAGCACATAGTTTCAAATATCAAAAATAGAAATGTTCTCTTCCAGCATAAAGATACTCCCATCCTTTCCTACAGCCAATAGGTAGAGGCTGACTACAATAATCAGCTTCTGGGAATCCAGTGGCCTTCAGAATTGTCCAGTTTCTCCAGTGGCAATATCTGAGAGCTTTAGCAACTTATCTGGGGGCACTTCACTTGAAAGTGATGCCAGAAATAATGTGATTGTTTTGGTTGCAAATATTTAGAAAATAATTTTTAAAAAATTATTTAAAAGACAGCTGTGTAATTGGTAAATATAATTATATTGGCCTGTGGGAGACTTCCAGCTGGAGCAGATGGATATTCCTGAAATAGGTAGGACCCTGTGAGAGGGATCCATTCAGGACTAGAAAACAAGAGTGAGAAGGAAGGAGCAGCAATGAGAAACTGTAGCTATTGGAACATAACTATCCCCACCACGCTGCACAGCTCAAGGGAGCGAGATAAAGAAGATCAGAGTGAAGGAGTAAATCTGAGCCTGGAAAAAATGGTGGTGGGAAGAGAAGAATGTTTGGGCTTTTTGTTTGGTTTTCTTTTTGTTTTTTTTTTTTTTTTTTGTTTTTTTTTTTTTTTTTTTTTTTTTTTTTTTTTTTTGTTTTTTTTTGTTTTGTTTTGGTTGTTTTTTTTTTTTGGTTTTTTTTTTTTTTTAATTAGTTTCTGCCTACTTAAATGACATAGATTTATTTTAAATGACAGTAGATTGATTTTCACCAAGTGGTCTGTTTTGCCTGTAATGGTAATTGGCAAGTGATCTTCCTGTCTTTTTCTTGACCCACGAGCTTTGTCATCCCATTTTGCTGCTCTGTCCCACTGAGTGAGGGAGCAGCTGGATGGGCATCTGGCAGCTGACCAAGATCAGCTCACTACAATGACACCCACAGGTTTGTCCATCACCTACCAAAATGTTTCAGACTGCTGAAGATTTGATGACCAGCTTCATGCACTTAACATTGAAACCCTCTTGTGTATCTCAATGAATTTGCTTAAGGATTCTGAGCTGGTGGTCCCTTCAGGGACATTTGAAGTTGTGAGATACTTCTGAAAATTACACCAGTCCCACAAATTGTTTTGAGATTTTTAGCAAAAAATTAATTACATGAAAATGTGTTGCAAAATTTGGCCTTCTTGTATTAAAGGATGTTATGCTGTTGAAACAATAGCTGATTTTTAAAAAATAAAAATGATTAAACTGTTTTTGTTGTGTACCTAAACCTAAGAACTTATGTTTTCAGCTCACCAAGAAACTGAAAACTGTCAAAACCATCCAGCTTGTGGTTGATTATGATGCTATTCATCATTGTTTGCTGCAATTTTGGGGGATGAATATTTTTTTTCTTTGGTTTTTAATGGGTACATACCTTGTGTGTGCACGAGCATTTTTGTCTTTGCTTGGCTCATAGTTGATTTTTACACTTGTCTTGATAAATTATCAAGGGAATTCTTTAAAAATATCCTTTTTTGTTTCTCCTAAGCACAACATTAGCAAGGGGTTTTGTCATTAACTTCACTTTTATGCATTAAAAGAGGGAGGGGGAAGACACTACATTTTGTGATCTCAAAATGATCTTTCCCTTTTCTGCATATTTTTTTCTTGCTCATCACTTAGATTTTTTTTTTTTTCAGTCTCATGTTGCTGTTTTGTCAGTGATGACAATATGGAAATCCATACATATTGGTATTCCAATAGAGATTTGCCTAGCCAAACAGAAGCAAAAAAATTATGTGAATACAAATGTATTAACTGCAAAGATAAATCACAACCCACAGGCAACTTGAAGAAGCTGAGGGAAGAGAGGAAAAGATGTGGGGTGTGGAGTGCAGTTTGAAACCAGCTGGAGTTGGAGGGTGGAACATCACACAAAGAATTCAGGAAACATTTATAAGCATAACTTTTTAGTATCACATGAGCAGAAAATGTCTAGTGATTGAAAAGCGAGCAGGCCCACAACTACACTGCATTGGAAAAGTTTTATCAACTTTGGAAATAATCTGTGCTCGTTGTCAGGCTTTTTACAACTCTACCTTGGTTTGGAGGTCTTTTTCTTTCTTCTTCTCCTTCTTCTTCTTCTTTTTATAAAGAAAAAAAAAAAAAAGTTTAAAAAATATGAACTTAGGAAAAGCCAATTTCATGTGCTGTTAATTTAATTCCCAACATAAAACCTTACTTCTTCTGATGGAAAATGAAATTACCCTTTCTACATCCGTTTTATCTGTCAATTAAATTCTTTTTTTTTTCCCCTTTCCTCCCCTCAAAGAAAAAAGAACATGCACATTATTGGTTATATTTTCTGTGCTTGCAACAAAATGAAAATAGGAAGAGGTGGCATTAACTACAGTAAGTACACAAAACCTGCTTGATTATCATGTAAAGATGCTGGAATGACAACCCCAGAGACTTTGAATCTCCTTTGTGAGGTTGTAGATGTCTAGGCTAATTTTCATTTTCCATTTGTCCTGGTATTGCATGGCAAAGCAGTTTTAATAATGGGACTCTTCACAGCATTAACTATTAACCTTTCTATTTCGTGGTATCTTAAAGAAATGGCTTTTGGAGGCAGCTTTCTCTGCCTGAATCTCTGTGTGAATAAAGACAGGAAAATGAAATGCATCTTCTGGGCAGAAAGAGGGGATATTCACTGTGATCCATTCTGTATGATTAATTTCAGGATGCTATTTGTCCCTTCTTTATGTTGTCATTATTTGACAGTTATGAAAAAATCACCTGCTTTGGTCTGGCTTGGCTAATACTTGTGTTACCTTAAAGCTGCCTGGAAAAATAGTATTAAAAAAAGATTTAAAAAATCAGTGTTTCAAAATTGAAAAAAAAAAAAAAAAAAGAGGCAATTTTTTTTTTCTTTGTGTTTTAAATGAAGGGGAAAAAAAACCACAACAAAACATCTTTCATAACCAAAACAAACCAGAAATTATCCTTTCAGTTTTTCAAGAGCATCCCTAAAAGGAGAGAAAAGCAGATGCCATTTTTTTGGTAAATCCTAGAAAACTGTATAGCTCAATGATAACAGTTTGTCTTGCATATGAAGTTCTGAAATGTTTTAATCCTTACCTGAAGCAAAGATACCATTGATAAATAGAGAATAAGACACTTTTACCTTGCAAATTTTTTGCAGGTATGCAGAGGACTGGCAAGTATCAGTGTTTGAGTGCTGAGGGGCATTTTCTGATGATTGTTTTCTTTTGGCATTGCCACAACCCGACCTAAGATCCCCTTCTGCAGTGGGGGTGGCAGGAGCAGCCACCCTTTGTCTGTGCCAGCTGGGAGTTCAGTCACACTGAATTCCAGGAGTGGATTTAACTCTGGTCTGAAGGTGAGGTTCAGCTAGAGTTCTTTTTTTCTGCAGTGTTTTTAGAGGAGAATAGCTTGGAGGCTGTGAGTCAGAGGGCTGAGCAAATGTGTGTCTTAAAACCTCTGCAACCAGATTTGCCAGAGGACATCTCTATCTTTTCTCTTAGAACAATTTTCAAGGAGGATATTCTCATCCACTGCCCTTTGTCTTCACTGACCTTGAGAAGAAGGACAAGTGAAAGTTAAACACTTTCTGCTTACACCTGTAAGAGTTTGGGAAAGCTTAATTTTAAAAGTGAATGAAAAGCTTTTAAAAGCTTAATTTAAAAGCTTTGAAAAGCTTAATTTTAAAAGTGAACTTCTTTGAATCTCTCAGGCATTCAGTGAGGGGTATTTCCTGGGTGAACTTCCTCCTATAGACAGTTTTTTTGCATAGATGAATGTATCTGAGAGTCTAAATAAATAATACAGGTTTTGTTTTTCTTTGGTTTGGGTTTTGTTTGTTTGTTTGTTTTTTTTGTCCAAAAGTATATACATAGTCAACCAGAACTGTTTCAGGTCTGTCACAGCAGAAGCATCTGAGGCATGAATCTCCTCACACTGACATATGCAAAAACCAAATAAAATTTGGTTAAAGTCAAAACTAGTGTTATACCAGAGGAGAGTGATTGAGTGAAAAATCAGGCCTAGAGCCTAAAAAGTGCATGTATATATGTATATATGTATATATGTATATAGCATCACTTTTTTTTTTTTTTTAGCTTGACTACATACTCCTGGAAGGCATTCAAATCATGCACTTGATGTTATTTGTTACTCCTGAAATGATTAAAGTAAATCACGTTGTTTGATATGAAAAATATGTTGAACACACACTTCTATTTTTCTCAGTGCTCTGCCCTCCATGCTGCATTTTGTAGCGTAATCAAAATGCAAAATACATTTTGAAAAATTAAGTGAGAGACACATGTGTGAATCATGAGGTTTATTTGCATGTTTGGCCCTTCAATTCATTAGGGATTTTGGTTTTTCCAGGAGGGAAACTGTCATATTTACATACTCCTAGACAGGCATGCAAATAATAGTCAGAAACTATAGTTTATTCAATGCATTACAAGCTCCTGGGCTGCAAAACAGTAATTTAAGTTCTTGAGTAATATATGTTTTTAGAAATCTGGCATAATAACGCTGTATCATAGTATTGCCCACTAGGACCACTTATGATTTTGTCAGGTTTTCCATTATCAAGCCTTATATTCTGGGCCATGCACATTGTACACCGGCCGTATAAATTTGTTATCTGACATGCATGGTCTCAGTCCCAGAGCAAATTTCTTTTGCAAATTTCACAAAGAAAAATCATGGCAGCTTATTCAGAAGTTCCAGCTGAACCAGAGGGGACACAGCACCAAGAGCAAGAAAACCAACTAGCACAAGTCCTTTATGACCGCTTCTGTGTTTCTGTGATGTGATGTGTTGCAGAAGTTTGCTGCTGCAGATGGAAATATGCATGCCAAAAAATACACACAGTGTAAATACACTGTTGGTAGCACCTGTCAAGTGGAAAAGAAGCATCTGTCACCTATCTGGGAAGTGGGATGTGGTGCTTTACATGGCTTTGCTTGGCATAAATTCATGAAGTGATGTAACAGAATGGAGATTACTTCAATGTATACCGAAGCAAATAGTTTACATCCGCTGGCTTCCCTTCTCCCTGTCCCCCATTTCATGTGGAGTTTATTATAACTGCTAAAAATTCCCATGGGTAAACTCAGGCCTGGTTAGAGACAAGGTTACCAATAAGGTCAAGGAAGCACTGCAGCAAAACCAGCTCTCCAGGGTGATATATGTGCTAAAGGTTTCTTCAGCCAGTGTCAGAGAAACAGTGTGATTATGGACACAAGAGGTGCTACCTTCAGCTTCTAACCTTGATGCCCAAGGACACATTCACATTTACATTTATTCACCCTGGTCCATAAGCTGGGTGAGGCTTAAGCACATGGTCCTGGCTTTTTCAGTAAGTAAAGAAAGTCAAAATATTTATAATGAAAAACTGAACTCAGAGATGAGGAAGATAGATATCCTTATAGAAATTCATTGGGAGAATATATCAATTGAACCGTAGGGACTGAATTGACCAACAGACTCTTTCAATTAATATTAGCAGGTAGGGAAAAACTGACCTATGTGTAAGTTTTTATTTTCTTTGTGCTAAAATATTAAACACAACAATATCTGCTGCAAGTCATCACAGGAGCTTTGCAACTGTTCTAATCTCATATTCACTAGACCATTTGAGAAACTGGGACAAGATGATTGCTCCCATTCACAAAATTTATGTAATACACTGATATAAAAACAACTCTGTAGATTTTGAGTTTTAGTTATGCAATCAGGAAGGATGCACAGGACCTCTTGACATGGCTATAGGGTTAGCAAAATGGATAGCTAGTGGACATCTGATACATGTTTGAAATTAGTTTGTTTTTTTTTTTTTCTCTTAGAAGAGTAATTATTAAAATGTTCATGCTTTTCATACACCACAATTTCTGTCAGATCTCTTATTGTGCAGAGGAGATATGTATGTAGAAATCTGTTGTTCTCTATATCCTCATATGTACCAGAAACTGTAAACTTTTTGAAAGGACTGTTGCAATCTGTCATGTTCATGATCTGTGGGTTTAGGATTTCTCTGTGTGTAGTTGCAGAGTACTCCAATGATCCATTATGCTGCGTCAATAATACGTAGACTATGGCTTGATTGTAGATATTTGAGCTATGCCTTACAATCCACAGTGGGTTCTTTGAGGATTTGAAAAAGGCACTGAAGGTCTTTGTCCTTTGAGGTGACTCCAAACAGTATCTGGGAATTAGGGCTTGACAAAATTCTGCTACAGTAAGGCATTGATCATGCTTCTTTGTTCTGCTATAGTCCAAACACAACTTTCCTCCAATATGCTTGTGTATGAAACAAATTCAGCATATAGTAACTGCTCAAGAACTTTTCTGGAGTCTTGGGAGGGTTTTACAGATCACACTGTTTTCTGTGTTGCAATGCCTAGACAGGTGTGGAAGCCTCATTTAGCTGGTGTATGTCAGTGCCAATAGATTATGTACTTTTTGTCAGAGATCAAGAAAGACACCTGAAAGGAAGAATTTTAATCTAATAATTTCTATTCTCCCTTATTTTATATAATTAATGTAGTAGTACACAATAAAATAATTGTCTGAATTTCAGTAATTATCTAAATTTACATAAATTACAACACAGATTTAAGAGAGGCAATAGAATCCATTAAACAACACTGCAACACAACATTTTGTTTACAACCCCAATTCTGTTCTTCACCTGAAGGATGGGCATAGGCTACTCACTGTTTCCCCTCCTATTTCTGTCTTTTTTTGTAAATTTAAATTGTTTGTGAACAACTCTTCACAGCTTGGTTTATCACTAACTATTGTGTAGACAGCCTACCAGAAAAGCCAGCTTGGATGAGACACTTAAATCCTGTTGCAATAAAAATAAATGCAAGACAGGATGTTTTATATACTTACAAGAAAATAATTGTCTTTTTGAACAAGTAAAAAATATTGCTCATGATCCCAAATCTCAATTTTTTTCAAGATAAGTCACTAGCAGAATGTTGCCATCAAATATATGCCTCTTCTCTTACTCTTCTGTGTAAGATTTATTCTAGTCACATGTGTGGGTTGAGGAATATACAAAAAAAACCCCGGTGCTTTCATTAAGATTAGAGAGCTGCAGCCCTTAAATCATTCATTTATGCAATTTTTAACTGTTTTTAACTAGCACAAAATAGCTCATTGGAATTATGCAAGTATAGATCATTTTAATTTGAATCATTGTGGAATCATAAAGGACTCCGTTCTTTAATTTTGTGCCTTCAAGACAGACACTTTGATTAAAAAATAATAAAGCATGAGAGCTGGAGGGTCCTTGCAGGTTCTTCCAGCTATCATGGATCCCTGATCTTTGGTACTAATTCTTCTCATTAATATTAATAAAGGGCTGATAGGCCATCTCAAAGCATAGTACAAACCCCATGCAATTAATTGCTTGTAGTGTTTTTATGCTTATTTTGCACAATGAGAAGTGATGCCTCAGGAGTCTAAATATCAGTTAATCGATAATATAAAATTCACTGGAAATGAGCCCTTCAACTCCCTTTTTCTCATAGAATCATAGAATCATTTAGGATGAAAAAGACCTTTAAGATCAGCAAGTCCAACTGTAAACCTGATACTACTAAATCCACCACTAAGCCACATCCTCAAGAGCAACACTTAGAGATTTTTTAGATACCTCCAGCAATGGTGACTCCAGTGTTCCCTGGGCAGATCTCACCTGGCTGCAGGCTCCTTACAGTTACTTGTAAGAGCAAGAAGGTGTCCCTTAAGCCTCCTTTTCTCCATGTATATGTTGTATGATATATGAAAAGAATGGTCAAAAAAATACATGGGGTAATGTCAGTGCAGGTTTGCCCTAACAGAGTTTGTTCCAAATTTCCTCTAAGACATGAGTGATGTTCTCTGTGGTCATGCAGCCCATAATATAAATTGATACTTGCATTAATGGAGGTATTCAGTTTCCTGACCCCTACAGGTATTTGATGCCATTTTAGACTTCCAAAATTTTCCATGGTCTAAAATGCCGTGGAGGAGCTCTAAAATAACATGAGGAATTTATATTTAGGAAACTGGAATACACTCTGCAGATATTTATATATAATTGAAATCAACTAATTGTTGATTCAACAATTCAACAACTAATTGTTGATTCAACAACTATAATTGTTTTAAGTTCTTGGTTTTTAATAGAGTTATCATCAAAACACAGATGGAAACAAATTCTAGAGATATACACATCTGGAGTGATTTCATTTTATAGCATTATTTTTATAGTTGTCAAACTGGTACAGACTAATATGCATAGCCTTCTCCTAGGATTAAAAAAAACCCCAAAACACAAAAATAAAAACAAAAACAACCAACAAAAACCCAACAACAACAAAAAAACCCAAAACCACACAAAATAACAACAAAAAAAACCCCACAGTCCATATTACAGTAGATTTTAAGTGAGAAATTAATTTTTTTAGTTTATCAGATGCTTCTGTCATCTGAAGCAGTATACATTTAATACCGATACACCTTTTTGAGGAACACTCCATAAACTGAGGCTTGAAGACTGTCTACAGTCAGATTAAAATTAACTTTGCTTTGCTTTTTTTGTGCTTAGATTTTATTTTAATATTGTCTTTCATTTTTGTTTGCAATTTTGCTTTTAAATCTTCTTTTACTATGCTTTCCCTTATTTCTGTCTTGAATTGTGAATTTGCAAAACTGTTTTTCTCATCACCAATTGGATCAGAATACCTGATCTAGGAAATAAGTTTCTAACCAACTTTTGTGTCTTATTCTACATTCTTACGTGGAAGAAAATCTCTTTGGGTTTTCTTTCTCCATGACACATTTTTCAGCACACTGAAGGATTTCTGTCCTTGATGTACCTGACACGGTTCTTAGAAGAGTACAGGGATGTTATAGCTCAAAAGCAGTTTTGTTAAGCAGTGCTTTTTTATAAATCTTCCCAATTTTCAGCAGGATTAAAACCAATTGTGTGTTGTTTGTTTAAAAAAAAAATAAAGAAGAATAAAAAAGAGGGAGAAAGAGGAGACAATACAGACAAATCTGTACATAGCAGTTTGCTTCTTCTTTCAGTGCTGCAGTTTTTATGAGGTAAAATGTTTAGATTCTTTTTCTTCTCCACTTCTACATTACAGATAGGTGATTGCAGGAAAAGCAGATGGAACACCTACAATAAAGCCTTTAGAACAGGTTCCTACTAGTTTGGAAATGTTAACTACGCTGAATTGGGTGGCATCCCTCAACTGCACATCTTACACATGGTTTTGGTCAACAAAACATTTCAGAAAAATAAGAACTTGTCTCCCATCCTGAACTGATCTACAAAGATGACTAGCTGACACTACAGAACAAAAAGGAAAATGATTTGAATTTTGTTCACTTTTTTTTTTTTTTTTAATACAAATATAATATTATACTAAATTGTTTGTATTGTTGTAAAGGTTTAACCCCAGCTGGATCAAGGTACTGCATTTTCTGCTACCTTTCGGCCCCCTGGTAAGGAGGAGATTTGGAAAAAAAAAAAAAAAAGTAAACCTCCTGGACTGGGATAAGAACAATTTCATAACTGTAAAAATATATATGATAAAATCATAATAAATTATTTAATACTAATTGACTAATGAAAATTAGAGAGAGGAATAGAACCCAAGAGAAACAAGTGATGCAGAACATAATTTCTCACCACCTGCTGACCGATGTCCAGCCCACCTACTAGTGGTGATCTGTCCCCCCAGTTTGTATCCTGGGCATGATTTCCTATGGTGGGGAATATAATTTTGACCAGTTTGGGTCACCTGTCCTCATCATCTTCCCTCACTCCCTCATGGATTTTTGTGCCTCTGCTCGTAGGCAGAGCATGGGACTCTGAAAAGTCCTTGATTTAGAATAAGCACTGCTGATCGACCACATCAGTGTCCTATTAATATTTTTCTCATCCTAAATCAGAAACACAGCACCATTACAGATACTAGAAGGAAAATTATCCCACCTGAAACCAGGGCAACTGGGGGTAGCCAGATGTGGGGATGTGGTCTTGTAACCAAGAATATCCCTACTTTTTTTGTCATTTGTATTCAAATAGATATTTATGAGCTATTGTACCTGCTGGTATAGATGGTGTTTCAAATAGAATGTACTCTAACAAAGAATCCCTACAATAAATTTTTATTTCTGTTTTGTTGTCAGTTTTCTGTTGCATCATGGTACAGAAAATGGATTTGAAGGCGGCCGGGCTGTGGTTATTTCAGATTGTAAAATTTTGGGGCCTGCAGCAAAGGGTTGTTCTGCATCAAGTGGCTCACAACAACTGGTTAAATCCTGCAGCTATTCCTCTGGGATTTTTACAGCTGGGTGAAGTATTTTTAGCAAGAGAAAAGTACATTTTCATGCACACCCCTACCTGTATTGTTTTATCAACAAGTATGAATTTATAAGGTCAAGTCTCATCCTTCAAGTAGTCTTTGTATACACATGCACACATGAAAGAAAATGGTTTTAGGAAATGTCAGAATGCTTTATATCAACATTTTCAGAATGAACTGGAATGTTTCATTTCAAAATGTCATTTTCATTTTGAAATTGATCTTTTTAAAGGGTAAGAAAAGGAGAGGAAAAAAAGTCTTAAATAACTTGAAAATGAAACACAACATTTTCCAATTCGAACAAAACTTCCTGGCGTACAAACCCAAACCCATTGATTTATTTATTTTTTCTTTACCACTGAACTCCAAAGTCAGATATTCTCATGAGATGAGTGTTTTACTCATATTCTAAACCAGTGGTCAGCTAAAAGTGTAGTTTCTGTTTTCTCTGTGCCTGCATGCAGGATGTACTGTCAGGTGTACCTTTCACCACGGGAGGTTTCAGGCATGGTTTCATGGCTGTGTAATGCCTGCCCTTGCTTTGTTGAGAGTGATAGTAGATACCTTAAATTACTATAAAATTAAATTTTGTCCAAGAAGTTTTGCAAAAGTTGGAAAAACTACAGTTTACTCTTTTTGAAGAGAAGCCACAGCAAGGCAGAAAACTCCAGGAATTTCAACATGTGGAGCCATATAGAGTTCCTCCTGATTTTCTTTTTTTCTTGGGTTCTAGGTTGCTTGGAATCCACTTGATTCATGAGGGCAATAAACAGCCCTCTCCTAGACATCCCTTCCAATCACCAGGCTGGCCACAGCCAAGAGCTAACTGCATATTACTATTACCTTCTGGTTCACTGTGCATTCTGAAGAGGTCATGAATAAAAAATTCTTCTCTTTTTTCAACTCTTATTATGTAAATTTTTTTTTTTTTTTCAAGTCCAGTGTTACAAAACTTATAAGAGGATACATTGCAGGTAATATAAGGCAGGCCATTCTGGCATTGATTCTAATTAAAAATAAAGAAAACATTAACTTGAAATTACCTGAAAGCTTTTTACCTTGTGAATCCACTTATTCTATAAAAGTATTGGGCTGAGATATAACATCTGGAACAAGTTCTTTTTCATATCATTGTCATTTGATGCAGCTGATATTAACAGCCTGAACAAGTCAGGCAAACAATTACCTCTCTCTCTCACAAACTCTTTTCTCCAATGTCATTAACCTACCCAGATATTATGAAGGACTTGTCACTGCTAAACTCTGACTTAAATGTGCCATTCATCATACCCTAGGAATATATCAACAAAGAATTAGAAGCTAAAAATACTACTAACAGCAATTAGTGCAGTTTCATGCAAAGTGGGTCTTGCAACATATTGCCTACTTTTGATAAAATAAAGGTCTGATTGTTCAGGTCTAGGATGTGTGTTTCAGCCCACTCTTAGTATCCCATGGCATTTCCATTAATTTGTTAAAACAAATAATGAAAAAAATAAATAAGCAGATAAAACAGATTAGTTCTAACTACATGGATATACTTGTGTTATAGAATAGAGGGTTTTTTTCCTTAAATACTTATGTAGTATTTCCTTTTCATGCACTCAGATTAAAAATAAGAAACAAGGGAGAGCTGGCATGGTATGAGACATCATGCCCGTGGATGGTAAAACCAATCTAAACAGTTTATCCAAACTGTTATCCAAAGGGGCATCTAGCAACCTGACCTGGTGGAAGGATGTACGGCAAAGGGGCTGGAATTTGACGTTTTTTAAAGTCCATTCCATCCCAAACCATTCTGTGATGCTATGGTTATGGTTGGACTTGATGACCTTAAAACTCTTTTCCAATCTAAATGATTCTATGGTTCTATTATTTTACAATTTTTTTCTTTGGTCCAAGCTCTTTCTTCTTCTGGTTCCTTCATTTTCTGTGTACATCATGCATGGATTCTTTGATCCCTCTCTGGGCTGATTCAGTTAACTTATCTTGTAGCAAAATATATTCAATTTATTGTCAAGTTTAAAATGAATGTGAGAGATAAACTAATAAAGAGGGAGGAGATAATTTCACTTTTAGCAGTAATGAGCCATTTAAACTTCAACTTCATGAATATTTTCTCTGTTTGAATTCAGTAGGATAATATGGCTTCCAAAATAGTTAAATTATTTACTGTAGCTAAAGTCAATGTCTGTAATGTAATAATGCTGATTTTTTTCCCCCCCAGTGGTAGAAGAAGACACATTATACAAACAAATAACCCCAGTCAAACTGGATCCCTAAGAAACTCTTCCCAAGGAGCCTCCAGAGGCAGTTAATAGCTGACTAGAGGTGTATCTAGCTGGTTTCCAACTAGGGAGAAGATGCATAAGATAACAACAAAAATCACTATAATAAAAAATATATTTACAGGAAAAAAAAAATCTGATTAATCCCCCCAGGATAACATCTCAAGCTTTAATGAAATCCTTGGACAAAAATTAGGTTTTTTGCCATTTTTCACAAAACTCTAATTTTACAACAAAGAGTTATCATAGGAGGAGACTTCAGAAAGCCCAGATGTGTTTCATCCTCTCATGAGAGTAACAGGACTTGTGGTAATACTTGTGTGAACAAACCCTTTCCTCAAAGGACTTGCAATTCAAATAAGTAGGAATAATAATAATATGACAAATTTTGAGAGGAATTCTTGAAACAAAGAATGATTGTACAGCTCACCTGCTGTGACGCAAGTGCTCAGACTTGGTAGATATTTACTTGAGATATATGAAAAATTATCATAGAATTTATGAGTTGGAAAGGACCCATCAGCATCACTGAATCCAACTCTTGGCCTTGAGATCGCACTATAGAATTTCCTGCCTCAGCCCAGTTGAAGAACTTTCCCCACCCTTAGCAACAGGGGCAGAGAGGGATGTGCGTCCATCATTCCCAATCCACTGGGTTAATCTAAAATTGAGGGGTTTTTATCTTCAATTAATATTCAGAGTTTTGATTTACAGCAGTAGAAATGCCACCGATTCTTCCAACCCCAGTTCAAAGACAGGACAGAAACATATGGAAGGCAGATTTCCTCAAATCCTGCAATGAAAATACCCAGATGCCAATAAGTTGAAGTCCACAAAATGTAGTATTTTGATGAAATCAAGAAAATTCCCACAAACTCCATTGCAGTTTTAACAGAGAAGAAGACCTTCTTTGCCATTGGCAGATTAATCCAACTTTATTTTGGAGATTTTTCCACCATTAATTTAAAGCTACTAAATGAACAAAGTTCAGCAGAATTAGCAATAAAGGCATTGGCAATTGCTGGAGCTGCAATTCACTGTTTGGCACAGTTAGCTAAGCAATAAGGATTGTACTTCTAGCAAGGAATCACACACAATCTATGTGTGATTTAAACCATGCTTCTCCCTTCTTTAGATAGCTACTAAAATACAAATAATGATTAAGCTCATATTTCTTGACAATCAAAAGCACCTCCATCTCTGCTTTTTTGTCAACACTAGCATTACAACCCGTTGGAAACCGTGAACAAAGTTCAGTGGGCGTGTGGAACTGGACTGCAGCATTCCACTGACAGTAACATCACCCAGACAATTTCTGCTGGGTGTCCCATCTATTCTACACCTAGGAACTGGCAGGCAGGAACATGAAGTCTGGGTGGTCAGTGCTGATGGTCGTACATACCTTGCATGTTCAGTGACAGAAATACCACAGGGTAGGGAGCAGGTGTGAATTACCCAGGATCTGCCAGACTTGAAATGCTTGAAACAGCTGTGAGGGGTCCTGAACAAAGCACAGCAGTTGTAGTGAGAAAACTATTAGCATATGCATGAATAAGTGGGTGTGAAAATGCTGTCTAACAACATGCAGTGAGTACTGTATTCCAGCTGAGTAGGTGTAAAAAACATCCTCTTGATGAAGAAGTGTGAATTTCAGGGAGACAAGCCTGATGAAAGATAAAGACTTGTGTTTGTTTCATTTGTTTAGATGAAGGGCCCTTGTACTTCTGCGGTGTTATTCTGTCATAATTTGGTGAGTTTTGCCCTGGTTTAAGGCAAATAAAGCAAGAACAAAATAACAGGACAGCAACTGTGTAGGACTGAGAATCACAATAGGTTTTGAACCAGCTCTTTGAGGTCAAAAATGCAACTTTCTCACTGGTAATACTCATCAGAACTTCAGTGCCTTCACCAGGCTACACAGAGGTCATGGCCCAGACTTCTGTATGGCTCTTTGTTGTATGTGCCTGTTAAGACTACCACTAAAAATCGAAAGAGAAACTGAGCCATCCCTTTGCTGGAGATCATAACTGTCCACTAAAAAAGGACGCTTAAAAATTCTGCTCCTGGGCACTTGAGGGCATTTCACATTTCGGCTGCTCACAATTTATATTTATTTGAAAAATTGTGTTGCTCGGCAGTCTTTTCTAATAGCAATATAATGGTATTGCAGCTGGAATTTAATGGTACACTATTACACTTCAGGGCAACCACAGCATGAGTGTATCAATTCTGGGATGAGTCAATGGTGAAAAAGCAATATTGAGGTCATATTTTTCCTCTTTCTGTACATCAGAGAGACAGAGGTATACAACTTTTGGCAGAAATGTAAAAGATTATTTTTCAGCGATCTAGTTTTATCCCAGACAAATTTCTATATCCCTAACTTGAAGGTTTGCAGTTCTACCTTGTTCTGTTCTCTGACAGGAGCTGTCACAGGGATATCAGAAGAGTTACCTGCAAAGCAATAAATGACATGATCTTCTACCTCATTTGCCTTTGTTTTTAACATAACTTTTCAGCATTCCTTGAAACTTATTTTCTGTCACAGATAGAGTGAACGTGCAGTTGACACAACACATTGTGGAAAGCAATAAGACTTTTGTTGTGTCAAAAGCTCAATTTTAATCCAGATTTTTTTAAAAAATGTCATCTCTTTTGCTATTAAACTTTGGGTTTTGCAGCTGATAGACATGTCATTTTTAAATTGAGATTAAATCAGATGTCTTCCGTGTTTTGCTGCAGGGGTTCCTGCTTCAATACCTCATTTAGGGAGAAAAGGCATCAGATCATAAAATTGGCCATGCTGGATCAGACCAGAGGTTCACTTAAGTCAATATTCTCTTTCCACTACTTCCCAGAAGCAGATAAGTAAAGCAAACCAGAATAACAAGCAGGTCTGTGTACATTTTGCTGGTGCATACTTATAGCCTTCAACAGTTTGTGCCTTGGAAATTTCTTGAGCTAGTGTTTGGATGTTTCTATTTAGCAGCCTTAGGTGGATTTTTCTTTAGTATCTGTATGTGACAATTTCTTGAATCCATGTAAACTATGAACTGTTAAAGAAACAGCAATTTTTTCTACCATGTTACATCTATCAGACAGTCTAAATGTATATTTTTTGTACATATAGCTGTAGGTATAAGTAAATACTATAAAACATAGGAAAAAGAAAAGGATTACATATTATTGCCATTGCTGCAATAATCTGCTTCACAGAAAATTAAAAGGAATAGCAAAATCTCAAGTCAAATTCATGCCCAAAAGGAATCACAAATCTCTACAGTTTTGATAAACTACATTACCTTGTACTGATCTGCATATAGTTGTTTAGCTTGGGAAAGAAGTCATCACCATTCAGAGACAAAGAGAGGACATATTTTTGCAGCTTAGAGATTAAAGTCCTTATCTAAGTGGCTAAAGATCTTCAGCTACTGTCAAGAGCATTCTAATTAATTGTATTTTTAAAACTTATCAATGGATAGCATAAATGAACAGTCTTGCAAAGAGATAAGGCATTTTAAACCTTTACATTTTAAGAAGAATACTAAAGTGAAAGTCTGCTTTTTTCCCTTTTACTCTACAGAATTTGCTGCCTAATAGCTAAGCTTCAAAGACAGGGATATCTAAGTACTAAGACAATAAAAAATTATGACATTCCCCCTGTTTATCACAGTAAGAAGTTTTTGATAGCACAACACCACAAGTCTGTATTGCACTGACAGTAGAGGGTCTCTGAAATGAGTACAAAAGTCAAAACTGTGTAACAAACAATGGCTTTTTGTATTATTTGGGACTGGTGAAGGTTTTAGGGCACTTGCAAACCTTAGCTGGGAAGTCCCATGGAGTGGAGAGGTCATGCAAAGGAAATGGGGGAAAAGGAGAATGAAAGGGCTGAGTGGGCTGAAAACTGGAGGGGAGGTGGAATCCTCCACTGCACATCACCCACCTGCCTGCATCAGGACCTAGTCAACTTTTAACTCCACCTCAGGCATTCCTCTTCAGAAGGACTGAAGCATTCAACACTGGATCTCAGAGTAAAGTGAGGAGAAGTTTTCTGAATAACAATTTTAGCTCTGAAGGGCATTTCTGTGTAAATTTTCACTATGTGCATTGGTACAAGTACTAATAAGAAAAAAGGATTAGGCATTTATTTAGACTGTTAAACATTAGTGAAAGTAACAATAAAGCTTTAGTTTCAAATACAAGAGACGCTGTTCCCTTTTGCACCAACAACATTTTGAGTGTGGTGCTATCAAGAGAGAAGATTTCTGTCTGTTGGGTATAAAATAAACTAAAGCAGAGCAAAATGAAATTTAATTAGATTTTATTCATTAAAAAAAAAGCTAAAATGTACATATAAAACCTGTGAAAATATTATGAATTTCAAATTTCTGTTGTAATGATCCTCCTCCTCCATTTTTTTAAATGTCATCCCTAATTCTGTAATTGTTTCATGCCATCACAAAGCCATCCATTTAATCAAAAGCCTTCTGCACCTGGGACACTGTTAGTCAATACGTAGTAAACAACCCATGTCTTCCAATCTAAAGTGGGGACACTGTGTTCCAGAGAGATCCATTGATCTCAAATGGCAGAGTTAGTCTCCTTTTGTGAAAGAATCTTTCAAATAAAGCTACTTGAGTGTTTGAAGGTGTGAGCACTTTGATGTTTCAAAGCCTCAATTATTTAGGTACCACAGAGCTGAGCATTGTGTATCTGCCAAAGTCTCGTTTAAAAAAGCTCAGATGGCTAAGATGTCATGTTCTTTTCAAAGTCTTCTGGTGACTGAAATTAAGAGAAAAGCCCTTTCATTTCAGTGACTCCTAAGGCTCTCTCAGCATCCACTCTGTCGTGCTTCAGCATGACACCATTAAATGCTTGCTTGCAATTTGAGTACATTGTCAACAGAGCAGATGTATTTTAACTAAGGAAGTGGTATTTATGCTGATAGACTGTGGTACAAGAAAAACAAACAACCAGCCCTCCCCCCTCCAGTTTCTGGTGTATCTTATTAAGGGATAAAATTCAAGTGCCTGGCTGAAAAGGAGTTTTACTTATACCATCATCTTTAATAATTAATTCAGTTTTGTCACTAGGATTGTGTAAAAGCAAGTGTTTACCTCTCCTCAATTTACTACAGTTGAGGAGAGAATAATTCCATCAGTGGTGCATCATGCTGCTTTTTCTGACTATTAACCTTTTATTATTCCTACTAAGACTTCTGAACTGAGCTGAATGATGGTAATTCAGCAAGATCTGGCCCATGGAGCAAAATGTGGTATCCAGACAGCAATGAGATCACCCTTTAAATTAAATGGTTGTATAAAAAGCAGTTGGTTGAGAGAGGTAAGGAACAATTTACAGGTGGTATTGTGAGTGCAAAGACACAGGTTGAACCCAACTTTTTAGGCTCATAATTGAGGTATTTAGGCTAGAATATTTTAGATATATTACTTTCTGCTACCTTTTTAGCTGCTGGAAAGCTACGGGAACCTTCAGGGTGATTGAGATCTAAGCAGAGTAAATTGTCACTTCAGGATGAATATTTTTCTATTTGGTCATATAAATGGACCAAGGTACTAAATAAATTGTCTTGACTAAGGCACTAAATAAATTGTCTTGTTAATTCCATTGTTAATAAATTAAGAGCCTAAAATTCATTGGAATTAACATTTGCCTTTGTTGTTGCCTTTGTTCACTAAATAAGATGTGTTTTCCCTTCTTAAAAAGAGGAAGTAACATGAAGAAAGAAGTAAAAGACAGGTGGAAGAGTTAAAGGTATAAGAGGTGAAAGAGGTAAGAGACACAAGCCATTTACAGATCAGTATATTTCTTTAGGGTATAATCCAGCTGCTTTGGTCAGAAAACAGCAGTAGATCTGAACAGACAGATCATTCAGTTACTCCCTATCACAGGATTTTTGGTATTCTTCTTTGAAACATCTTGTGAACAGCCACTGGATGGACCACCAAAGTACTGGGTTTGCATGGCAAGGTTTTGGTAGTGCAGGGGCCTTACCAGGGCATCTCTGAGGAGCTGCCAGAAGCTTCCCCCATGCCCAATGGAGCCAATGCCAGCCAGCTCCACAGATGGACACGCCCACCAGAAAAAGCGTTAACACCTCCAGGATATGTTTTTAAGAAAGGGGAAAAAACCTTTTGCAGTGGTAACTACAACCAAAGAGAGAAGTGAGAATGTTTGAGAGGAGCAGCCCTGCAGAGAGCCAGGGCAGTGCAGAGGGAGGGGCAGGAGCTGCTCCAGGCTCTGGAGCTCAGATTCCCCTGCAGCCCCTGGAGCAGCCCAGGCTGAGGCAGCTGAGCCCCTGCAGCCCAGGAAGGGCACGGGGGAGCAGAGATCCACCTGCAGCCCCTGGGGAGCCCAGGCTGGAGCAGGGGGGTGCCCAAAGGAGGCTGAGACCCCATGGGAAGCCTGTGCTGGAGCAGGATTCCAGCAGGACCTTTGACTCCACGGAGAGAGGAGCCCAGGCTGGAGCAGGCTTACTGGCAGAACTTGTGACTCTATGGAAAACCCACACTGGAGCAGGGGGAGGATGAGAAGAGTTCAAGCCCTGCTGAGGAAGCAGCAGCAGAGTGTGTGATGGACTGATCACAGCCTCCATTCCTTGTCCCCCTGTGCCACTGGGAGCAGGGAAATGAGCAGTGAACTTGAGCCCAGGAAGAAGAGATGGGTGGGGTGAAAGTGTTTACAGTGTTTAAGGTGTTTTATTCTCATTGTTCTACCCTGATTTGCTTGGTAATAAATGAAACTAATTTTACCTAAATTGAGTCTGTTTTGTTTGTGACAGTAACTGGTATTATTACTCCTGTCCTTATCTCAACCCAAGAGACTTTTGTTATATTTTATTTCCCTTCTCCAGCCATAAAGAGAAGAGACAGAGTGGCTTTGGTGAACTCTGGGGGTCCAGGCAGGGTCAGCATTATGGTGCAGGCCAGCAAGCTGTCCTCTCCTAATGCCATATCAGCATTCTATTTTCACACTCTGGGCCCTTCACTTCTGGGCTCAGTGAGCATTTGGTTTGTGGGTGGAGAACTGAGGTTTAAAGCATGAACCTGCAGTGTTGGACCTTGGCAGCTGAGCACAGATGTATGGAGAGACAGAAGCTTGTATTCACTGCAACAAAACTCCTATCTGTTGACGTTTTTCAAAGTACTTATCTCCTATTCTACTATGTAAATACAAATTGTGTTTGCCTTTTTGGTGTTTTGTTTTTTCGGTGGGGTTTTTTTTCAGGTTTTGGGTTCTTTTGTTGGTGTTTTTTTTGGTTTTTTGTTTGGGTTTTTTTTTGCTAAACTTCTCCCAAGAGAAGAAAAATGTCTACAGATGAAGAATTTAGATCACAAACTGTAAAGTTATTAGATCCCATTTTCTTGCAATAAAGATCTTTCCGATTCAGGCATGGACACCTAGGATGTGGGTGCACAGTTAATGGGTGTGAAGGTCTTCAGTGGAAGAGGCTAAAGTCAACTGAGAGTTGAAGAATTCACTCAGGACACTGTAGGAATTAGAAGTCTCACATAAGGGACTGTGAACTTCCTTACAACTTTTAAATAAATTGCTTTTATTTATCATTTCTCCAATATCTTCAGCTAAAGGACATACAAATTTCTATCCATGCTGACTATAATGTACTGAGTTTTGCTTTGGGTAGCTGAAAAGTCTTTTGATATTTTTGTTTACCTTTTTCTTGTTCTTTTTGAAAACATATACCTTGCAATACATAATCTTTTTCTTTCTTATTTTGCCTTGCAATCATGACCATTCTTCCTCCTTTATTTTAAGACCAAGAGCTGGCTATGTTTGCTGTTCAGTCAGCCCCATAACATTATTTAATCACATGATTTGGAGAGAATTTGACACCTTTACAAAACCATGTGCTAGGTTACCAGGCAAGCAGAAAGCAACATAACCATTTAGACAATTAGTTAATTTGTCTGAGTTTCTCAGTGCAACTAGCTGTAGAAAATTCATTTCTACTTGAAAACACAAGCTGGGGTGTTAAATTAGCTCAGCTTCTTCCTGATGTGTAAGGTAGGGGGAATCACCATGACTGACTTCTCTGAAATCTCAGGGAGTACACAGTGGATGACAATTAGAAAGATAAATGGACACTGCAAGTTGCTCCAAGCCCTTATGCTGATCAGCCTTATTAATTATCACTGCTTTGCATTGCACAGACAGGTAGGTAGTCACACTATTATGAGGCAAGTTAGATGTGCTCTAAACTGGGTGCATCAAATGCCTCATTTTGGTGTACCTCCCTTAAGAAATATCAAGTTGAGAATGCAGATATACCTGTTGTCTCCTAGAAGAAGAGAAAAAATCATACTTTTGTTAGTGAGATAAAGCAGCAGGTCAACATATTTTTAAATTATTTTTAGTTGAATTTTGAAATATAAGGTGGGGACAGAGAGAGAGAGAGAAATGAATAGGAAGATAACAAAAAAGGGAAAACATAGGAAATAATAGTAATAATAAAATCCAAAACTAACTAATAAGATAAACTAAATTTAATTTTTTATAATTTAATAAAACATAGTCAGGTCTTTGATGGTCTATGAAGTCTGGTATCCCATCAATTATGTTCCCAGAAGATTTCTGGAACATTTTCGTAAGTGAGAAGTAAGTAAATTATGGGTTTGTCTTTTAAAGTGTGTTTTATTATGTCATTACTTCAATAATGTCAGTAACTTGGTACCAGTTTGAATGGTTATGGAACATTTGTAATTCAAGGGGGTGTGATTATCAGTGTATATTCTGGTATAAAAAAGACTTTAGCCAGATTACTTTTTATCGGCTCATGAATTTAGATGCAGTTCCTTTAGCTCCATAACACAGCTGTCTGAGGGTAGATATATGCAGTCCTTCAGACTGGCTGCCATTGAAAACCTGTAGTGTGAGCCTTGATAGTTTGCATTGGGAGGAACTCTACTGGTTCATGGGTAAAGATATTTTAAAGGAAAGAAACAAAAAAAAAAAAGTAGAACTGAGAGTCAGCCAACCATTTCATAAGCTGAGATCTGTTTTGAGACTCATCCTGTGGACAAAATGTGCTGGTCAATCACCTAAAGCCATTCAGTAGATTTAATGCATGTTTTAGCTTCTTACCCAAACAAACAAAACCTGTATGCTGTCTGACATGAAACCATTAATTTAAATGCCAAATTCATTCTTTACATTTAATGCGTTTGCATTTAGATTCTAAAGCAATTTGCAAAGTGGGGAGGGGGGGCAGAAGCAAAGGTTGACAAAATTCACAGTGCCAGCAATTTTCTATCCATTGAAGATTAAATGCAGCACATTCTGTATACACCTACATGACTATCACACACAGCACAATAACTCAGCAACTTCAAATGATTTAATTGGCAAGCTGCATGACTCTGAAAAAAGCCAGAGGAATAATGCAGAAGTTACTCGTGTGAACTTGGTCAAATGCTTTTTAAAAGATGACAAAAAAAACCTTCTTATGAAGGAAGACACAAGTCATGCTTCTGGTTAATGCAGATTAGAGTTTGTAATATAATGTGTACATTTCTGTCAGTACAGAGCTGAATGCAGGCACAACTTACTGACTGATCTGTTGGAGTTGGACTTTGTCAGCTGAATGCTGTGAGTAAAAGACTCCCTTATTAGACGCAGAGGAAGATTAGGAACTAAAGGGTTTTGGGGAGGAGGGGGAAAGACTAGTATTTATTTCAGCAGAGTAAATAAGTTTAGGAAATATCAGAGTACTATGAAGGGAGAGAAAGGAAAGTTTTAACACTTCCTTGCAGCTCCTGAGCAGTCTCTGCTGCTCTGGGATATTGACCACATTCACAGGAGATTTTGAGAGGTCATTTGCTCAGTATTCTGGGAACTAGCTTGTACATAGTTTCATGTCAATGAAGGCTACAAAGCTTAGAGTGTTTTTAATGAAAGGAGGAAAGAAATAGAACACAAACTTATTCCTTTCTCTCCTGACATAGGTGAAAAAAGTTGTAAAAGAGATCCTTAGTTCATGTTGTCTCAGAAAGGTAGAACTGGTTTAATGTTCTGTAATGCAGACAGAGAGGGTGGAATGATCTGTGGTTAACACTGAGTGTAAAGGGTTTAACAAGATTATTATGCCAGTTTTTGATAAGCACAATAATACATGTTGAGAGAAGCTGACTCTTTGGGGCAAGACTTGTAAATTGGCATCTTGGTATCTCTTGGGAGGCCTCAATGTTTACCTCAGAAAACTTTATAATTCATTTCCCTGCTGTTAAGAGTTATTAAACTTGCTTAAAAAACATGTTGTGTGTCATCTCTTTTGTCCCACATGAGTATAAAATTGTGCTGATGCTAAATGCTTGGAATATTTTAACTACAGCTTGCAAGGATCCACAGAATTGATTGATGCCCAGTCCAAACATTGCACTGATGCTGCATAAGATTAATAGAATATGTAAAATAATTTAAACAAAAATGTTTGAGAGGTTTATTGTTGTGGTTTGGAGTTTGTTTTGATTTGGTACATGTTTTGGGTTTGTTCATCTGGTTTGTTCCTTGTTTTGGCTTTGTTTTGTGTGTTTGTTTTTTTTTTTTTTTTTTAATTAATGTGGAAAATCTACTGAAGTTGTAAAGAAGAAGAACCTCACTTAGCAGAAACCCATGGGGAAAGACAAGTTTGAAGGGAGTCTTTTCTACAGTGCAGCAAATGCAGAGGAACTTTTCCCCTGTTCCTTGTCCTCTAAGACCCATCCTGTAGCAGCAGTAAAAGAAATAATACAAACCAGGTTGTAGTTTATGTGTTGTTGGTACAGCATTTTGAGAATGCAAAGTGCTATGCAGGTGCTATTATTAATATTATCAGGTGAGTTTCTCCTTGCATAAAAGAGAAAAATTGCATCAATATAATTGCTGTGTCCTGAGTCTTTAGGATTTTTAATTAGTACACTAAGACTGAAGCTTTATGTAAAGTAGTGGGACCTTTATGAGTGTATCCACCTTTACTGTGGCCTATTCACATTTTTTGACCAGTTTATTATCCCTTACCTTAGCATTTGCACTTACACATCTTGAGTCTGGTGTGCCTCAACTTTTCCTTTTTCCCTTTTATTTTTGTTTTAAGTATTTTCCTCATTCAGAATGCATTTGAATACAGGCCTAAATGTCAGCATAGACTGATATCCCATTTCTACCAGTGAGATTTAGGTATTTTCCTAAAATTTAGTAGTTTGCTGAAGAAGAGTCATCAACAAAAAATACAACATCCCAGCTACTTAATAAAGCTAAGTAAAAGAGTGTCAGAGTAGAATTCCTCATCCATTAATTCCATTCACTTGCAAGTGACAGAAAAAGTAATATAAAATCAAATATGTGTATTTTTTTTCCTTCAAAGGTAACTTGATGAAATCAAGACTAGTAATGTACAATCAGTGAAGCTAAGATGTACTTTGATATAATACTAGAACATGAGAAATTCACATTAATTTCCCATATAAGTACTAGGTCAAATGCTGATTGTTTTTCAGGAGAGTTTGTTTGGTTTTTGGGTTGTTTTGTTCCGTTTTTTTGTATCTATAGGGTTTTTTATTTATCTGTTTGTTTGTTTTATCTTTGTTTCTCAAGTGATGCATTGTGACTGCAAGTGACTGAAACACAAGGAAGTCAAGTGATTGTCCAGGTTTGCCTTCCAGTGAACAAAGGTGTGGACCTCTTAAATGAGCAACTGTAGGTAACCTTAACCATTAAACATCAAATGAGCCCCTTCATTTTGTTAAACACTGAGTGTAGCCATAGTTAAATGACAACAAGACATTACTGTGTCTCAGCACTGATTGGCAGCAGGCATCAATCATTATTCTGGCAAGGATCTTCAGGAAGGCATCACTTTGTTACAATTCTGGCAGGTTTGAATGGGATTATTTCGGATTGGTTTACCAATAGCTGTCATGCTCAAAATCTCAACACAATAAGAATTCATCACTGGTGCCAATCACACACTTTGTGCCAGCCTCAATTCCCATCCTGGATAGTCTTTATCCTCACTAATGCAGCAAACAGAATCACCAGGCCAAGAGGGGTGAGGAGAAACAAATGGTGCAAACCACAAAGAGCAAGACTGGAGTTTCCCCTGACATTTAGGGAGGGGTCTAAGTGCTTTGCTCTGGAGAGCCACCATTTCACTGGGTCATGCTGCCCATGGCACTGAAAATATATGAATAGAGCAAGAAAAAGCAATAATTTCAGATAAAGATTAGTGCAATGATTCCTGCTGATTGAGTGGACAAATACTTAGGCAGATAAATTTATGGTAGTAACAAGGTCCAGGGCCCTAATGTCATCATATTTGAGCCCTAATTAGGCAGGAAAAATATAAGAAATTAAGCTGCAGAGGGAATTAATGTAATTTCAAAGGTCTTATGGAAGTTTTCTGTTAAAACAGAATTTGAAATATATATTTTGCTGCCATGCTTGAGCAGCAATAACCAGTGGATATATTCAAGAAAAGGGACAACCTTACATTCAAGGTCAAATTGAAGACACAATGAAGGTGGAGTCTATTCACCATGGAAGTCGCTGGAATATAAGTTAACTTTAGAAAGCATTGACTGTAGTACATGCCACAGTAAAAATAAAAAAAAAAAAAAGATTTTGATCTGTAGAAAAAGAAGAAAGGGAACATGGGAAAAAATCATATTGGTATTGGGGACACACTATTTCCAATATAGACTTTCTGAATACAGACACTGTAGGGATAATAAGGATCAATACTACCTGGTTTCCACCGGAGCTGGTTAACCATGACATCTGATTTTCCATTAGCTTCACCTTGTGAAGAGGTTTTTCTTTTCTCTTCTGGGTCCTACAATAACATGACATCAACCCCAAGATAGAGAACTATATGACTATATGCACTGACTAGACCATACCAAAAAGATGTGATAGAGAAGGAAAGTTGGTTGTGTGCAAAAAATACTGAAAATGAAATTTTCTTCTGAGGTCCTCCAAAAATAGATAGAGCTGATGGGGATCACAGACTCATAGATTTCCATTATCAGCAGAAGAACCCTCAAAAATATGAATCATTTCCAACATGGAAATGACACTGATTCAGCCTTCCTAATATGGCACTTCCCTTGGAGAAATTGACAACAGCATCATCAGCAAGAAATTCACTTCTTTAGGCCTAGGGCTTTGAGCGACAGTGGATATCTCATACCATGTTTATGTATTTGTATATAAGTATACATTTCTACTAAGGACAATAAATTGATTTTGAAAAAAACAAACACTGTGGGTTTTAGATTTTTTCTGAGTCCTGTATATTTCAGTCCTTCTAGCTCATTTACATTTTTCCTGACAAGACAGTATAACAGTATTCACAGATCACTAAGGAGCAATAAAAACAGGGGGAAATGAGCCAGGAGCTAAGCCTGGAAGCAAGAAGGGCAGGTCTAGTGATGGAACCGGGACCAGCCACAGTCAGTGATTCCCAGACAGGTGCATAGGGATGAAACAGGTCTGAGGCTGAGCCAGAATCCCAGTCAGCAGGTCAGGGTCAGCATTGTTAATGGCTGGGGCACAGGCATGTCTGCAGTGTAGCTCAGACAAGGAACCAAAACCTCAGAAAACAACCCTAGCTGCAAAGCCAGAGGACAGAGGCCCCAAACGAATCTCACAGCTTCTTCTTCTCAAGAGGAAGTAACTAGCAAATCAATGTTCCCTAGGAAATGTTTATTCAGCAATAGATTTTGTGTAACCTTTTATTTTAAGCTGTCCATGTGCCACACTAGTCTGTATCACAACAAATCACAAGTTTCTTACTCCACTTCCTTCATTTCCTATTGTACTCTTTGAAAAGTATCAAACCAGCTCATCTAGAGCTGAGAGATGAGATAGTGAAGTAGTAGAAAGGTAAAAATACCCAAAACTCTTTTGCTGTTGATGTTATGGTGGGTATTTTTCTTGGTTAGGTCCTGTGTATTTAGTTGCCTTGTGACACACATCCAAATTAATTTCACAGTTTTGGGATGTGCACGCTGGGCCACAGAAACTTGTGTACCCAACACATGGCTATCTAAAACACTCTCTTTCTGGAGGAACAGTTCTTTGTTTTAAAACTGATCCCAGCTCACTTCAAATGAAACCATTGCCCAAGAATGTGAAAGAAAAAATAAGCAATATGAGAAAATTCACAGAGTAGCAGTAAGCCAAAGAACTGTGAAAACAAATCCTCAGAAAAAATTCTGGTATCATCTCCTAACTGCGACTTGCTCATGATCCATTTTTCCCTACTTCTTTCCTTCTTTCTCTTTAAACAAAAAAAGAAATATTTATTAATGAATGAGAAAAAAGTTTGCTGGCATATATTTTGCAAAGAGTTGCTAAAAACTACAGAGGCAAAATATTCTTATATTTGTTAGTAGCAGGGATTTTCCTGAGACACCTAAATGAAAAAAAAAAAATATTTTCAACTTTGAAATTATAAAAATAATGAAGAAAAATTTAAGGCCAAGTAGCAATTCATTGAAAAATTTGTTTGAGCTACTAGCTAATGTTGAGAACCTTCCTTATTCATCTGAATGAATAAGTATTTATGGGATCAATTCCCATGAAATTGTAGAGAAATTACAGGGAAATTACCAATATGTCCTTTCTGCTTAACCAGAAACCTTTGGATGGTTCGAATAGAATGATTCCCTTCAGGTCTCAACAGCAGCAATTTTTACATGGCTACAGAGAGCCAGATTAATCCAGAGGTTTGGAGGTGAAAGGACGTGGACATCACATAAAAATTGTCATATAGACATCATATAAAAACAACATTATGAACCTGGAATACAAAGTGATTTGAAATCAAAGAAGATTGTCTTTCTGGTAGAATCCAAGATAACCATGAGTCAAGTAATGGTCATGGTACTGAGGTGTGTATGGGTACTATAAAGCAGGATTCACTAAATCTGATCATGGTACTTGAGTGAAGGATAAGACAACATTTTCTAAAATCTTTGAGTTTCTTTTGGGGTCTTGTTGGTAGGTGGTCACAAGTATGGGGGCCTGGCCTGTGTGACAAAGTAAAGATCTTGGTTTTGCATAATTTTATTTTGTGGGAATGAAAAAAAAAAACCAGCTACAGGAGTGTTCTCCTTCATCAGGTGAAATGTTCGTGATGCACCTGGGGTGGAAGCTCTCAGGGCAGAGGGGACCTGCTGCCACCTCACTGACCTCTGTGTAGGACACACTTAATGCTGCCTGCACAAAGGAATTTAATTCACTAATTGTGGTGATTAAAATACAGACTAGCACTTAAATCCAGGTCTCTCTTAAATAGTGTTCTCCTAACTAGCCAATCTGTCCTTCAATGGCTCCTGATATTCCATCTCTTCAGCAGGAGAGGCAGATGCCATGGTCAGAGGTGGGTTTTGTTTTCACATTTCATAGCATCAGAGAATGTTTTGGGCTGGAAGGAACCTTAAAGACCATCTTGTTCTGATGCCCCTGACATGGGCAGTGACTCTTTTCACTACACTAGATTACTACAAATCCCATCCAACCTACCCTACAACACTCCCAGGGATGGGGCAGCTTCTCTGAGCAAGCTGTACCCTCACAGAGAAGAAATTCTTCTTAATATCTAATCTAAACCTACCCTCTTCCTTTTTATAGCCATTGTACCTTGACTTATCACAACATGCCTTTCCAAACTCTTCCTCCTTTAAGCCAGGTTCCTCACACATGAGGAATTTAATCCACAGAAGCTGAGATCTGTGCCAAGCTCAAATGTTTCAAGCTCTGTACAGGATCTGTAATGGCTAGATATAATGCCAAATGCTTGCTGTACCACATTGCCCTCAAAACCTGGTATCAGTAAAGTGAAGCCCAAGGGTATGCTTTGCATGACTAATTTCAGAGAGGTAGTTTGAGCCCTGGAGACCGTGCTCCCAGAGGTGGTTTGTTGGAAGAAGGGCTCAGATACTCAAGAAAGAGGGATAGCTTCAAACATGCTTCTGTCCTTCGTGTTTCTTTGCTTTTTCCTGACATGATTAGAACTCTCATTAAATACACTTTCTTCATACAGTAGGAACACTTAATATAGTAGAAACACAATGGCTATGTCCATCTGTAATAGATGGACAGCTCATTCTATTTTAAGACCTAATAGCCCTGCTACCTACTTCTGGGAAGCTTCTCTCAAGAGTTTTTAAAAAACAGAAAGAAAATTGAATGTTTATATTCAGTTGTTACATAGTTGATTCTCCTTTTTGTACAGTGACATTACACATTTAACAATGATTTAGTATCAAATTCCCTCTCTTCCTTAGGGTATACTGAGACCTAAAATTTCCAATGTTAAGAAAAGAATGTGTAGTGTTATGAAACAATTTTCCTTTTTAGTGTTTGTTGCTGGAATTATTCTAGTTTATATGAGAGCTGGAGAACAAGAGAAACAGAGAAAGAGATGCAGATGGTCAGAAGAAGCAGGCAGGCACAGAGGCATATTTCCATGGCCTAGATACTTATCTGTGAAACATGGGGGCTCCAGTCTCTTTTGCAATAAATTATAATTATGTGTAGGCTGGTTTCCTGTGGCAGCATGATCAATTGGTCTGTAGTTGTATGTGAGCCTCTCATGATGTGTTTCTGAACTTCTTGACTGTTTTAAATCCAGTGAGTTTCAGAAACGATGGTCTCAGGATAATAATGTAACCACATATTACGACAACACAACAACAATAATAGTGATAATAACAACAGAGAAAAGAGATGAGATAGGTGAAACACAAACATATTTTTACCGTGTGAGGTCTTCACTGTGGAAGTCAAATACAACCCTTCTCACTATCAAAGCAATTCAAAGTTCATAGAATAGAATATGGAGTTGGAAGGGACACACAAGGACCATTGAATTCAACTCATGGCCCTACACAGGACACCCCCACAAATCCCCCTGTGTTCCTGAGAACATTGTGCAAACACTTGAGTTCTGTCAGGTTTGGTGCTGTGGCCACATCCCTGGGAGCCTGTTCTAGTTCTCAAGCATGCTCTGGATGAAGAACATTTTTCTAATACCCAACCCAAACCTCCCCTGACACAGCTTCAGGTGTGTCCCTGGGTCCTGTCCCTGTCCCCCAGAGCAGAGATCAGAGCCTGCCCCTCCTCTTCCCTCACAGGAGCTGTGGCTGCGCTGGGGCCTCCCCTCAGTCTCCTCTGCTCCAGCTGAGCAGGCCCAGCGCCCTCAGCCCCTCCTCACACGGCTTCCCCTCAAGCTCTAGTCCTCTCAAATGACAGTAAATCAAGACAAATGGTCTCAACATCTACTGGATAAAAAAACCCCAGAACTTCCTGGCTTTGCAAATACTCAGCTTTTAATAGCGAGAATGCAGGAACAAAGGAATACACCCTGTCTCAAGAGTGCCGACAGCTCATGGCTGCTTGCATTGGTATTGTCACTAAGAAGCATAAAACACTACAGGTGACCCATAGGGGGACAAGTACTATTACTAGTAGATGTGAAGATAATCGGACATTTTAACAGACTACAGCATGAAGTCATTTAACAAAAAAGGCACAGATCTACTGGAAACCAGCTTTAGCTTCAGTCTTTGTGACTGTCATTGGTGCATCTTCACTGTTTCCCTTTCTGGATAATCTTCCTAACTTTATATATATATATACAAATACACACGTATTTCCCATATATAGAAATACACACGTACATAAACATTATGCCAGACACACACACTTGTCACATAGACACATACATATATATATCTTATGAACATCCTGATACATACATTAAGATTTCATCTCCAAAAAAACATTCTCTTCTTTCCTTCTTTCCTAAAAACTCGCTTTTAAATTACAGATTGTTGTTTACCATGAAGGAGATGTGTAAATGCAGAAAACAGATAATTTAATTTTTAAAATGGAGAACAAAAACAACTGGTTAATGTTGGAGAAAAAAGAAATTAAACCAACAAATTAATCTTTTCAAGTCTCTAGATTTGAGAGGCTGCTGGTTGGACTGATAGAGGGAAGAGCTCATTATACAGGGAACACATATGGTGTCTTTAAAATGTAACTCCTGAAATACATTATTTTAAGAACCATTATTTACTGTGTGTGTAATATGCTTTTATTATTTATGGTCAGGTGATTTTTAATTGGAAGTAGGCTGGGTGCCTTCCAAAGGGGTTGGTACCACTTGTAATGAGTCTTTGACTGATAATCAAAGAACACATATTTAATTATATGCTCATATATTGCCTGTGTTTGAAGGGGGATCTGGGGAGGGGTTCATCAGCATTCTTTGGGTAACACCTTGAAGTGTTCTCAGCATCCAGTTCTGCAGAAGCACCTCTCTTTTGCAGTAAAGTAAATGATTTATACTGCCTGTGTTCCTCTTTTTTTAGACAGCCAATTTATCTAAACTGGAATGTTAATAATAATAATAATACCTACATCAAATTACTAGCATACTTGGGAACTTTAATGACTAAGTTTTCTTTGAACATTGGAATTTTTTTTCTGTGTCTTCCTTTCTTTAGCACACAGCAAGGGGTATTATTTAATGCACTTAGTGCTAAGAAAAATCTTCCTGCCTCTGTTACAAGACCAGCCTTATTTCTTGTTCAGGGACTGATTTGGTTTGGTTTGGTTTGATTTTTTTGTTAAAATGAAATACGTGCCTTTTCTCAATCATGTTTGTCTGTCACAGGTTCAAAGGCCTCTCTCAGAGGTGAGTCATGCACACCACCAATAAGAAAAGGTAGTAAAAGAAAATGCAAAGGAGCAGAGGGACAGAGAGCAATGCCCAAGGTGCACCTCAGAAGGGTGTTAAGACAGCTCAGTGTGTAGCCTCAAAATTTTTCTCCAGTCTGCTTTACCTTGTTCTACACTATTTGCAGACCAAGACCCAGCAGCATTAGAACAGGGATGTGAAGAGCTGATGCTCCTGTGATACAGAATTTGTGGTGGACTGTAACCTGTCATGTTCTGTGTTTAGACAGTGCACTTGGGGCCAATTAGAAGGGACCATGAAAAGTTATTTAAACTTCCTAAGCATTCCTCAAAATTAAGGGGAAGAAAAATTTGTAATAAAGATTCCTTTACCACACTTATCCAGCCTTTTTCTCATCCTGCTATTGCTACTTTCTATGCTGATGTGCTTTGTTATGAAAAATTACCAAGATCCAAGTTTTAAACATATTATTAAGAAATTTCTAAAACCTCACATCAGAATCCCATAAATTTCACTGCCATAATTCACCATCAAGTGTGTCCTCCTTTCAATTTAGACCCAACTGAATTAAAAAAGTATTAATCTCCTTTCCTTTTCTGCAAAAGACTGGGTACCTGATTTCATTGTTCAACAGCACATAGTATCTTATATTGTGTGCTCCATACTGCTAAGGCTTGTTCTGTGCAGCTGGCACAGAAATTGCAGTTTCTGGGCCAAAAGAGATTAAAACTTTTATAGCTTCAGCAATTTAGTTTAAGACTAGAGACACCAAGAGCTTGGAAGTAGTAAAAATCCGACCTGACAGCAGGAAAGTTTAACACAGACACTCACATGCATGCACACACACGCAAAATGTACATAGATGGTCAGAGTTTTATGGTGATGCCCTGAGGACCAGATTAGAAAAAAATATTTTTTGCTTGGCACAATCAAAAAGCAATAATAGCCTGTTTGCCTTATGCCAGCACTTCCCCTCTCCCTCTTTCTCTTCTCCCTCAAACATAAGTGTTATTCTGTAACGCCCATCAGTCCTATAAGACTATAACAGAATCATTCATTACTTCAGCTGATGCCCCAAAGATTGAAAAATATTTGTTAGATATCAAGAGATGATTGCACTCTGAAATATTAATAGGCATAAGGATTCACCAGCTGTCCACTCTATTCAGAGAGAAGGAAAAAAATATGTAAATCACTTTGGCTTCTGGCGTAAGATGTTCTACAAAATTTGCCTGATGCTGGAGTCACCACACCAAAAAAATTGTTTACTTCATTTGGACCATATCACCTTCTCACCTAAGGCTGGAATGCCAAGAGCTGATTTGTTCAGGGACTCACACCTTCAGCACTTCATGTAAATGTACTTCTTTCTGTGCAACTGACCCTTTGTGGGGAAAAGTTTAAATAGAAATGCTTTCAAACCATAAATTAAATCAAGCCTCCTTCCATATCAGCTCCCTAGTACTCTCTTTCTGTCTCACTCCATGTCTGGAAATGGAAACTTTAAATTACTCCATGTAAATCAGTTTTTCACATGCTTTGTATTATAGCACAGTAGAGCTTGCTGTACTGTATCATTGGGGGATTTGGACTTAGGTTTCTTCTTTGTATTTTTGGGGCTTTTTTTCATCAACATCAGCTGTGTTCAGCTTCAAAATCAGTGTTACCTAGGCAGCTAACAAAATAAGAGAAGAAAGGGAGTATGGAGATATGCAGAAGCAAATTATGGGGACTTTGGAGAGCAAAGAAAGAGTGAGTGAAAAGAATGAGTGGAGAGAGTGCCAATGCTGTAAATAAATAAAATAACTATTTGATTGTTATGAAAATAAGTGTTTTGGTTGTATTTTCAAAATCCACATGCTATTAGATCCCCATTTGGGCTAATTCCTTTCCATAAAAATGAGAGACACTTTTTATGTGCAGTTGAAATTTCATGGATTCAGCACACATGCACTGTTCACTACATGAGATCCAGGGCAAAACTTTATAATTTTATACACTTCATGATCAGTAAAGATAAAAAAAGTTGCTGTTAGAATATGTAATGAAGGTACCTCTTCTTCCCTTCCTGCAGAGGGAAATTAATATTTGGTTTACTACAGAACTGAATATAGATTTTAAGATGCTCCAGTGAGGATGAATTAGAAAGTAAGGAAGAAGACATTTCTGTCATAGACTTACAAGTTAATAGAGAAAACAAGAAAAAGATACTGGAATCATCATTTTCCAAGATGGAACCTAAGGCTGTTTTGTACAGATTGATGCAGAGCTGGTAACTAATGTCAAAGTACTAAAGTTTAGTTCATGGAAACTCCAGGTTTCTTT
Organism: Urocynchramus pylzowi; assembly: GCA_013397555.1. Lineage (NCBI taxonomy): Eukaryota > Metazoa > Chordata > Aves > Passeriformes > Fringillidae > Urocynchramus > Urocynchramus pylzowi. The sequence goes on along the minus strand of VZRH01004244.1, from coordinate 116,279 downwards.
AAGTGGAAATCTTACTTCTGAAAGAGAATTCACTGGCTTAAACAAGTGTTCACATCTGGAAATGCATTATGCATAGTTAGCAAGTATGGAAGTTTGAAATTGTTAATCTTGGCAAAGGAAGATATGTGAAAAATAAAATCGCCTGATATCTTAAGTACTCTTCAAGCTGATTATCTAACCTGTTCAGAGGAAGATTACAGGAATGCTTGCCCAAAGGTGAAATTTGTAATACACCAAAATGATATTTTAGAACAGACTTCTCTATAAACATTACCCCTAATGTGTTTATATATTTACTAGCCAAGAAAAGTATTCCAAGTTAACCAGATGTTTTTGGTGTTATTGAACCTGAACTTCATGGCCTGTTAATCAGGTGTGGTGGGCTGACCCAGGCTGGACACCAGGTGACAGCCAAAGCCACTCTGTCACTTCCCTTCTCAGCTGGGCAGGGAAGACAAAAATGTAACTGTATAACTAAAGGTTCATGGGTTGAGATAAGGACAAGGACAGATTTCTCACCAGTTAATACCACAGGTAAAACTGACTTGATTTGGGGAAATTAGTTTATTATCCATGAAATCAGAGTAGGATAATGAGTAATGAAACCAAATATTGAAACAACTTTCCCCACCTATCCCTCATTCCTGGGCTCAACGTCACTCCTGATTTCTGTTTCTTCCCACTCAGCAGTGCAGAGGAACGGGGCATGGGGCTGAGGGAAGCTGGAGTTGACTCTGTTGGACCTGGGTGAAGCTTCCAGCATCTTCTCAGAGAAGCCACACCTGTAGTCCCACCTCAAACTGAAGCCTTGCCATGAAAACCAAACACATCAGAAGAAAAAAAGATTAAACACACCAGGAAGAGAAAGTTACCAAGTTCAAGATATTTAATTTGTTAAGATTCTTTAAGATTCGCTAGAGAAACATGACCTGAGATTCCCTTATTTTGACAGCTGCTTGCCTGCAGACTGCATATCTTCTTACTGAAAAGCTCTGCTAATGACTAAAAATATTATTGCTTTAGCCAAGCTTGGCATTCTGCTATATTGAATTATAAAATCCAACCAGTTAATGTTTGTTTACCTTAATGCAAAGAGGTTACAGTTCAAACTCAGTCCTATCAGATTCCGTGGGATTTTAGTGGTTGGCTCAGGTTTCTTTGAGATTCTAAGATCTTTCAGGCTTAAAACAACTAAAAGAAAAGTCCCCTGCATTATTGCTGTCACTGTTTGTAGCAAGCATCTCGTGCATCAAAAAGAACAGATACAGAACCATGTGAGAGAGGCAATGTGATTGAATTATTGAATTAGGAGCTAACAGTAGGTTACATCTGCAAACACATTTCTTCTTTGTTTTCCTTTTAAGATTAATTTTGGGCAGTTTAGAGTTTTCTACTGAGGAAAACAAACAAAAAAAAAGTGTGCTGGATATAAGAATACACTTATCATATTCATGCCTTTGGCCCATTGTTGGCCATGATTCTGACAAGCATAGTCTGAGAAAAAATATTTGTCCAATTTTTCCCAGTCTGGTTTTAATCAGTAAAATGGATGCCCTTGTATCCAATGTGGTGTCATGAATGGCACTCATAGAGTTCAGGTGGACCACTAGGTCCCCACTTACCTTAGATTTCAGGTTCTAGACTGAGTGGATCATCTTCTACGCTGTCCATCTAAAACCTGTCTTTTAGGAAAATACTGATTATATTGATACTTCCTAAAAAAGGTAGGCATTGAGAGCACCACATTGCAGGCATAACCTGAATATTGCCACCTATACAAGTTTGCTGTGTCCAGGCACAAACACCCAGCGTTTATAATGCCAGGAGCAGGGCTGAGGCTTTTCTTGGATGAATCATGTGAGCTTTATCTCAAAAAAACATCATCTCATCTCTCCTCAGCCACTATTTCGCTCAGCTCACATTCCTCTTTGCAAGTGTGTCTGAAGACCAATCTACATTTAGAGTGTCTGATTTTGTTTAAGTACATTTGCTCCTGCTTATAGATCTTCAGAAAGACACCCTAAGTCAAGGCCTCCCTATGTGTGTCCCCTTCTGTCTTTTGCAGGAAGTCCTGGAATTTCACCAGGACAGAAGATAGAAGGAAGAGTGGGTTTGGTGAGTTTAACACTCCTCTGGAAGCTTTATTCTCAATTTGGTGTAGACACTGAAATAGCTCTGTGCTTTCACTTCTCTGCACACTTAACAGGAGATGGTATTTCCCTCCCTTGCAGGGGTTTCACAAAGTTTAATTCATCAGTGGTCTGTGAGGGACCACTGTGAGGGAGTTTTTGCAGGCATGAGTACCTCAGAATGGCCTAAATAATTTATCCCTGTTTTTTTTTTTCTTTTACCCAGTAGGCTTCTCTTTAAAAAGCTTCCAGGCCTTTAAAGTTTGGGAGCACACTGTACTTGTGGAAAGAAAAAAAAATTACAAAGAAAAAAAAAAATGCATAATGTATGATAATGTTGAAAGTAGCAAGAATTAAAGTAAATGGTCTGATATAAAAAGGGTTTCAAACAGGATTAATAATTCTGCAATTTGTTATACAAAGTCAATTTTTCCACTTCCAAAGCTAAGTTGCCTGGTGGGGTTTATTGGCTCACTCATTATTAGGTATATATCACTTTTATTGTTTCACATTTTTATGTGTTTATAAAAAAAAATAAAGAAAAAAAGAAAAAAGACATAATTCATGAATAAAACATTTTTGCTCTAAGCTGCCATATATGAAAGTTGGTCTAGGAGCCTATATCCTCTTTTATTGGAAAAGGGAAATACATTATATATTTATATATTTATGGGTTGGTCTGTGTTGGGAGGTTTTGTGTGTTTGTATGCATATGAACATATATATGCATATGTATATATGGTAATATGGCAAAATGTGTATGCATCTATTGTGTACCCCATTACCATATATATGCACATACCAATCTTTGAAAAAAGACTTTGTGATACTAAGTATTATATGTTTTATTTCTGATAAGCCTTCCAAACCCTGCCCTCTTCTGCTCCATTTGACTTATCCCGGATCACATCTTTTGTAAATGCTGTTCTCCTCTCCCCCTTTTCTTTATCCATCAGGTTTCTTGGGTGCCTATAACCCACTCTGCTAAAGGCCTGTCCCTCTTCTGATCTGTGGCAGAGTGTCTCCTGTCCAAATGTCACCTTAGAGCCCCAGACATGATTGAGCATCCAGGCAGCAGTCAATGTGCCGCCACAGATGATGTGAGGAAATGTTAGCTTGATAGATAATGGTTTTATTTTTGGTCTTCTTAATCACTCTGCACCTGGTAGGAGTTTTATATGAACAGATAAGTGGTATCAAGAGACAGATAGAAGTTGATGGGGAACATTTTTATGTATGAAAGCATTTATTTTTTTATTTATTAAGAATATATTTGGGTTCAAGGATTTTTCTGGGAAGTTATATGAAGATTTGCTTTTTTTCTTGATTGTCCTTCATCATATGAAAGCTAATTTCCTGTTGGCAAATTTGGACTGTAGTTTTAGAGTTTATAGAAACAAAAAAATTAAAGAGATGTCCAACAAACATAATTTTATCTTATTTGAGGGAATTTGCTCTTCTAAAAGCAGTTTTAAAAAATGGAGTTTTTTACTGAGAGCTCAGCCTTTGACCTTAAGACTCTGTCCTCTCTCGTGTTGAGAGGTAAATTACATTTGCTAACTTCATCTATGACATGACACAAGTAACTCCATAAATGCTCCATAATTGTGCTGTGATTATATGGTTATTGCTGCACATTGTCAACAAAATGATCACCCTGAGGCCCCATAACTCCAGTGTCTGGCACATGGCAACTAGCTAAGAAAGGACTAGGATGTAAGGGGCTCTGGAGGAGCTCTTTCAGCACACACACAGGGAAATTAGCCTGTTGAACAGACACCTCCAAAAAGAGCAACAGTGGAGACTGGAGCAGGAAAAAAAAATTGAAAAATATGAGACACAAGCCTAATGGAGGATCAAAAAAAAAAAAAAAAATAAAGCAAAGGAAGAGAAAGAAAGCTAAGCAATGTCATAGTCCACTGCCTCACAGCAAAAGTTTCTGCACAATTTGGGTGCTTGTCATCGGAAACAAGGCCAAGAAGGGCTCTGTCCCAATAAGAGCTGTCTCTCTTTTATTTTTTACATTAGTAGTTGCAGCTGCAATCAGATTTTAAGCAGAGATCAAAAAATTTTAGGAGACCACTGAGACAAAGGCTTTATGATATCTACTGCATATTTTTCCAGACTATTTGGAAATATCTGATCTGTCCAGCCACTGGACTATCTGACCACACTGTCCTATTTGTTAAGCCCAAGACCATGAGTGTTCTGCCATTTGGCCACACTTCCTTCCTGTGTCTCTAATGTAGGCTGAGTACTGGAGTCCTCTGATGACAGCCAAAAAGTGTTTTCTATGCAGCTTAGCTTGCATGGTTGGGAAGGCAGACATGGCATGTACCATATGACATGTACCTGGCTTTCAGCACAGCAGGGTCTGTTTGGTTCTGCCTGCAGGGAAGAGAACCTTACAGATAGGGAATAAATGGGCCATGGGATTTGTGGTACTTTTGTTTGAGGTTTTTGCTCCCCCTGTCTCATCTTGAGGCCATTGTTGAGGCCATACCTCAAATCCTGAGTTCAGTTCTGGGACACTCAAAGGAAGACAGACTTTCAGGTGCTGGAGTGTGTCCAAAGAAGGGCAGCAGAGCTGGGGAAGGGTCTGGAGGACAAGCCTGATGAGAAGCAGCTGAGGCAGGTGGTGGTGGGGGCTCAGCCTGGAGAAAAAGAGGTTCAGAGGGCCTCTCACACTGTAGTGGGATGGGGCTCAGTCTCTTCTCCCCAGTGACAAGTAACCAAAAAAGAGGAAAAAGGCTCAAGCTGCACCAGCAGAAGTTTAGATTAGATATTAGGAAAAATTTCTTCACTGAAGGAGTGACATTTCTTCACTGAAGGGGTTCCACTGAAGGTGGAACAGGCTGCCCAGGCAAATGCTGGAATCACCATGCTTGGAAGTATTCAGAAGGAACTTGGATGAGGTACTTGGGAATATGGCTTAGTGGTGAACATGGTGGTGCTGTGTCCATGGTTTGGCTCAAGGATCTTGAAGATCATTTCCAGCCTCAGTGTTTCTAGAATTCTAATCTCATCCCTGGTAACCTCAGAGACAGTTTCCAGGGTTGGATTATTCTTTTTTCCCTAAGTGTTTTAACTGAGCAACGAGGTACAGAAGATGGAAGTAGAAAAACACTGGTGTTAGTCCTTACTCCAAAAAAAGGCTGGTATTTTGCAAAAATAAAACAGTTTCTACTCCTGGGACAGCCATATCTGTCTTTAAACAAGTTATATATCTGGAGGAATGCTGCCCAAATTGTTCTTTTCTCTTACTAGCTATGTACTATGTACTAGTACTTTTCTCTTACTGCTTGGCCTGCTGGCTCTGTTTCTCAGACTTCAAGCTCATTATTTATAATCCTGAAACATTAGCCTCATGATAGTTCTGAATATTTCTTACCTGCCTTACTTACCTCTACTACCATATTTTCTAGGTTTAATTACAAAATTTACGAAATTTTGTAAATGTAAATTTACAAAATGTAAAATTTTGTAAATTTTTTGTCGAAATTTTGTGATTTCGACAAGATCATGGGGAAAGATTTTTGCACAACACGGACCTGAACCCAGGTCTGCAAGCATTCCAGACTTCTGCCCTAAGAACTGACTCATCCTTCCTCCCATACATTATCCCTTAGCCCTTGCTGCTTTTGGCATGGCTGGTTCCTGTCCTTGTGCCAAGGGAAGAAGGCAGACAGAGGAGAGACAAGGGTAGCAGACCCATGACACTCAAAAACCCTGGTGCAGCGAGGGGTATCTACAGTTACTCTTTTCAGGCAGTTTTTTGGTTGCTTTTCCTTCCCTCATTAGCACAAAGCAGCTGGAGTTAAGGCCTTGGCTTGACCTCAAAGTATGGTCTGTGTTCAATGGAGAATGAACTGCATGATTGCTCACTGCAGTGAGTGATTGCCTGGTTGTTGTACTTTTCTGTTCACCTGTTATTCCAATGACTTGAAGTTAAATTTTGAGTGGATTAACTGCTCCCAGGCTATGCAAGTTTCATCACCACATTCAGCAAATTCTCCTAAAAAAAATATTTTTTTGGGAAAATATTGTGCAAGTTAACATCAGTCAAGTTATCTTGTGCAAGTTATCATCAGTCAAGATGGTAACTTGCACAAGATAAAGTACTTAAAGCTAAATTCATCCCTGTAATGCATCCAATGACTTCTTCACAGAGCTGCTGCAAAGATGAATTGGTCTGGAATGTATATGTTGAATTTTTAATGCAAATACAACATGCCATAAGTGCATGTCCTGCAGGTAAAATATAATTATTCTAATTATGCTGCAATTACTGTACATCTACAGAGTAAATTACCTGATTATTTGCATTCTGTGCTATAAAATGTTCAAATTCAGTCTTCAAATCCATGCAAACGAGTTTCCTTAGCACAAGAACTCCACAGATATTTTGGTTAGCAGGCTGGCATGTCAAGACACAGTTCTGGGGTACTGACACATCTTTTACCCCTTATTCACATCTTGGTGCCTGCTTCCACTCACCTGAAGCTGGCTATGATTTACTTGGTAGATACAGAAAGATATCCACAGCATTTGCCTCAGCAGTGGGCAGCAGCAGCGCTGCTGCTGAGGTATCTGTATGGCCAGGAAGGCTGCAGCACACTGTGGTGATTACTGTGTATGCAGGAGCTCAGTGCTGGGAGATGCCAACTCCATTTTGTCATGCAGATGGCTGAGAAAGGCACACATGGAAATGGAACAGCACCACGGCAGAAGGGATGAGGATACCAGTGAGGGAGGAAAGCCATGCGAGACAAAATGAGAGGCCACCTGGGAGCAGTGTAGAATCAGCAGCGATGTAGCCCTTGTAGCAGTCACCCTGAAGGTAAAAGGTACTCATATAAAGAGTGGCACAAATCTTTCAGCACTTTCTGTTGTGCTAGGAGCAGGGGTAATAGTTTTTTTACCATGTGGATGGTGAAACGCTGGAGCACGTTGCACAGAAAGGCAGTGGATGCCCCAGAGCTGCAATCAAGTCAATCAAAGTCAATCAAAGTAAATCAAAGGTTTGATAGGGCTTTGAGGAAACTGATCTAATGGAAGATGTCTCTGGTCGTTGCAGAGGGCTTGTAGTAGGTGATCTTGAAAAATCCCTCCCAACACAAAGAGTTTTATGATTCTGTAACCATAGAAAGGTTGATTAAAAGGGACCTCTGGAGATCATCTCTTCTAACTTTCTGCTTAAAACCAACACAAGGAGAGGTCAGAAATGGTTTTGTCTAAACAAGTGCTGAAAATATGCAGAAATTAAGAATTAATAACCTTCCTAGTACCCAACCTGAACCTCACTAAGAGCAATGTTACCCTACCATCCTTCACTGTATTTTCTACCACTGCTGAGAAGTATTGGTTCTTTGATCTTTGAAACCATCCCTAAGGTAGTTGGGGACAAAAATAAGGGAATACAGAATTAGTCTGGGTAAAAGTACAGAGGAGGGTGGTGTTGGCAGACAGAACAATTATAAGACAAGATTTCCTGGATTGCCTGTTCATAGGTAATACCAAGATACAGTACACATATATAATCTACAAACAAAGCTCTAGTCTGGAAGACACAGCATTAAGTGAAGAGGGTCCAAAGTCTTATTTCTGCTCTGTCACTGACTGATGGGTGACCTTGATCAAGTCTCTTCTCTCTTATAACAGGAATACTGAGGGAAACTTTCTAAACAAGCTGCTTTGAGCCATAATAATGAGAAGAGCTAGCTAAGAATAAGGTCATGCAGTAATTTTTGTTATTACATAATATTATGTGTTGTGTATCATACACACAAAATAATACATTCCTGTGAAATTTATCACCAGAGGTCAATAAATTCCTCCCTCCATTTTTTTATTTTTAGTTGTTTTTTTTTTTTTTTTTTTTTTTTTTTTTTTTTTACACTTGGGTTAAATTATTCTTTTTTTTTTTTTAATTCTCAGACTGGAGTTAAATGATCACTTTTTATTGAGCAGGTATCATGGATTCCCTTCATTCACCTCTTTCTCTCTGTCTGGGAAAGTCTCTGAGGCTTTGTTTTCTCCACTCCACAGCAAAGGCAATTCAATTAAGACATCAAGCCAGCCTGAAACTGAGGTCTCTAAGGTGCACTGGAGACAATCTTCTAAGATGGCCAGTCCTGCAGAAATGAATGTCTTTCTTATTAATTTGGGAACACAATGGTTCTTCCTGACCCTTTGGACCCTGCTTTTTATTGATCAAAGTATGTAGGCATTTTTCCTTGGACAGATACTTGAAGATGAACACAGTTTCCTAGGATGAGGTTATTTTCATTGGGAAGATGATGCACACTGTAAAATTATTAGTCAAAACTTTAATTCACAAACTAAAATATGGTTAGTTTTTGAGTTTTCATATTTACCATGAATATAAACTATTTTTGCTTGTCCCATTTTCTATGCTTAAAAATTAAATTGAGTGTCCTACTCAAAGTGATTTTCTTTTTTTTTTTAGTATTTTAAAGTATTTTATCTGGTCTCAGATACAGTATTGCTGATGAGTTCTAGAGATTTCTGAAGGAATTCATGCACCACAAATATAACTTGGACACCAAATTATAAAGAATTCTGGTGATGTTAGTACTAAATGAGGTTTTTACATCATATTTTGTTACAAAACAAAATATCTATACAGTTTCAGTAGTAATACATTATTTTTCACCAATTCATATTTCCTTTTTTTTTTTTCATGCTTGTGTTTCCTTGCTGTCTACCTCTGTCTGTGTTATTATTTGTTTTATATTTCTTAGTTGAAGTTTCAGGTTAAACAAACCATGTAGTCATTGATATTAACAAAGTAAAAGAGTAAAATTTAGGCTATTCTTGGCCATATTAAAAAAAATAGAAAACAACAGCAAAATAATGTAAATTTTATATGTTTACATTTGGAAACCTCTGGACTAATTGTGTTTTATAACACAATACTACCTTTAGCAGAATAATTGTTTCAAGATTCCATTCTTCATATTCCACCAAAAGTGAATGATGTGCAGGCCTTTCATTTCCCACATGGTCAATACACACTGACAACAATTCTTAGCAATTATTTTCTGAAGGTTTTGTCTGCCCTCTGCATACTCCCTCCCCTACTACTCTCCCTTTCCTGCTGTCTGCTGCATCACATTTCTGAAGATTCTCATATTAGGCCTGCAAATACTAAGCAGGAGTTCTCCTTAAGCAAGTTGTCCTTGGCCTTCTGTAACATTTCTGGGAGGACCAAAAGCAAGGAAAATTTCTGACATGACCAAATGTTTGTGAAATCAAAAGACACATCTTTGTGTAATAAGTACATGCCGAATAGGACTCCCTTGAAGTGAAAGAATAGACAGTTAATAAATCCATTTGTTTTGCTTTTAACATTGCTACAAAATCTTTCATATGCATATTGTCATGTGTAAGCTGTGGTAAATTTTTATAATGGACCAAGAGAAATGTGTATGTGAGCTAAAATACACTTGGATTTTTCTTTTCAAGGCAAAGAAAAGATCCTAGAGGAAGGAAAGGTACTTTCAGTTAAAGATTACATGCTTTAAAATATTTGAAGATAAACCCCTGAAGCCAAAATTAAGCAGACCATCCTATTATTATGGACATATGTTGTTCAGAATTTTCAGAAAATAAGGATAATGTGAAACACACATATTTTATAGTTAAGTAGACATTTAGAAACATTTTGGATGAATTTCAGTGTTCTGGAACTAAGTGCAAGTATTGCACAAAATCAGAATTAATCCCAACAAATATCTACCCACGCTTAGTCTTACAACTTATTACACCTGTTTTTGAACATGACATAGAAAAATAAGACCTATCTCTTTAGTTTGTTATTTTATGATTCTTTAAATTGAAGACAGATCAATTTTCCAGCTCTCAGATGAAACTGTGACTCTTCATATATTCGAAAAAGGCTAAACAAAACCTTAAACTCGTGCTTAGTACTTCCTTTTTTTCCTCATATTTTGGTTAATGTTTGTGTCTATAATATAGTGATGGGAGGAGTTGTCATAAATCTTCCCACACCCTTCTTTTCAAGTTGATTCACAATTTATGTTCATTTGCTTCTAATGAGATGATTAGAGTGGAATCAGATCAGATTTAATCTGCAGTTAAACTGTGAAGTTATTTTTCCCCTACAATGAGGTTATAAAACCAACATCATGCTTAAACTGCTATGTGTGATTTTTTTCCTCTTTTTTTTTTTTTTTGTTAACTTCAATTTTTCTCAACTGCAAAATAAACCATCTATTTGAACATGGTAAATGTTGACATCTGGTTAGCAGCTACTTCTAAACTACATAAATTGAACTAGAACTGTGTTAATATATTATTCAGAGATACGTTCAAGGATGAGTTGAATTTCTTGGAGTTTCTCTTGAAATATTGTTTACTGAAATTTCACAGAGCTCCCAGATTTGGCAATGGAACACCTTTTCCATATTAGATATAAATTAACTTCTATAAACCTGCCAAGATCACTAGAGGTCATGGTCTTTTTGTGTCCAGTAGCTGGCAAATCTTTGCTAGTATCAGTTCCCATTTTTCTGGATGCATAACATGCTAAGTTTTAGATGCCCATACCTCTCCTTTTATTAAATTCGGTTTAGTCACATGCTTAGATCAAGTACTTTTTTTTTTAAGAGCCCCACTACTGATCATTTCTTGCTTCTGTTTTCTCCATGCTAACCAAAGGCTCATGCCAGGCTTGCACAATTGAGTTATACCAGCTCTTTCCTGACTGTGAAACCTCGTTAGGAACAGAGCAGATACAGCTCCCTGATTTGGCATCACTTTACCAATGATATCAAATGGTGAAGGTCTTTGCCTCCAGAACTAGACTTTCATCCACAGCTTGCTAATGAAATAGCCAGGAACCACTGCAGCAGTAATAATACACATCCACACAAGTTGTTGTTAAAGCCTGTGTGAGCTGCAGGAAATCATGAGTCTCCCTCACTTTATGGACACAGGTTATAATAGCCAAAAGTCCACTAAGGGGGGGTGTAGCTCAAAACCCAGAATCCTTTCAAAGCAAGAGACACATTGTCCCATCATTCTAAAGGGAGTCTTGCACTCACAGCATGACACACTAATAGCTTTAAAAGTACAATGACTATATTGTTCAGGTGACTCATAAAACTTGGCCTCCAAACCACAATCACTTCAGCCCACGTGAATCCTCCATAGTATAAAATGCCAGTCCTTGAGTCCTTGCCAGAACAACTGATTGCAAGGTCATAGCCTTAGAAATCAAGGTCTTTCCAAACCAATATCTAATCAAATATCCCAAAGTAACTATATTTAATTCTGTCCCTTTTTGCAGCATTTCTATCCTGTTATATTTAGAAGAATATAGAACTTGTATACTGTACAACCTGCTTATCTATAGTGTAGCCAGTGAAATATTATTAGTTTTCATATCTATAACTTTTATTGTTTTATCTTTGACAAACTCTGAAATAGTACACTAGTGACATTTTTAAAAATTAGCCTTCTGCTTTTAAAGACCACTCATCATTTTTATCTATCATTGTTCTGGAAATGTCACATTGATTTTATCCTTTTTGCAAAAAATGTTAACATCCAAACCCCACCCCACCCCCCCAAAAATAATAGTCTGACACTTCAAAATCAGCTGCCACTCTTGGATAGAAGAAAAATAAATAAAAAGAACCATTTTCTTGAAGAACAGGGGAGAGAAAAAAGAGCATAAGAGTGAGACAGAAAAAAAATCTTTATCTCTTTCTGACAGTACTGACAATAACCAGAATAGGAAGAACAGGGGAGAGAAAAAAGAGCATAAGAGTGAGACAGAAAAAAAATCTTTATCTCTTTCTGACAGTACTGACAATAACCAGAATAGCAGGAATCATAACCATTTTTTTTTCTGTCCCAGCAGTGTATACAAATAGTAATCATGTTACTGATCAATAGAAATGCTCCCAAACTTGTCTTAAGAATATTAGCTAAAAATCCTTTTAAGTATGATTTGATACACTGCAAAAGAAAATAGGAGGAAAGAAGAAAATTCAGTCTCCATTTCCCCTTCTCCCAGCCCCAACAATGTGATCGAGTAACAGAGACCTTAAACTGAAAATCTGGCTTTGCCAGATCATGTAGGGATCTTGCCCATGTCCTCACCATCCTCAGCAGTTAATGCACAGTGACAGGAGATGAAGAAAGGTGAAGAAAGGGCTGGACCAAGCATCTCTCCATAATCTGGGATTGTCCAAAGCCAAGTCCCTTCTAAGTGAAATTATTGCAAGATTAATTTTGTTGGCATTGAATGGTGGATCAAGCTACCTGTATCCACATCCAGGTGGGTAGAGGAATGGAAAAATTGGTGGATGGGGCCTAAAAATAAAGAGGTAGAGAAAGAGTGGTGTGTTCAGATCTATACAAGTGATAATGATAGATGTGTCTAAAGGGTTTCAAAATTTAAGTAACCAAAGACAAATTAGTAAGAAAATTCCTTAATGAATGCTCTCTGAGGCCACATGGAATGGTTTGGTGATATTTATTTGTCTTCATAACCATTTATTTAGGATTATCTATGTTTGATTTTTTTAAATTTTGAATATTTAAAAAAGAATTATGTCAATGTAAATCACAGTCGGTATAGTTTTTATTTTTCTCTAAGGGTTTTTTAGATCCTTTAAAAAACTTTCTTCATCATGATAAACAATGCCCTGTAATTTCCTCTAGAGCTAGATTTAGAGTTAGATTTAACATTGGCTTCTGTCTTGCCATGACCACCTACTCAATTGCAAAGAAATCATACAAATATGTTCTGAGTCTCTGCTTCATCAGGTCCAGTGAGAAATGTTTTCCAGTGGGCTCATGCCTTCAAGATGATTGAGTTTGGAAATTAAATTAGAATGAATCTGTTGCCCATATGCTACCAACCTGTGCCTTCAAGTCCTATCTTCTTCCCCAAGACATGAAAAGGCTTCCCCTTGTTCCCAACAGAGCCCAACTGTGATTTTCCTCAATGTCTTCTTGTCCCCTCACATTGTAGCACAGCATTCATAAAAATTTGTCCCTTCAGCAAAAGAGTATAATTTCTCCACATCAGTTTGCTCACAAACAGTCCCTAATTTCCTTCTGATTGTTGATCAGGTTAAGAGCAATGTTTAGTTTAATAAATCAAAGGTTCAAACACTTTTTTGGGAAGAAGAGGAGAATGAAACAGTTAAACATGGAGATAATATGATCAAATCTGCTTTTTTTTTTTTAGTAAACTTGGGAATAGTTTCCACTTCAACATAAATATGATTTCAATTTAGCATTTCATCCTTACTCAGCAAAGCATGTTAACACCCTCTAAATTTTAAGCAAGCGCTTAAATCCTATCCCAGTAGCACTTAATCAGGCACTAAAGTTAAGTGTGTGTTTAAATGCCTTGATGACTTGAAGCCTAAACAATGAGCAAAGTAATGACTTACTGAGATTTCACTGTGCCAGGAAATAATGCTTATTGAAGAAAGGACACTATGATACACCTCAAGCCATTTCATGGTGAAAGTAAGGGCTTTGGATTGCTTGCATGGTTTTCTACAGTCTTTCACCTTCATTAAAACAAAATAACACAAAAGAAAGGAAAAATATCCTTGAGAAATAGTCAGAACTATAAATAAATAATGAGGCATACAGTATTTCAATCTATAATCACAGTTTATGAAAGGAGTGGAGACTGTGGTAGAAATGTGTTCATCTGTCTTGTACATGAACAATAAGGCCATGTCATGAACAATGAGCCTATAAAACAGGATCATAACAGGAAGAAAGCTTTTATGTACATATTATTAAGATTAGGATATAACACTGTAAGGCTCTTTTTTTTTTTTCTTTTTTTCTTTTTTTTTTAATTCAACACTGCATGCATAAGAAAGAGATGTTTTATCTCCTTCACCTCTGATAGAATGAGTTTGTAATTGTTCTTATGTGGAAAGACTATTTGGGCAGGTATTTGGAGGCTGTGGCTCCTAAACATCTCAGCAGTGAAACAGTTAATTTTTCAAAGCAAATATATTTTATATTCATGAGAAAACACCTGTTTAGGGCATGCTTGTATCCGCAGGACAGTAACACCTTGACTGGTTTAGTATCAATGCTTACATTATAGCTTGAGGATATTGAAGAAACAAGCAAATTATATTGTTCCAAATAAGAATTTCAAAAGTACTGAATAAAGGATAAGAACACTTAGAACATAAACATTCAGGTTCAGTGCATAAGCTAGTCAGAAACTGGAAAGCTTGGAATGAGTTCATGTTGTGTGGCTGTTCCACGAGCTCTTACTACAGAATGTCTTGCTCTCCTGAAACCAGCAGTAATCAACACAGATCACTTTAAACCATTAGACAGAGGTCTGTAAAATGGGGATAACAGCATACTATTTCCCAAACTACCTGTTGTCTTCAGACTAGGAGAACCAAAATATACACAATGGTCCAATTCAAACAGCATGTCAATTTTGCTATACATACCTAGATGTGTGTAATGCTCCCTGCATTCCTGTGAGAAAATGGAGATTATCTGTGCTAAAACATATATTATTCTTTCCATCTCCCAGGAAGGATGTGAAGCACAATCACTTTTGAACTGGGCCCAGTCAGAGTTCAAATAATCGTCTCAGTAAATGGGCTTTTAAAATTTCACAGCAATTTTTAATTTGAAAATAAAAAAATAGAAAAAAAACAAGTAAACATGTTAACAAAAGAAATCCTGATATGGAGAAGATTACTGAGGCACAGACTGTCTCTTCCTTTAGTTTTATATTACATTCACAAGAAGAGAGGTCCTATATTTGAGGCTAGCAAATGCTAATGTAATAATTAACATTAAAATATTAGGAGCATTTGAAACCATCAGACATCATGTCTGTGTGCTTTTTCCCTTCAAACATTGCTGATATTCATAGGGGAAGCAAATAAAGCTTAAGAACTATCAGGTTCCTTCTTGAATATCTCACGGAGGCTTGAACTTCATAGAGGAATTATCTTAATCATATCATCAAAGGAAAGGGCTTGAAATATGATCTCAGATGAAAACTCTGATGAAGAGAAGTATAGCATAAATTTCTCGGCACTCAAGCCTTAGAAATTACAGCCATGACTCCATATCTTGGCTCTGTAAGGAATAATAATTACTATTTGGCAATTTATCAAGGTGAGGGTTCCACTGGAGGGAACATCGTATTCAATTTGGGAGCTGAAATTACAGAAGATAGTGAGAAGTTAAATAACAGCACAAAGCAGGACATATAGGCGAGGAAAGTGATGGAACAAATCTGAAGTAAAGGTGAAGAACTCAGAGTGAGTTATCAAGACAACCTCCTTGTTTTCCAGTTAATATCTTTAGATTCTTCAATAGAAAAGTCTTTGTAGCATGCCAATCCAGCTCAGAAACTAGTGTCAGAAGCACTGTGAAAAGATAGAACATGGAAAAATACAGATACTTCTCTTTCTAGACTGAATTTGAATGAATTTTCTGAGTATACTTAGAATACTAGAATCATAGTGTATCCCGAGTTAGAAGGGACCCACCACAAATACTGGATCCATTTCCTGATTCTGCACAAGAAATAACTGCTGAATTTGTCTCAGGCTTTATCTTGTTTATATTTTACCAAAATATTTAACTAAGTGCTTGAAGAGACTTATAACTTAACTATCTGTAGAGTCAAAATTAAATATGTGATTAAGAGTACATTTCCCTTTTACAAGCAGCTGAGGCAATTATTTTAGGAAATTATTTTTCCTTACTTAACACACAGAACCCGATTCCTGCTTCATGGAAACTGTGAGGAATGTTCAGATAACTTAGATTCCCTTATATCTCCTACTTCAGCTGTCATTTCCAAGGGTGGAAGAATATGTATATAACCTGTAACCTGTGGAATCTCTCCTCTGACAGACAAATTTTGTGCAAATTCATTACTTTAGTTTTAAATGTAAAGATAAGGTATCAGTACTTTTAGGATTTTGTAGGGAATCAGAGAAGCCCCTGAGGACCCTTATCAAGGTGAATGTACAATTAGCAGGAAATTGAACTAGATGACCCCCTGGGGTGTCTTCCAACCTAAATTTTTCCATGATTCAGGCTGTCCAAACAAGTGTCAGAGTCATTATTCTTGGAGGTATTTAGCAGACCAGGAGATTTGGCTTAGCAGTTGAGTTAAAGATTAACCTAATCCTTAGGTTAAGGATTGGTCTCCATGTTCTTAGAGAGTCTTTCCAGCCTAAATGATTCTGTGTTTCCATGATTCTGTGGTCTGGTCTGCTCTAGATATCCACGTTAGGATATGGGTAATGTCATATAGAAATGTGCATCCCCGCTGATTATAAAATCACAGAATCAAAGAGTGTTTATGGGACTATGGAGGTCTTCTCTTCCACCCTCCCTGTTGTGCCCTTCTCAGGCACTCAGATCTTTGTTGGTTAGGGAGCTGTCATACAATGACTCAATAGGAGTTGAGTTTTATTTGGATAAAACAACAATTTATTTGGATATGCTAGACCACTGCTTACAAGAACATAAAGGTCATATAAGCATGCATGTTCCACAGTTTGAAAAACATTATGTGTCACCTCTTCTGTCCTAGGTTGATTAAGGCAAGGGGTGTCTTTGCTGTGGCCAGCAACTTGAGGTTCCAGCTGTACAGATACATTATGGAAGACTTGTGTTAACTAAGCTAATGATCAATTAAACAGATTTGAATAGTATGTTAAATGTGTGACATTGGATTTTCTAGACAAGAATGCCTAAATCTTGGTAGCTGAACCAGAGGCAAGACTGACACAGTGAATTTATCTTTGTGTTAATGCATTTAGTTCACAAATTTCCTGTGTATTTGTTTAGTCTCAAGGATATTCAATGCAATTCCCAGACTGATACATGAATTACTGCAAAAATGTTTAGGCAGTGTCATGCTTTATGAACCAGACCCCTGGGCTGTTCAGTATGGGTTAAACCAAGGACAGACTGTTTTTCATGACAAAGATATTAAGCTATCTATATGAACCCCTGACCATCAAATTACTCACTGTTTGTCATACCATTTTTAATTTACATGGTACAAGGGGCTTAAATGTCAGCATCTCTGTTATAACTTAGACTCCAGTGTCTTTAATTAATGTTTCATGTTCATGTTATGGTTATTTAGAATTTGCTGAAAACCCAAGAGTCATAAATTTCTTTTACAGGTCTTTGTGGTATGAACTTTAACAAAACAGCTATAAAGAGGTAATAGGAATGAACAGTACATCACACAAAGCACAGCAAAGAAGGAGGAAAAGGTGGGCATAAACTCCAGGCAGATAAAAAAATTTTGTCTTTTTTAGATTGGTGTTTATGATAATTTCATTATTTCTTCAGATGCAGGGACATGGAAGGTAAATAAGGAAACTCTGCATAAACATTTTCATAGCTGTTGGGTGTTGCATTTTCTTTTTCTACACACATTAAGATTAAATTAATATCTTTTAGAAGCATTTAACTAACTGAAGCTGAAAAGAGTCGATCTACTTGCATGAAATATTCCTGTCTCAGTTAACCTGATGTTCTTCATGAGTGCCTGGACTCCTTTAGTTGGTCACAGAGCCATTAGTGTGAATTTGGTCTTGCAGCTGATGGTGAGGATGGGGAAATTTACTCTGTAGATTGTCATCCATGAATGTGGGGTCACATTGCAGAGCTAGAATAAACTTGGGAATCTGCAAAAGTCAATGAAACCATATGAATGGGAGTAGAGGACACTCTTAGCTTCCAAATGTGGCTACCTTAGTGACATATGTAAAGACCACATCTTGTTTTCCTCTGGATCACTCTGGTAATCAGTAAAGTTTAAGTGGGAAACTGTAGTAAGGAATAAGCTTGTGTTCAATGTAAAGAAATGCATAAATGGACTCAAGAATATGAAACAGCTGTTATGAACCATGTATATGGAATAAATTAAAAAACACTATAGTATGACTAAGAAATACAGTACAAAATGTGTAGCAGATTGGAATTGAGGCTGATATATTTTCATATGAGTGAGGAAGATGCCTTTTTGTCAAGTTCTCTTCTAACACACAAGCCAGACGTGGATTTATGTCTGCAAAAAAGTGAAGAGGCTTGTGTCTCCAATTAAATAGCAGAGTGGCTCAGAACCATTCTTTTTTTTTTCAAGAGTATGGTAAGCCTCACAACAAATGTTTTCACATGTGTATTAATACGGAGATATAACAGAAATAAATTGAGTTATATATTTGTCAAAATTATATATGAACTTTATAAATCCCTAAGTTGCCTTAAAAATAAAGATGAAGAAATGCTGTGCTACAATAGGTCAACCTTTGGTAAACTTTGTGGGAAGGAGCTGAAATAAAAGAACAGACTGAAAAAAAGAAGTTATCCTGGCTACACAGGGCCATTATCTATCAACAGGATTGTGACATCTCAGTGTCTTCAAGAGCACCCAGAATACACAAAGCCATTTGAAGAATGATCAGCACTGCCCTGTTCTTACCATCTCTGTTCACCCCCACAAAGCTTGAAAAACTATCTACAGCTTTATCCTATTTTGCAAGCTTAACTGCAAATACACATATGTGTGAAATATTACAGTTGTGTAAACATGGTCTTTTTTGGCTTTCATGCTGAAAATTAAACATTCTTGTCATAATGGTGCAATCTAGTTGGATAAACCAAAACAGTCAAGAAAACTCTCCAAGATTATGATTGGTTTTACAGAATACTGACAAGCAGAAATCTGAATTCAAAAGGAGACTGACTTCTCTCTCCTCTTAGATCTGAGAAGGGAACTGACCAGCAGTGTTGCAGATTTTACCTGGATCTGATAGTGAGCTCTGACCTTGGTGAGCAAATTTACAGGCTATATCCAAATCCATATAATTGTTATTTACAAATCCATACATTGTTTTTGTGTACACTGGGACCACCACCAGCAGTTGCACAAACCAAAGTGTTGTTGCTCTAAACAGAAGTGACTTGGTTGCTGGGGTTTGGTGTCTCTCAGCTGAAGTGATTTCCTTGATTTGCAAGGATTTTGGGAAGTCTTTTTTATTTGCTGGCTCAAATCCTGCTGTGGATTCTTTTTGTCAGCCTTGCAAATATTTTGGTTAAGTTTGAGTCAGTGACAAATGAGATCCTTCAGCTATCTCTTTTCTTGTTCTAGTCAACTACAACAGCATCCAGCTTTCCTTCTGTTGTCTTCTCTGCCAACAGTTTCTGTTATTTTCCCATTTCCTACACTCAGCTTGACCCTCAGCGTTCCTGTTAACCATGTTTCTTAATTTCAATAAACTTAAATATTCTCCTGACTCTTTTGGATGAAGAGACAGTTGTGATGGAGTATTCCTTTATAGGACTGAATGCTCAGTAGTGGGACCCACAGCCTGGTCAAAATTTGGGGAGTGGAGGAGAAAGGGGGAAATGAGAAAAATCTAAATCAAGAGAGTGCTGGGGAGGAAAAAGATGCCATTTAGAATCAAAAGAAAATCCCACACTCTCTCCCCAACAACTGAAATTCCAATCTTGATATAAGTAGAAGGGGGGGTGGGGGGAGAAGAAAAATAAAAGAAGAATAAAGGATTTCTTTTATTCTCTTCAGAATACTTCAGTACCAAAGCATTTTCAGAGTCTGCAACCATGCCTCAAGGGATTGAAAATGCCTTCTGTCATCATTCCCATCCATTGAAATGTACATTAGACACTACAGAGAGAAAACTGGGGCAAGGCAAAAATGAAACAAACCAAAACCAAAGCAAAGCCCATCAAAGAAAGGGCTCATATTTTTGTGGAGTTCAAAGGAATGGTGTGTCCCTAAAACAAACCAATTTTCTCTCCCTACATACATCACACACACACACACACACTTGAACACACACACTCACACAGGCTTCTGGTCTCGTTGTAGGCATCCACGTTCTGAATAACCATTTCTGTAAGTAAACAAGCTGATCCGACTGCAGCATAAAATGAGCTTAATAACAACTGAGATCAAAATGAGCCAAGATAGTAGGGGATAATAGTGGGGGATCATCCCTAAGACTGTTTGCCCCTGAAGGGAGAATTATTATTATGACCTTGTACCACCGAGCGGGCATGTGCTCCTAGCTGGATCAAATGTAGGCCTTGGCAAAGCTCTCTGCCTGGGAATGTGGTTGCAGTATCTAGTTTTTAACACTACTGGAAATGTTGCTATGGGCACTGAGGCACAGGAGCCAAATACAGGGGAAGGGAAATAATGAAAAATGCTGATTAGGAGCTCAGAGAAAGGAATGGAACATTTGTGCTCGATAATAAAATGTGATGCTCTGTTAATCTCTTCCTTGGCTGTCTGTACTCCATAGGATTTTTAACATACTTTTTGTGTATTACTATATAGTTTATTTAATACACTTTTACTCTATGGGATATTTAATATCCTCCTTTATTCCCTGCTAAGCTACCTATACATACCCTTCTCAAAAAAACTCACAATCTTTTCCAACACAGCTAGATTGAGTTTAGTGTGCACTCATGCTCTAGGAAATATAAAACAAACTCCCATGCTGACTGCTTAAGAGAACAGATATTAATTAGCACTCTTAGATGTGCTATAGACCAAAGAAAATGTTTCCTTCCATGAGAGCTTCCTTTTAGTTATCCACCCTAGTATGGTTTACCCTTTTCCCACTGATTAATGTCAATTTATACCTATGTCATTTTCTCAGTGACATCCAAGGCACCATCATGATAAATAAGCAAACAAACACGAGGCTTTGTGGTTTCCAACACTTTCTCTTTAGCCAGTTGTGACTCTAGGGCATTGTTTCTTATTCCCAGATTTTTGATACTTAAGAAAAGAGCTATATTGACAGGAAAATTTGCACAAACCTACAGTTGTTTAGTTGTTCAAAGAGCAGGAGTCTTTTGAAGTTAGGTATCTTTTTAATTAAAGTAGTATGCACTTGTACACCATACTACCGTTATTGTACACCATACTACTATAGAAATACAGAATCCTAGAACTGGCTAGGTTGAGTTGGGTTTATTACAAGGGTCCCTAAAAGTCATCTACGTCCAAACCCTGGCCATGGAAGGCTAGAATACCTTCCATCTTCCCAGGTTGCTCCAAGTCCTGGCCAACCCAGCCCTCAACACCTCCCTCCATGGACCAAGCAGCCACAGCTTCTCTGGAAAACATGTGCCTGTGTCTTACCACCCTCATTGTAAAAAAATTTCTTTCTAATACCTCATTTAACCCTACACTCTGTTTGTTTGAAGATATTTCCCTCTGGACAAGGGCCCAGAGTGACAGGACAAAGTCCCTCTCCATCCCTCTTGGAGCTCCTTTAGGCTCTGGAAAGGTATCTAACACCTCTTTGTAGCCTTTTCTTCTCTCCTGAACACTCCCTACACTCTCAGCCTGTCCCTATAACAGAGGTGCTCCAGCCCTCTGGCCATCTTTGTGACCTCTGTGGACTCACTTCAACAGTTTCACATCCTTCCTATGTTGGGGACCCAAGAGCTGGATTCAGCATCTGCAGATATGGTTTCACAAAAGCATAGTAAAAGGGAGATTCAGCTCTGGTGACCTGGAAAATTTTAAGCTGTGACAGAGTAAAACTGGTGCCTGTAAGTTTGCCCTTTTTTCAGCATACTTGGCTTGTTGGCCTTCTGTGATCGGAGTCCTACCCATTATACTATAAAAATGCAGGGTTAAAAGTAAATATTATGGTTTTTCTCATCAAACATATCTCAAACTAATGTACAATGATACCATAGCAGGGTCACCCAAGCTGGGTGTCTTCACAGAAATTATAAATAGCTAGACTATAATTACTTATTTTATGTAAATATACACATGTCCACCATATATCATACATATGTGGTGGCAAAACAATATGATAAACTTTCTAAATTTACTAAAGTAAATGGACAAATTTCTTATTCTAGCTTCAAAAAAATATTAATTCCAGTACAAACTGAATTATCAGTAGGTAAAAACTAATGAGAACAAATGGTTTTACCCCTATTTCTGTTACTAGGAGTAGAAGGAACTTCACTTATTGTTCAGTAAGGTTTCTTATTAAATTAGGCAATCTTGGAAAGTTAGATGTGAGACAGTTTTGGGTAAAATTGTCCTGATTTTTCTTCTACTCATCATGTTTTATCATAACCTGCTGAACTTAATGGGACCAGACATCCATTAACCTATAGACCTGTGAATTTCTCCTACTTCTACTGAGGTAAGGATCTGGTCCAGTGGCATTTTTCACCTGCATAAATTCTATGGGAAAAATTATTCTCTTAAATTACACCAGAATCACACCTTTGGAATTAAAAAATAGGGAAAGGCAAATCAGAAGAAGCAGGTGGAGGAAGAAGAACCTGGGAACAGGCAGACAGAAGGAAACCTCATTCATTGTTCTGAGCAGATGCAAGCATGTGGGAACTGAAATAATACCCTGTTTAGCTAATCTGGCTTTGGAAACATGCAGTGCTGTAGATTAGGCATGAAGACAGAGCCTGATACTTTTCCAAAGGAACAGGATTGTGTTAGCTGTTCAGCATGCACAGGGCCATACTGAGAACACTCAAAACTCAAACCCTTTTCCTCCTCAAATGCTTAGCCAGCCTCCCTCCACATCCACCAGTGAAGTGGGAAAGGGGAAGGTGTGAGGGGAAGGCAACACTGTTGGATGTCACTATGAGGTGGTGCTGATCTAATCTCCCTGCTCAGAGCTCTTGATTTGATTTAGGACAGCAGTTGTTAAGAGCAGAAGGAGCTGCTGGCACGAATGGCAGCTGTCTCAGCCAGCCACACTTTCCAACTGTCCTGAATATTTAAAAAAAAATAAAGGAGAGGGGGTAAGAGAGACTGAGAAAGAGAGAGGCTCGAAGAACAAGAGAACAAGCCTACAAAGAGCAGTGGCTGCAGCTCACTCGGAGGAATTCCATTAAATGAACTCATCCGTCATCTTGCCTTTTATTGATGAGTGGCATTGCTTGGCGGCAAGTGACATGGCAGAACAAATGGCATCCGAGCCCTGGCTTCCTCTTCCACTGCACACAGAGACACACAGGCCCCAAAACAATGAGTCATTACTTATTACATCCATTATTAACTCAGCTCAGGCTCATTAGGCATGGAAATTGAGGAGGAAAAAGCAAAAAAAAAAAAAAAAGACCAATCCAGTAGCTAACTAGCATCAAGTACCCACAGATTTAGGGAAAGGGTGTGGTGGGAGGGGGAGGGAGATGGGCAGTTAAAATCTGCTACTCAACATTTGTGACATTGTTAAATCCTGAGGGTGGTGGGTAGTTGATCATATGTTTTCCTTTTTCTGACATGATTGCATTGAGGACTGTGCTTTAAAGCAACAAGGCCAAAAAGAACAGGAATGCAAGAACCACATCATTAACTACTGCAAGACCTTCAGAATAAAGTTTATCAAGAATGATATGGTTTTATTAGAGGAATCTCAGGTGGACACAATAAAAAAAAAAAAGAAAAAAGAAGACAAATGGAGCAACTAGAACAGCCAATCAAGTCAAATGCAAGCATTTTTTTTTTGGTGAGAGTGAAATAGAATTCCTGTGTGTCTTCCTGTCTGTGCCATTGGATTAGTTTCACTGAAAGTTGGTTTTCTAAGAGATAGACACCTGGCCTAAAAAAGTGCCATGCACAAATTTCCTTTTCAGTCAAGAGAGAACAATAATTTTGTTTCTGGATGACTTGTTCAATCTTTAAAAAGAAAAAAAAAAAAGACATATAAAACAGTTTAAATTAACTGCTATGTGGAGATGTTGACATCTCTCTTTTTGCTATCAAGGAAGCCTAGATGGCCAGTTTTGATGGAGCATATAATTTATAGACAGCTAAAGTTAAATGAGATGAGTTGGACTGTTGCTGTCTTAGCTCATGTCTGACTAAGATGGCAACTGTTTTCTGGATCAATATGTGAACAAGACATATTTCCACTTCTTTGACTACTCAGGACTAGGAAAAAATCCTGAAATATGTCCATTCACATTTAAATAAAGAAATGAATAAAACCATTCAGAAAAAAAAAAAATATAATGTGAGCCAAAGGAGAACTGATAAAATACACATAGCATGAAAATGGGATTGAGTGGATCTTGTAAAAAAAACCAAGACATATATGGACCCACTCAAATCAAATGGGACAACAGTAAAACAACTCCAGTAAAAGCAAGGTTATCTGAATTGTTTTAGTCACCCATTCAGGTAAAAGGAAAATTATTCCAAATATCTGTACCACCTTCAATCCAATTCAAGTTTCAAACTTACTTCCTTAAATTCACTTATTTTTCTTGGCTAGATTTCACCTTTCCCTAGTCAGTGTCCTTCGACTTAACGACAAGATGGAAGAAAAGAGATTGCTGAAATATTGAGAAAGACCATTGATATTTCAAAGATTAGCCAAAGTCAGGGGGGAGGTCTTGAAAATTTTCAAGGGAGTCCCATCAGCCTGTGAAGAAAATGGAGACAGAGGGCAGCACAGGTGGTCCTAAGCACAGACTTACAGGTGGATTTTGAAACCTCTGCAGTACTTCTTCAAATTACTTGGCACAAGGTAGAAATTAACATTCACACTGTGGATGCAACTAAAACAAATTAAATTAGTACTTGGAGTAAGTAGCTATATTTTCAATATAATCAACAGAAATAGTTAATTGCTTGGATTTCTGAAGCCAGGTATTACCAAACTGGCTGATTTCTTTTGTTGCAACCAAAAATGCTTGCTATGTGTTACCTCTTGTAACTCCTGGCTTACACCTGCAGTAACAGGAGGTGGGTAGCTTAAGATTTTACACATTTATCTCCTCTAGAGGTTTACTGGGAACAGGCAGTAGTGGGGAGTAGAACAAGATTCCTTCCAAGTTCATCTTGGCAAGAACATGTGTATTAAAGGCTGTTCTTCTGCTAATTAATTCTGAAAAGAAGCATGGAAAATAGTTGTGGTGCTTGACAGCTGCCCTAAATATCTTAGTGTCGGGGTTGGTTAGCACATGCCACTGATGAGATTCCTTCAACTCAGATGCATAAGTTGCTATTGCCTTGTGCAAGAGTTAACACAACTGGGAAAGAAAAAATTAAAAGAGGAAATAAGTCATTTTTATTATGTCAATTCAGCTGTTGTTTCTCTGTATTCTTTCCATCACTCTGGCTGCTTAGAAGATTTCAGTGTTAATTTAAAATATTATTTTATTAAACAGAATGGAAAGCGTCTCACTCATTTTCATCTCTTTTTTTTTCCTGTTTCAAAATTTTCTGCTCTCTAAGAAAAATAAGCCAAATAATGGAAAGTATAAGAAATCAAAGTTTCAGGGATAGGAGATACATTATTATTAGTCCTGTGGCATTGTGATGGTTTCATTCACACACACAACAAATAAATGATTTGTATATTATTACATATTTTAAATAACTATCTGTAATATATCAGAGTACTATAATAATAAAGGCTACTTTAAACCTTAGAAAGCACCATTTCCAAGAAATATTCTTTCAGAGAAGAGATAAGAAAGAAAAGACATCATTTAAACCAAATGATATCTACATGTCATTGTGACCAAATGTCCCCATTTATTCTACTGTTTGAAGTTCAGAAAGAAAAATATACAAGTCATGCCCTGGGCTTTTGATTTTGTGGCAAGCATAAGAGTAGACAAAATCAACTGTAGCATTTTGTCAATGACTCAGAATGTGTTAAAAAAGCAAGAAAAAAAAATAGATGCGTTCACATGGTTTATTTTTCTCCAATTAATTCTGAGGCATCTGTTTTGAACATTAAAAAGCATTCTCTTTGTAAACATATAGCTATTAAAAAGAAAAATCATGAGTAGTCTTGGCAAAGTATCTACCTTCCCAAAAATCTATGAGACTTGCATGAGTTCATTTAGAAGCTCAGGAGCTTCAGATCTCTTCAGGTGAACGAGTTTCTCTGTATTCTCAGGCAATATCTCTGACACTAGTCTCATTTGCCACCTCTGGAACCCACTGTGGGAAATCATTGCTCATAACTTGCAGCACCACAGCACAATCCACAGGAGCCTTATGTGGTTGCTTTGGATGATCATACTCTCCTGTTCAGGGCACTTTGTCTCTGAGGATACTGTCTTGCAAGGAGCTTTAATTATTCATCAGCTTTCCCTTCAGCTAAGCCTGTTCCAGGGCCAGGCCTAAGGGTGCGAGCCATTTCACCTTGTGTGAAGTGTTTGTAGAGCAGAAATGTAAGGGAGTCCATACTTCAGTCCCTCTTTCCATTAATAAAGAGAAATAGGAACATTTAGGGAATAATTCAGTGACCCATTTTTGACTTGCACCTTAGGATTAGAAGAATTGTGCCTTAAACATGCTTGATTCTCCATTGACTACAGGGACTCAAGTGACTGACTCAGATGTCAACAGCTACGTTTTGGCAGATGAATCTCACCCAGAAGGTTTGCATTTTATTTAATGACTTTGCGTTAAGGAACCAGAGACAAGGCACACGAGAAAATGCCAGCAAGGAAATATCATCCCCCCTCTGCTAGTGGTAGGGTGATGTTTTGTGCTAATGTTTTGCAACTGTTGTTCATGGCTTCCTTCTTTGCAGTGTCTGCAGCAGTGAGGGGGCTGGAGGTGTCTGATCAGCCTGTCTCAATTCCACCCGCAGCTGCCGTAGCGGGAGAAATCCTAATTTGGTACAATATGCCAGTCGCTGAGGTTAGCTCAGCAGCAGCAGCAGCAGCAGCTAAAAGACAGATGTAAAATCAGTAGCTGATGATTTTACATCAGAGGAGTGAATGTAAAATCAATGAGAAGTTTTAAAATGGGGAATGGCTTAAATTTAACAAGGCAAATTAAGTAAATGTTTGTTTTAGCAAATGGAAAGGTTTTCCCTCTCTCAAGCTAAGACTATGATTAGCAGCATGCTGGAAATGAAAGACATTTTAGCAGAATCTTGTGCTGAGGACAGGTTCTTGATGTCAAAAGCACACCCTACATCTCTCTGAATATTCACTGATTCAAACAGTCCAGCATATTATAGGACAAAATATGCAACAGATTTGAAAATGATGGTACATTATGGGAAGGCGACAGACTTGGGGAAAATAAAACAAAATATTTTCCAAAGAGAAGGATTTTTTTTCCCCTGAATTTTAATTTTTCTTCATTTAAATATGTCTTTATTTGTAAAAAATACTTATTTTTCCTCAAAATTTTAATTTCTTCTTTCCCCTTCTTGTTCTTTTCCACTTCTTTTTCCTGGGGTTGGGGAAGGGAGTATGGGTAAAGAAAAAAAAAAAAAAAAAAAGCAGGAAAAAAGGAGAAAAAAAGAACAAAATAAGTAAGAAAGACACTAAAATAAAGAACATAGATTACAGTACCATACTTGAATAATTTTCACTTTTTTTTTTCTTTCTCCACTTTGTTTGAAAAAATAAGAGTGAAAATTGAAATAAGCCCCCTTGTAATGAAAAGGATTTTGAACTTGAACTTCTGTTAGCTCTATTGTTGCTCAGTAAAGGTCAAGCACAAGCTAAACTTTAATCGTATATTCCCAAGGAAATCGCAATGAAACATTCATGTTCACAGAGAAAGAACCTTGAAACTTTTGTATTTAAAATGTTTCCAGACATATTTCTAAGTAAGTGAGAATTTAAGTGTTTAAGATGCTCTGCTGAAGCCCCTTGTATATAAAACACTCCTCGCTGAGCCCTGTCCCAGAGATTTATGTATGCCCTCCTATCAGTCTCCTCTCTGAGACGTGCGACCAGATGTGAGCTGGTAGATTACAGCTTGGGTGTTTGCAGTTCTCTGACATTTACTTGTATCAGCTCATCTCTTTCCCCATTCAGGAAAAGTGCAATTTGGGAAGGCTTCTTTCTTCATTTCTCCTGTGTTTTAATGCTGCCCTTCAATCTAAAGTATATAAATATTATATACGTGTATGCAGCTTTATAGATGTAGATGTTTATGTGCAGTCCAGTTGGCCAAGAGGCATCTGACCCCACTGCTGATATTAGAAGCTAAGAGTTCTAAGAGCTACGTTTCACTTTGCATGACCATGGTTAATGTTTTTTACCACTTAATTGTAAAGGAAATTTCTTCCTATTGTTACCAGTTTTCTCACCCTCTGCTGATACTGTTTCAACTAAGTCACTCACACGATCTTAAAATGAGATATCTAAACTAAATTAAGGTGGTTTTACTCTGTTGAGAGCCAGACTAGACAAATACTGATCTTTGGACAAAAGTTTGCCACACTTTCTAAGAGGCATTTGGCTTTGGGAAGGATAAATAACATTCTGGAAATATCTGCTTAAATATTTCTATTCTGTCCAACTATTTTGTCTATGTCTGTATTAACTTCTGTCTTCACTATGCCCCAGCTAGGTACATGCCTAAATTGTAGACCACAAAAAGGGAGAATAATCCTTCCATTTACACAGCTGCACTGTTTTCTGACACTTGTAAAAGACAATGGTGGTGGTTTCTTACTGGTGAATTTATGGTAAAGATAGAAGTCATATCAGTATTCATATTAAATGTACAGAATAAAAATAAATATTCTGGGATCCTTCCAGACAAAAATTACTAAGATCCAAATCCTGGAGCTTTAGAACTCTATGGGGAATCTGCAACAGTGGATGAGCTCTACATCATAATATTGAGATTGTGCATGAGATATAATATTGTAAGGCAGCATGAATATTAAGAAGAAGGATTTTTAAACAGTAGTTTTTAACTAATTTCATAAATCTAAAATATTAAAAGGAGAGTATGACAAGTTATATATCATGTTATCCAAAAGAGAGGAAAAAGGATATGTTACAAATACAAGATTATTTTCAAACCTTTATAGACTTTCTGAACATACAGTATGATGAAACATCCAAATGAACCTGCATACATAGTGTAATGTATTTATTCAAGGCCTTCTTTTTATTAGATCCTTCATATATAGTCATGTAAAGCACATACAGTGTCTGGTATGTATTATCAATCCATTCGTTCCCTATCTAGATTTACATTTCCTCCCCAGAAAGAAAATAAGACATTCTCCCTAATAGACTATTTTAACATTCAGATTTTGGATGCAAGCTTTTAATTGCTATGACAGCAATGTGTTTACTGTGTCTAAAGATATGTGAACTGCTTTGTAAGTAACTTGATAGTCTAATATGTGTTTGTTTGTGATCTTTTTCTGTTAGGGGCTGATCCAGAGCTCTTTGAAGTCCATGAGGTTTTTTTTGCTGACTTCAAAGGGCTTTTGGCTCAGACCCTTATCCTTAAACACTGAATAGATTAACAACTGATTTGTGAATAGCTTGCAATGCCAAAAGGAATAGAAAAAAAGCAGCCTATAAAAAATATGTATCTGGTGAACACTATTTAACCATATTCTATTGATTTATGTATTAATAATTAACTGGTACCACAATAACATATGTACACTATTGGGCTGGCAGAACAGTGTAGAAGAAAAGATATGGGATATGGAAATATTTAATGATATCCTTGTATTTTATACACAGCTTCACCAAAGCCTATTCCAAGAGTGAGGCCACTGGAGTATTCAAGGATGCACAACCATTTCCTAGGCAGAAGTTCTTTCCCAGATGTTCAGTTTGACCTGGGGCAACTCAATCAAAGTCTGTAAGGTTTCCAACATTTCTAGTGGGGATTTATTTTTAAAAATGTGGCATATGGATTTTTCTGGCAATAATGAAATATAGCTGTGCACACTCCATTAAATAAAATGAGACTTTAATCCTTAAAAGTGTGTGAGTAACTGGAATTGGAAAGTTGGGAGCTGGAAAAAAAAGAGAATTGATTGAGGGTGAAGAAAGGGAAGAACTTCAGGAAGGACATTTGAAGAGGTGACCCAGGGAAAATATGGAATGAACCATTTGGGATACATGGATTCGAAGGACATATAACCATTCCTGAAAAGATGGATAGCTGTAGCATTGTAAAATAAANAAACTCGGGAAGAAAAAAAAAAAAAAAAAAACAGATAAAAAGATGATGAATGACTTAATGGAACAATTTAAATAAGTGGATTGTGGTTTTTTTTAATACTTGTTGTGGAGTTCTTTCTGTATTTCAACCTCTCACAACTTAAAAGAATTAAAATACTGCTTTGGGTAATTAACTGATTTGAGTTTCACTACAGCACTTTTGAAACTTTCAAAGCAGGATGAGAGGCTTAAGAACCTCTACTTCCATAAATTCTGTTCCAGTTTCAAAGAAATTAAAACACCAATGGACGAAGTAGAGAGAAGAACTTCATATAATATTTCTGGGATTTCTTATGTATATAGGGTCTGATCCTTTAGTTTGTACAGCCTTTCACCCCAACACAAACTGGGAATGTTAAGACTTAGAAGGAATATTTTCCCTATATTGCTCCAGGAGACCTGATCACAGAATGAGCAATATAAAACATTTACTGTTTGAGACCTCTGGAGCTCAGCAGAGCCATTCTTTACAGAAGCATGTTCTTCTGCCTCATTCTCTTTATTCTTCCAGAAAATGTTCCTAAGAACCCTTTTCCTCTTCCTGCTTATTTAAAGCTTCAAAATACTTTTAATATACATAAATTTTATACATACATATATATATATATATATATATATATATATATAAAGACAGTATTTCTCCTTGTGGTGTGCTCCATTTAAGATTTTATTTAGGAGATATTTCTATGGTGACCTCTGCAAGAACATCCCAACCCAGCCCTTTATGAACAAATGGCTGTGTACACCTACATAGCTGTCTTTGTATGTGATAAAGTAACTCCCCTCCCTACATTTAGGAGATATGAACAGTACTGAGACCATTTGGCATTTAGTAAATAATAAATAACAACAATGACAGCAGCAACAACAACAACAACCAACAACTATAATAATTTAATTCCATGTAATTGAATAATTTTCTGTCTAACCATGGCAGTGGGGAGCCCATTATGCCACCAAAATTATTTGCTAAACATGAGCCTTTCTACAGAGTAGCTTAAGCAGCTGCTGCTGAGGTCTTGTCGTGCTGCAGAAGCACTTGGCTGGCCAAAACTTCCTGGTGCAGAGACATCAATACCCCTCCCTGCTGGCTGCTGAGCTCACTCTGTTGACAGCCAGTGTTGCTGTCAGCTCTGCATCCCTGGTGGACAACAGAACCCACTAAAAATGCACCTGAGTAGAGCATTGCTTTTTGCTTGAGCAAAAGAGGGCTGCACTCCCACTGACAGCGGCAGTAGAATTTGTGGTTTTGGTAGGACATGAATGATCTGAAGCCTTTAGGAGTACTAGGGGAAATTAATGTTGCCTTCTTTATTGATTCAAAAGCAGAGAATTAGTGTTGTACCTTCTTCTGTTATTTCTTTAGACTAAAGAGATATTGCATAAAGGTTCAAAAATGTCTAGGGTGTCTATAAAAATATGTCTATATTTGAGTTATTTTGTCCATTGCAAAAGAGCAGAACTAGTAAGACTCGTACCTGTAACAACCTAGACTGAAAAAATTAACTTTAGACACAATTTAAGCATCTAAATCTATTATAATTTCTCACAAAACCCTATCCCATATTGCTGGGGCATCTCAGTATTCACAGGTGTCTCCATTTTGTTTGCCACAAGACTTACAGAACTCCATAAAACTCCATTACTGCCTGTAGCCAAAGCCATCATCTTGACATAGACAAGGAGTCCAGCAGCTGCTTTCACCTCAGTCTGCTTAGGTGACAGTGCTGGGTTTTGTACAAATCCCAGTCTGTCTTGTTCTGAAGTGTGCAGAGAATACCACTGCAGCCAGTTTTCACTTTTTGTTTTGCACAGATGTCCCTCCCTTGTGGTCTCCTTGTGTCAGAAATCTCCAACTTCTACTTCCCAGAACTCACAAGAATGCCCTCAAGGCTAGCCTTAATATAATCCTGCTTCACTGTCTTTATGGCCCCTGAACTACCTAAACTTGCTTTTTCCCTTTATTTTTTACATTTAGGGGAAGACAAACAAGGAAGCACAAGCTGAAATACAGTGCAGATGGGCATCCTCCCAAGAATATGTTCTTACACTATTACAGATGTTGCATAATTTGTATTCCTCCCCCAAGTGTGAGAGAGCTTCTCCTTATTGCAAAAAGATCACACACAAGCACTTACCATCAGGTATGTTTCTAAAGACAAACCCTGTCTTATTTAATGAAAGTTTACTTATACTATCAAACTTTTGCATCAACATAAAAAAAGATGCAAGAAAAAATAAGATAAATAAAAATAAGATAAATACCTTAGTATAAAAAAAGAGTTAATAAGCCTAGATTGGAATAGATAAGTTGTTTGAAATAAATACTCAGGAGACAGTTTCACTCACAGAGTCATAGGATAGTTTGGGTTGATAGATCATATTTTTCCAACTGCCTACCCTGGGCAGGATTGCTTTCCACTGGGTTGCTCCAAGCACCATCCAGCCTGGTCTTGAATACTTCCAGGGATAGGGAAGCCACAGCTTCTCTGGGCAACCTGTGCCAGGACCTCACCATCCTCATAATCAAGAATTTTTTCGTAATATCTAATTTAGTTCTATCCCCCTTCATGTTAAAGATGTTACCCCTTGTCTGATCACAATATGCAATTTATTGATTCACTCTCAAGCTCTCTGATAGTCCCCTTTAGTAGCAGAATGTGCAATAATGTCCCTCTCTTTTCCAGACTGAACAATCCCAGCTCTCTTAGAAGAGGTGCTCCAGCCTCATGGCCAGTGCAGTGGCCTCCTCTGGGGTCATTCTCTTGTGTTGGGAGTTCAGAGCTGGAGGCAGCACTGCAGTTGGGGAATCTCACAAGAGCAGAGTAGAGAGAGAGAATCACCCCCCTGGCCTGCTGGACAACTGCTGGTCACCTTTGAGGGGGTTGAAATGGAGTCACCCACAGCTAAAGGGGAGGTCACTCCTGTTGCTGACTGCACAAAGTGAGGAGCTGTAGGGATGCAGCCCAGTGATCACTGTGGCTAGAGTGGGCTTTGGGCTTGTCTCTGTCATCCAGCAGCAGAGGCTGCAGCTCTCTTCCTCTCCCAGTAAGCCAGAACATTTCTCAGTGTTAGTTTTACAATTCTGGCTTCTAAAACATGTTCTCAGTATTAATTTCCTGACGAATAATTTTTCATCAAGTGACTTACAGAGTGAAAATGATTCTCTGAGAGGGTGACCGGGAAACATGAATGGAAAGACAAGTAATGCCTGGTGTTCCCAAAGGAATTTGCAGGGAAAGTGGAAATGTGAAAGTTAACTGTGATAAATTGGACTCACAACTAGGAAGCTGTGGAGAGCTCTGTGACCCAGTCCAAGTCACAACTTGCCCACAAGTCTTTTTTCTTCTTTTTTTTTTTTTTTTTAGAAAANTTTTTTTTTTTTTTTTTTTTTTTTTTTTTTTTTTTTCCTGTGCTCCTACTAATCTTTAAACTCACAGAAAGTCACACCCCACTACACAGAGTAAGCAGATATAGCCAAGTGACTGGCTTGTACTTAACAGCAGTAACAGCTTAAAGTGACTGTCATCCTTAACCACACACATCTACAAATCCCAAAAATACTTTGGCTTTATGTATACATCTGAATCTTAGGGTAAAACTTATATTGTCTGCTTAATGTACTTTGCTTTTCCTGGTAATTCTTACTCTAGGTTTAAAAGTGTTTGATCATGGTTCATAAGAATATTTGCTTTTTTGTTTTCTTTT